>JAVIAB010000041.1:37589923-38052546 GCA_032433765.1 Megaustenia siamemsis | reverse complement strand
CGTCTGAATGAATCTCTGTCTCTAGTCAGATCTACCACAAATGTTGCATTCACCACAGCCCGTCTGAATGAATCTCTGTCTCTAGTCAGATCTACCACAAAATGTTGCATTCACCACAGCCCGTCTGAATGAATCTCTGTCTCTAGCCAGATCTACCACAAAATGTTGCATTCACCACAGCCGTCTGAATGAATCTCTGTCTCTAGTCAGATCTCCCACAGAATGTTGCATTCACCACAGCCCGTCTGAATGAATCTCTGTCTCTAGCCAGATCTACCACAAAATGTTGCATTCACCACAGCGCGTCTGAATGAATCTCTGTCTCTAGTCAGATCTACCCAAAATGTTGCATTCACCACAGCCCGTCTGAATGAATCTCTGTCTCTAGTCAGATCTACCACAAAATGTTGCATTCACCACAGCGCGTCTGAATGAATCTCTGTCTCTAGTCAGATCTACCACAAAATGTTGCATTCACTACAGCCCGTCTGAATGAATCTCTGTCTCTAGTCAGATCTACCACAAAATGTTGCATTCACCACAGCCCGTCTGAATGAATCTCTGTCTCTAGCCAGATCTACCACAGAATGTTGCATTCACCACAGCCCGTCTGAATGAATCTCTGTCTCTAGTCAGATCTACCACAAAATGTTGCATTCAACACAGCCCGTCTGAATGAATCTCTCTCTCTAGCCAGATCTACCACAAAATGTTGCATTCACCACAGCCCGTCTGAATGAATCTCTGTCTCTAGTCAGATCTACCACAAAATGTTGCATTCACCACAGCGCGTCTGAATGAATCTCTGTCTCTAGCCAGATCTACCACAAAATGTTGCATTCACTACAGCCTGTCTGAATGAATCTCTGTCTCTAGCCAGATCTACCACAGAATGTTGCATTCACCACAGCGTCCCTGAATGAATCTCTGTCTCTAGCTAGAATCTCCCACAGAATGTTGCATTCACCACAGCCCGTCTGAATGAATCTCTGTCTCTAGTCAGATCTACCACAAAATGTTGCATTCACCACAGCCCGTCTGAATGAATCTCTGTCTCTAGTCAGATCTACCACAGAATGTTGCATTCACCACAGCCCGTCTGAATGAATCTCTGTCTCTAGCCAGATCTACCACAAAATGTTGCATTCACCACAGCGCGTCTGAATGAATCTCTCTGTCTCTAGTCAGATCTACCACAAAATGTTGCATTCACCACAGCCCGTCTGAATGAATCTCTCTGTCTCTAGTCAGATCTACCACAAAATGTTGCATTCACCACAGCGCGTCTGAATGAATCTCTGTCTCTAGCCAGATCTACCACAAAATGTTGCATTCACCACAGCCCGTCTGAATGAATCTCTGTCTCTAGTCAGATCTACCACAAAATGTTGCATTCACCACAGCGCGTCTGAATGAATCTCTGTCTCTAGTCAGATCTACCACAAAATGTTGCATTCACCACAGCCCGTCTGAATGAATCTCTGTCTCTAGTCAGATCTACCACAAAATGTTGCATTCACCACAGCGCGTCTGAATGAATCTCTGTCTCTAGCCAGATCTCCCACAAATGTTGCATTCACCACAGCCCGTCTGAATGAATCTCTGTCTCTAGCCAGATCTACCACAAAATGTTGCATTCACCACAGCCCGTCTGAATGAATCTCTGTCTCTAGTCAGATCTACCACAAAATGTTGCATTCACCACAGCCCGTCTGAATGAATCTCTGTCTCTAGTCAGATCTACCACAAAATGTTGCATTCACCACAGCCCGTCTGAATGAATCTCTCTGTCTCTAGTCAGATCTACCACAAAATGTTGCATTCACCACAGCCCGTCTGAATGAATCTCTGTCTCTAGTCAGATCTACCACAAAATGTTGCATTCACCACAGCGCGTCTGAATGAATCTATGTCTCTAGTCAGATCTCCCACAGAATGTAGCATTCACCACAGCCCGTCTGAATGAATCTCTGTCTCTAGCCAGATCTACCACAAAATGTTGCATTCACCACAGCGCGTCTGAATGAATCTCTGTCTCTAGTCAGATCTACCACAAAATGTTGCATTCACCACAGCCCGTCTGAATGAATCTCTGTCTCTAGTCAGATCTACCACAAATGTTGCATTCACCACAGCGCGTCCGAATGAATCTCTGTCTCTAGTCAGATCAACCACAAATGTTGCATTCACTACAGCCCGTCTGAATGAATCTCTGTCTTCAGTCAGATCTACCACAAAATGTTGCATTCACCACAGCCCGTCTGAATGAATCTCTGTCTCTAGTCAGATCTAACACAGAATGTTGCATTCACCACAGCCCGTCTGAATGAATCTCTGTCTCTAGTCAGATCTACCACAAAATGTAGCATTCAACACAGCCCGTCTGAATGAATCTCTCTGTCTCTAGCCAGATCTCCCACAAAATGTTGCATTCACCACAGCCCGTCTGAATGAATCTCTGTCTCTAGCCAGATCTACCACAAAATGTTGCATTCACCACAGCGCGTCTGAATGAATCTCTGTCTCTAGCCAGATCTACCACAAAATGTTGCATTCACTACAGCCTGTCTGAATGAATCTCTGTCTCTAGCCAGATCTCCCACAGAATGTTGCATTCACCACAGCCCGTCTGAATGAATCTCTGTCTCTAGCTAGAATCTCCCACAGAATGTTGCATTCACCACAGCCCGTCTGAATGAATCTCTGTCTCTAGTCAGATCTACCACAAAATGTTGCATTCACCACAGCCCGTCTGAATGAATCTCTGTCTCTAGTCAGATCTACCACAGAATGTTGCATTCACCACAGCCCATCTGAATGAATCTCTGTCTCTAGCCAGATCTACCACAAAATGTTGCATTCACCACAGCGCGTCTGAATGAATCTCTCTGTCTCTAGTCAGATCTACCACAAAATGTTGCATTCACCACAGCCCGTCTGAATGAATCTCTCTGTCTCTAGTCAGATCTTCCACAAAATGTTGCATTCACCACAGCGCGTCTGAATGAATCTCTGTCTCTAGCCAGATCTACCACAAAATGTTGCATTCACCACAGCGCGTCTGAATGAATCTCTGTCTCTAGTCAGATCTACCACAAAATGTTGCATTCACCACAGCGCGTCTGAATGAATCTCTGTCTCTAGTCAGATCTACCACAAAATGTTGCATTCACCACAGCCCGTCTAAATGAATCTCTGTCTCTAGTCAGATCTACCACAAAATGTTGCATTCACCACAGCGCGTCTGAATGAATCTCTGTCTCTAGCCAGATCTCCCACAGAATGTTGCATTCACCACAGCCCGTCTGAATGAATCTCTGTCTCTAGCCAGATCTACCACAAATGTTGCATTCACCACAGCGCGTCTTAATGAATCTCTGTCTCTAGTCAGATCTACCACAAAATGTTGCATTCACCACAGCCCGTCTGAATGAATCTCTGTCTCTAGTCAGATCTACCACAAAATGTTGCATTCACCACAACGCGTCCGAATGAATCTCTGTCTCTAGTCAGATCTACCACAAAATGTTGCATTCACCACAGCCCGTCTGAATGAATCTCTGTCTCTAGTCAGATCTACCACAAAATGTTGCATTCACCACAGCCCGTCTGAATGAATCTCTGTCTCTAGTCAGATCTACCACAGAATGTTGCATTCACCACAGCCCGTCTGAATGAATCTCTCTCTCTAGTCAGATCTACCACAAAATGTTGCATTCACCACAGCGCGTCTGAATGAATCTCTCTGTCTCTAGTCAGATCTACCACAAAATGTTGCATTCACCACAGCGCGTCTGAATGAATCTCTGTCTCTAGTCAGATCTCCCACAGAATGTTGCATTCACCACAGCCCGTCTCAATGAATCTCTGTCTCTAGTCAGATCTACCACAAAATGATGCATTCACCACAGCCCGTCTGAATGAATCTCTGTCTCTAGTCAGATCTACCACAAAATGTTGCATTCACCACAGCGCGTCCGAATGAATCTCTGTCTCTAGTCAGATCTACCACAAAATGTTGCATTCACCACAGCCCGTCTGAATGAATCTCTGTCTCTAGTAAGATCTACCACAAAATGTTGCATTCACCACAGCGCGTCTGAATGAATCTCTCTGTCTCTAGTCAGATCTACCACAAAATGTTGCATTCACCACAGCCCGTCTGAATGAATCTCTCTGTCTCTAGTCAGATCTACCACAAAATGTTGCATTCACCACAGCCCGTCTGAATGAATCTCTGTCTCTAGCCAGATCTACCACAAAATGTTGCATTCACCACAGCGCGTCTGAATGAATCTCTGTCTCTAGTCAGATCTACCACAAAATGTTGCATTCACCACAGCGCGTCTGAATGAATCTCTCTGTCTCTAGTCAGATCTACCACAAAATGTTGCATTCACCACAGCCCGTCTGAATGAATCTCTGTCTCTAGTCAGATCTACCACAAAATGTTGCATTCACCACAGCGCGTCTGAATGAATCACTGTCTCTAGCCAGATCTCCCACAGAATGTTGCATTCACCACAGCCCGTCTGAATGAATCTCTGTCTCTAGCCAGATCTACCACAAAATGTTGCATTCACCACAGCGCGTCTGAATGAATCTCTGTCTCTAGTCAGATCTACCACAAAATGTTGCATTCACCACAGCCCGTCTGAATGAATCTCTGTCTCTAGTCAGATCTACCACAAAATGTTGCATTCACCACAGCGCGTCCGAATGTATCTCTGTCTCTAGTCAGATCTACCACAAAATGTTGCATTCACCACAGCCCGTCTGAATGAATCTCTGTCTCTAGTCAGATCTACCACAAAATGTTGCATTCACCACAGCCCGTCTGAATGAATCTCTGTCTCTAGCCAGATCTACCACAAAATGTTGCATTCACCACAGCGCGTCTGAATGAATCTCTGTCTCTAGCCAAATCTACCAGAAAATGTTGCATTCACTACAGCCTGTCTGAATGAATCTCTGTCTCTAGCCAGATCTCACACAGAATGTTGCATTCACTATAGCCTGTCTGAAGGAAACTCTGTCTCTAGCCAGATCTACCACAAAATGTTGCATTCACTACAGCCTGTCTGAAGGAATCTCTGTCTCTAGCCAGATCTCCCACAGAATGTTGCATTCACCACAGCGCGTCTGAATGAATCTCTGTCTCTAGCTAGATCTCACACAGAATGTTGCATTCACCACAGCCTGTCTGAATAAATCTCTGTCTCTAGCCAGATCTCCCACAAAATGTTGCATTCACCACAGCCCGTCTGAATGAATCTCTGTCTCTAGCCAGATCTACCACAAAATGTTGCATTCACCACAGCGCGTCTGAATGAATCTCTGTCTCTAGCAAGATCTCACACAGAATGTTGCATTCACTACTGCCTGTCTGAATGAATCTCTGTCTCTAGCCAGATCTACCACAAAATGTTGCATTCACTACAGCCTGTCTGAATGAATCTCTGTCTCTAGCCAGATCTCCCACAGAATGTTGCATTCACCACAGCCCGTCTGAATGAATCTCTGTCTCTAGCTAGAATCTCCCACAGAATGTTGCATTCACCACAGCCCGTCTGAATGAATCTCTGTCTCTAGTCAGATCTACCACAAAATGTTGCATTCACCACAGCCCGTCTGAATGAATCTCTGTCTCTAGTCAGATCTACCACAGAATGTTGCATTCACCACAGCCCATCTGAATGAATCTCTGTCTCTAGCCAGATCTACCACAAAATGTTGCATTCACCACAGCGCGTCTGAATGAATCTCTCTGTCTCTAGTCAGATCTACCACAAAATGTTGCATTCACCACAGCCCGTCTGAATGAATCTCTGTCTCTAGCAAAATCTACCACAAAATGTTGCATTCACCACAGCCCGTCTGAATGAATCTCTGTCTCTAGTCAGATCTACCACAAAATGTTGCATTCACCACAGCCTGTCTGAATGAATCTCTGTCTCTAGTCAGATCTACCACAAAATGTTGCATTCACCACAGCGCGTCTGAATGAATCTCTCTGTCTCTAGTCAGATCTACCACAAAATGTTGCATTCACCACAGCCCGTCTGAATGAATCTCTGTCTCTAGTCAGATCTACCACAAAATGTTGCATTCACCACAGCGCGTCCGAATGAATCTCTGTCTCTAGTCAGATCTACCACAAAATGTTGCATTCACCACAGCCCGTCTGAATGAATCTCTGTCTCTAGTCATATCTACCACAAAGTGTTGCATTCACCACAGCCCGTCTGAATGAATCTCTGTCTGTAGTCAGATCTACCACAGAATGTTGCATTCACCACAGCCCGTCTGAATGAATCTCTGTCTCTAGTCAGATCTCCCACAGAATGTTGCATTCACCACAGCCCGTCTGAATGAATCTCTGTCTCTAGTCAGATCTCCCACAAATGTTGCATTCACCACAGCCCGTCTGAATGAATCTCTGTCTCTAGTCAGATCTACCACAAAATGTTGCATTCACCACAGCCCGTCTGAATGAATCTCTGTCTCTAGCAAAATCTACCACAAAATGTTGCATTCACCACAGCCCGTCTGAATGAATCTCTGTCTCTAGTCAGATCTACCACAAAATGTTGCATTCACCACAGCCTGTCTGAATGAATCTCTGTCTCTAGTCAGATCTACCACAAAATGTTGCATTCACCACAGCCCGTCTGAATGAATCTCTGTCTCTAGTCAGATCTACCACAAAATGTTGCATTCACCACAGCGCGTCCGAATGAATCTCTGTCTCTAGTCAGATCTACCACAAAATGATGCATTCACCACAGCCCGTCTGAATGAATCTCTGTCTCTAGTCAGATCTACCACAAAATGTTGCATTCACCACAGCCCGTCTGAATGAATCTCTGTCTGTAGTCAGATCTACCACAGAATGTTGCATTCACCACAGCCCGTCTGAATGAATCTCTGTCTCTAGTCAGATCTACCACAAAATGTTGCATTCACCACAGCGCGTCTGAATGAATCTCTCTGTCTCTAGTCAGATCTACCACAAAATGTTGCATTCACCACAGCCCGTCTGAATGAATCTCTCTGTCTCTAGTCAGATCTACCACAAAATGTTGCATTCACCACAGCGCGTCTGAATGAATCTCTGTCTCTAGCCAGATCTCCCACAGAATGTTGCATTCACCACAGCCCGTCTGAATGAATCTCTGTCTCTAGTCAGATCTACCACAAAATGATGCATTCACCACAGCCTGTCTGAATGAATCTCTGTCTCTAGCCAGATCTCCCACAAAATGTTGCATTCACCACAGCCCTTCTGAATGAATATCTGTCTTTAGCCAGATCTACCACAAAATGTTGCATTCACCACAGCGCGTCTGAATGAATCTCTGTCTCTAGCCAAATCTACCACAAAATGTTGCATTCACTACAGCCTGTCTGAATGAATCTCTGTCTCTAGCCAGATCTCACACAGAATGTTGCATTCACTATAGCCTGTCTGAATGAATCTCTGTCTCTAGCCAGATCTACCACAAAATGTTGCATTCACTACAGCCTGTCTGAAGGAATCTCTGTCTCTAGTCAGATCTACCACAAAATGTTGCATTCACCACAGCGCGTCCGAATGAATCTCTGTCTCTAGTCAGATCTACCACAAAATGTTGCATTCACCACAGCCCGTCTGAATGAATCTCTGTCTCTAGTCAGATCTACCACAAAATGTTGCATTCACCACAGCGCGTCTGAATGAATCTCTCTGTCTCTAGTCAGATCTACCACAAAATGTTGCATTAACCACAGCCCGTCTGAATGAATCTCTCTGTCTCTAGTCAGATCTACCACAAAATGTTGCATTCACCACAGCCCGTCTGAATGAATCTCTGTCTCTAGCCAGATCTACCACAAAATGTTGCATTCACCACAGCGCGTCTGAATGAATCTCTGTTTCTAGTCAGATCTACCACAAAATGTTGCATTCACCACAGCGCGTCTGAATGAATCTCTCTGTCTCTAGTCAGATCTACGACAAAATGTTGCATTCACCACAGCCCGTCTGAATGAATCTCTGTCTCTAGTCAGATCTACCACAAAATGTTGCATTCACCACAGCGCGTCTGAATGAATCTCTGTCTCTAGCCAGATCTCCCACAGAATGTTGCATTCACCACAGCCCGTCTGAATGAATCTCTGTCTCTAGCCAGATCTACCACAAAATGTTGCATTCACCACAGCCCGTCTGAATGAATCTCTGTCTCTAGTCAGATCTACCACAAAATGTTGCATTCACCACAGCCCGTCTGAATGAATCTCTGTCTCTAGTCAGATCTACCACAAAATGTTGCATTCACCACAGCGCGTCCGAATGTATCTCTGTCTCTAGTCAGAACTACCACAAAATGTTGCATTCACCACAGCCCGTCTGAATGAATCTCTGTCTCTAGTCAGATCTACCACAAAATGTTGCATTCACCACAGCCCGTCTGAATGAATCTCTGTCTCTAGCCAGATCTACCACAAAATGTTGCATTCACCACAGCGCGTCTGAATGAATCTCTGTCTCTAGCCAAATCTACCACAAAATGTTGCATTCACTACAGCCTGTCTGAATGAATCTCTGTCTCTAGCCAGATCTCACACAGAATGTTGCATTCACTATAGCCTGTCTGAAGGAATCTCTGTCTCTAGCCAGATCTACCACAAAATGTTGCATTCACTACAGCCTGTCTGAAGGAATCTCTGTCTCTAGCCAGATCTCCCACAGAATGTTGCATTCACCACAGCGCGTCTGAATGAATATCTGTCTCTAGCTAGATCTCACACAGAATGTTGCATTCACCACAGCCTGTCTGAATAAATCTCTGTCACTAGCCAGATCTCCCACAAAATGTTGCATTCACCACAGCGCGTCTGAATGAATCTCTGTCTCAAGTCAGATCTACCACAAAATGTTGCACTCACCACAGCGCGTCTGAATGAATCTCTGTCTCTAGCAAAATCTCACACAGAATGTTGCATTCACTACTGCCTGTCTGAATGAATCTCTGTCTCTAGCCAGATCTACCACAAAATGTTGCATTCACTACAGCCTGTCTGAATGAATCTCTGTCTCTAGCCAGATCTCCCACAGAATGTTGCATTCACCACAGCCCGTCTGCATGAATCTCTGTCTCTAGCTAGAATCTCCCACAGAATGTTGCATTCACCACAGCCCGTCTGAATGAATCTCTGTCTCTAGCCAGATCTACCACAAAATGTTGCATTCACCACAGCGCGTCTGAATGAATCTCTCTGTCTCTAGTCAGATCTACCACAAAATGTTGCATTCACCACAGCCCGTCTGAATGAATCTCTGTCTCTAGCAAAATCTACCACAAAATGTTGCATTCACAACAGCCCGTCTGAATGAATCTCTGTCTCTAGTCAGATCTACCACAAAATGTTGCATTCACCACAGCCCGTCTGAATGAATCTCTGTCTCTAGTCAGATCTACCACAAAATGTTGCATTCACCACAGCGCGTCCGAATGAATCTCTGTCTCTAGTCAGATCTACCACAAAATGTTGCATTCACCACAGCCCGTCTGAATGAATCTCTGTCTCTAGCCAAATCTACCACAAAATGTTGCATTCACTACAGCCTGTCTGAATGAATCTCTGTCTCTAGCCAGATCTCACACAGAATGTTGCATTCACTATAGCCTGTCTGAATGAATCTCTGTCTCTAGCCAGATCTACCACAAAATGTTGCATTCACTACAGCCTGTCTGAAGGAATCTCTGTCTCTAGCCAGATCTCCCACAGAATGTTGCATTCACCACAGCGCGTCTGAATGAATCTCTGTCTCTAGCTAGATCTCACACAGAATGTTGCATTCACCACAGCCTGTATGAATAAATCTCTGTCTCTAGCCAGATCTCCCACAAAATGTTGCATTCAACACAGCCCGTCTGAATGAATCTCTGTCTCTAGCCAGATCTACCACAAAATGTTGCATTCACCACAGCCTGTCTGAATGAATCTCTGTCTCTAGCCAGATCTACCACAAAATGTTGCATTCACTACAGCCTGTCTGAATGAATCTCTGTCTCTAGCCAGATCTCCCACAGAATGTTGCATTCACCACAGCCCGTCTGAATGAATCTCTGTCTCTAGCTAGAATCTCCCACAGAATGTTGCATTCACCACAGCCCGTCTGAATGAATCTCTGTCTCTAGTCAGATCTACCACAAAATGTTGCATTCACCACAGCCCATCTGAATGAATCTCTGTCTCTAGCCAGATCTACCACAAAATGTTGCATTCACCACAGCGCGTCTGAATGAATCTCTCTGTCTCTAGTCAGATCTACCACAAAATGTTGCATTCACCACAGCCCGTCTGAATGAATCTCTCTGTCTCTAGTCAGATCTACCACAAAATGTTGCATTCACCACAGCCCGTCTGAATGAATCTCTGTCTCTAGCCAGATCTACCACAAAATGTTGCATTCACCACAGCGCGTCTGAATGAATCTCTGTCTCTAGTCAGATCTACCACAAAATGTTGCATTCACCACAGCCCGTCTGAATGAATCTCTGTCTCTAGTCAGATCTACCACAAAATGTTGCATTCACCACAGCGCGTCTGAATGAATCTCTGTCTCTAGCCAGATCTCCCACAGAAATGTTGCATTCACCACAGCCCGTCTGAATGAATCTCTGTCTCTAGCCAGATCTCACACAGAATGTTGCATTCACTACAGCCTGTCTGAATGAATCTCTGTCTCTAGTCAGATCTACCACAAAATGTTGCATTCACTACAGCCTGTCTGAAGGAATCTCTGTCTCTAGCCACATCTCCCACAGAATGTTGCATTCACCACAGCGCGTCTGAATGAATCTCTGTCTCTAGCTAGATCTCACACAGAATGTTGCATTCACCACAGCCTGTCTGAATAAATCTCTGTCTCTAGCCAGATCTCCCACAAAATGTTGCATTCACCACAGCCCGTCTGAATGAATCTCTGTCTCTAGCCAGATCTACCACAAAATGTTGCATTCACCACAGCCCGTCTGAATGAATCTCTGTCTCTAGCCAGATCTACCACAAAATGTTGCATTCACCACAGCGCGTCTGAATGAATCTCTGTCTCTAGCCAGATCTCACACAGAATGTTGCATTCACTACAGCCTGTCTGAATGAATCTCTGTCTCTAGCCAGATCTCACACAGAATGTTGCATTCACTACAGCCTGTCTGAATGAATCTCTGTCTCTAGCCAGATCTACCACAAAATGTTGCATTCACTACAGCCTGAATGAATGAATCTCTGTTTCTAGCCAGATCTCCCACAGAATGTTGCATTCACCACAGCCCGTCTGAATGAATCTCTGTCTCTAGCCAGATCTCCCACAGAATGTTGCATTCACACAGCCCGTCTGAATTAATCTCTGTCTCTAGCCAGATCTACCACAAAATGTTGCATTCACCACAGCCCGTCTGAATGAATCTCTGTCTCTAGCCAGATCTCCCACAGAATGTTGCATTCACCACAGCCCGTCTGAATGAATCTGTCTCTAGCTAGAATCTCCCACTTCTGTTGTTCAAGATCTCCTTGATGTCTTCAAACCACCTTCTTCATGACCTTCCTCTGATGCGTCGCCCAAGAACCATACCTTCCATTATTGTTCTTTCCAGCCCGCCATAGTGGCTATAGAATTGTAATTTCCTTTCTAGAATGGTGTCTATAAGCCAGTTCTATTTAATGTTTAAATCCTTTAATGCCTCTTTGTTGATCTCTTTTTCATTACCCAAGGTATCTTAAGGATAGGTCTGTAGCATTTTGTTTTAAATGAGTCCATTTTCTTCTTTGCTGTTTGCAAGATTGTCCAAGATTCACAACCAGATTTTGCTACCAGGAAGATACATGCCCTCAGTATGTTACATTTTACTGCGTTGGTGGTATTTGGCACATGTTTTTAATTTAATGTAATGCAATATACACCCGTGTGTTACCAGGGCCTCATTATGAGGGAAGTAAATAATAGTGACACTGTGACCTTTCAGGCATGTCGTAAGAGGCGACTAAGGAGGTTGATCGATGGCTTAACAAGTTGTCATTGTAAAAAAGTATTGTTATGGAAACAGAGTCATAGATTTTAGAAACAGTGATTTCTGCAATAAGTGTCATTTTGGCACGCAAGGTTTCTGTTTTTGAGATTGTGGTTCTGCCCTATGTGCCGTCTTCGACTCGAAAGAACGATAGATAGAATGTAATATAATGTAATGTAATATATTACAATATAATATAATTAATATAATAAACAACATTTTATAGATCATACTTTATAGTATCTGTGATTAAGACTGAGATGCCAAGTTAGAAAATGTATCTAATGTAGCATTGTTAATACGTCTTTAGTGTCCATATTTTTTTTAAAAACAAACAATGAAACCCATTGTGTGAAACGTCAGCTCTAGACAACGATAAATATGTGCACAGCTTGATCCAGGAGCTGATATGTGGATCTGCAAGAGAGTTTACAACTGAAGCATCAGAAATAGAAGAGAACTACAGTAATGACTGAATATCGATTTGACTATTTACGATCACAATTTAGGTACTAAATAGCCTGAGTTTTGGTATTGGTTTAAATCGATTAGTCACACAGCAATCAGGATATCCCCGTATCCGCTCCTCCAGACTGTTAAAAAGCCTGCGCAATGTGTGTCCGCTGATCACAATTAGAGATTGGCCTATTAACAAACCAGATCTCCAGAACATGTTTTCTAAATATGTTAATTGTACAGAGAACAAGGGAAAGAAATCTCACTAAAAACTGGTGACAGTCAAGGCAAAGGATCCTTGTAAAGTCGAGACAAATTATCTCCCTGTGTGATGTATTGGACATAGAAGCCCGCATGTAAAGGAAAGCACACATTCTCACCGCACTTTACTATGTACGTGTAGTATGGTTTTAGTGCCTTTAATTTTCAATGACCAATGTCCATTTTAGGGGTGATATCACGCCAGGCACTCATACATTTTATGAGGAATACTGTACCTACATTCAAGACAGCAAACGAAATAGCGTGTTGAACTGAAGAATATGTTTTGTGACTGCACAGCATAGCAGTCATGTATAAACAAAGGATGGAAATGAGGTTGCGCGGCTAAGACCTCAGAGTAGAGGTAGAGTAAGAGGGAGTGATGACATCATTTACACCCTGAAGCAACATCACATGACAACTGTCGGACAACATCAAGAACTGCAAATCTCTCACGACACTTGACGTAGTTATGGTTATGATTAGTCGAGGCCCCGGTATCACTGCAAACGAATTAAAATCCATAATTGCTCAACTGCCCGCGCCCGTGGAATCATCTGAAATGAAATTCATCTCATTGAAGGATCCAAACGAAAGGCAGCTGCAGTCCACATCCTAGCAGCTACATCACAAGCCAAAAAACATAAGGCCAAGAGGCACCAAAAGTGAACGCAGCTGAACTGTCCTTCGTCATACGATATCATCATTCATCATAAGAAATCGGAATATGGAAATATCCGGATGAAAAACACAGCTCACAGTGCGCACAAAACACTAAACTCATTAGCTCCGGCATCAAGCCGGACGTGGAATTTGAGGAAACTGCAACAAGGAACACTTTTCAGACAGAGCTCAATGGTTCTTGCCGCCTGTCCGCCATATTAACCGGTATCCCACCTGTATTGACGTGGTGTATGTATGAACAAAAGTACACTTTTAGTGGATTAATAAGGCAACAGTCAATCTCTAAAGAATTCACTCAACGGTTGTACTTTCAGTGCATGAATATCTCTCTCTCTTTTACCTTTTAGCTCCTGGTGGAGCATAGGTCTTCAACAAACACTTTCCAAGTCGTTCTGTTTTTTGCCATTCTTTTAAGATCATTCCATGTCTTCCCCATCATCTTCATCTCTGCTTCTATCTGTCTTCTCCAAGAATTCCTTGGTCTTCCTCTTTGTCTTTTCCCCTGGGGATTCCAAAAAAGGGCCTGTTGTGTAATACTCTCAGTTGGCTTCCGTAGTGTGTGTCCTATCCATCGCCATCGTCTTCGCTGTATCTCTTTATCCACTGGTATTTGACCGGTACATTTCCATAATTCCACGTTAGTGACTTTGTCCTGCCATTTCCATCCCTTTATTCTGCGCAAGCATCCATTAATGAAAGTCTGTACTTTCGTGATTGTCAATTTTGTCATTCTCCATGTTTCACAGCCATATAATAGGACCGACTTAACATTTGAGTTGAAAATTTTTATTTTTGTATTTAGCCTAATTTCTTTGGATTTCCATATGTTTCCCAGTGCAATGAAAGCTCCTCTTGCTTTTGATATCCTTATTTTGGTATCATTTTCTGTTCCTCCCTCTTTATCTATATTACTGCCCAGATATATATAATATTGTACGTCTAGTAGAGGTATTTCTCCTAGTTTTATATGGTTATTGCCAACTGCATTAATTCTCATAATATTGGTCTTATCTCTATTAATCTTTAGTCCTAGCTGTTGTGATCTCTCATCTAATATACTCATTTTATCCTGCATCTGTTGATGGCTGTGTGATAGGAGAGCTATGTCATCAGCAAAGTCTAAATCATCAAGTTGTTTGGTCAGTGACCACTGGATCCCATTTCTGTTGTTTTGAGTTATTTTCATAATCCAATCTATGGCCAGTAGAAAGAGAAATGGAGACAGGAGGCATCCTTGCCTTACTCCTGTTCTTATTTCAAATGCTTCTGTAAGCTGTCCTTCATGCACCACACTACATTTTGTTCCTTCATACATTGTTTTTATCAGGTTAATAAACTTTATGGGGATTCCATAATGACTCAGCAACTTCCAAAGCATTCTTCTGTCTAAACTATCAAATGCCTTTTCGTAATCTATGAATCCAATATATAGTGGGGATTTTAGTTCTAAACTTTGTTCAACTATTATACGTAGGGTAGTTATTTGATCAGCACATGATCTGTTCTTCCTAAAACCTGCTTGTTCATCTCTCAAGTGTTTCTCTATAGCCTCTTTTAGTCTCTCCAGAATGATTCTGCCTAATATTTTTCCTGGCACTGATAGTAGCATAATTCCCCTATAATTTGTGCACTCCTGTAAACTTCCTTTCTTTGGTAGTTTGATCATATAACCTTCTCTCCAGTCTTTAGGTATTTCTTCCCTCTCCCAAATTTTATCCAATAGATCCTGTAACATCTTGGTAGAGGTGTTAATATCTGCTTTGATGGCTTCCGAAGGAATTTCATCTGGTCCTGTGGCTTTACCATCTTTAATAATTTGATGGCTTTCATTATTTCTTCTTTGCTTGGTTTTCCGCAGTTAACGTGTAACTCTTCTTCTGCTGGTAGTATATCTGGAGGATTATTTGAGCCGGGTCTGTTCAAAAGTTCTTCAAAGTGTTCTTTCCATCTCTCCATTTGTTCCCTTATATCACTAAGCATATTTCCTTTCTTGTCTTTGATAAAGGCGTTGATCTGTTTGTATTTTCCACCTAATTTCTTTGTGCTGTTGTACAGTTCTTTCATATTCCCTTTATTTGCTGCTTCTTCTGCCTCTTTAGCTAGTTCATCTATATATTTCCTCGTATCCCTTTTAATGCATCTTCTCACTTCTTTGTTCACCTCTGTGTAAGCTTTCTGTGTCTTGGCTTTATTACTTCTTGTTTTGCTTTTATTTATGTCTGCTTTCTTGTTCTTTCTTTCTTTAATTTTATCCAGGGTCTCTGCTGTCATCCATGCCTTATTCTGGCGTTCTCTTTTCCCCAGTGTTTCTTCGCATGTCTCTTTCCATATATTTTTTACCTGTTTCCAATGATCTTCTATATTTATTGTATTTTCTAGTTGTTGGAGGACTTGGTATTTGTTTGATATTGTGACTGCGAATTTATCTTTAATTCCTTGTTCTTTAAGAAACCCTACATTGAAATACTTTCTACCCTTATTCGTTGTATTATACCTTTTTAATTTAATTTTAAGTTTGGCTAACAGAAGATGATGATCAGAAGCTATATCTGCCCCTCTATATACTTTTACATCCTGTAAGGATGACTGAAACTTATTATTAATACATATGTGATCAATTTGATTTTCCGTTCTATGATCTGGTGACACCCATGTAGCTTTGTGTATTCTTTTATGTTGGAATATTGTTCCTCCTAGGCTCATTTGATTAAGGGCGCAGAAATTCACAAATATCTCTCCATTCTCGTTTATATCTCCAAGTCCATGTTTTCCCATAATCTCTTCGAAGCCTCTGTTGTCTGATCCTACCTTAGCATTTAGGTCTCCCATCAAGATTATAATATCCTTGGCTCGTCTTGCATCCATCTGCCATTGTAGCTGTTTATAAAAATCATCTTTAACTGAGTCATCTTTATCGTTGGTTGGTGCATAGCATTGTATAATGTGTAATTTTATTTTGTTTTTGGTTGTTCTAAATGTTGCTCTCACCAGTCTTGGTCCCACTGCCTCCCATTCTATTAGTGTCTTCTGTGCATTTTTTGATAGCATTATAGCTACCCCTTCGCTATGTTGTGCTCCTGGTTCCTGGTGTCCTGATGATAAAATCATCTCCCCTGTATTCAATTTTATTCTCTCTGCTCCCAGCCATCTTGTTTCACACATTCCCAGAATATCTATCTTATAGTTGGTCATTTCTGCTGCCACTTGTGCCGCTTTTCCCTGTTCGTTAAGGGTACGAACATTCCAGGTGCCAATTCTGGATGATTTCCTGGTAGACAAAGGGTGAGTCGGCAACCCGGACTCCTTATGGCTTTCTCCGGATTGCGTCATACGTCTCTTAGACAGAGAGCCCTTCTCTTTCCTGGTTGACGGATTAACTTTATCTTTCTTTGACTTGTTCATGTTTGTGAAGTTTTTTCGGCTTACTTTTTTCACAGTATGGGATAGCCAGTCCCATGCCTAACCCTCCTTTCTCGCCTCTTACGAACATGCCTGGTAGGGTACAGCGCCGCTATTCTTTACTCCCCTTTCGGGCCCCGGCAGCGCACGTGTAGAATATGTTTTGTGACTGCACAGCATAGCAGTCATGTATAAACAAAGGATGGAAATGAGGTTGCGCGGCTAAGACCTCAGAGTAGAGGTAGAGTAAGAGGGAGTGATGACATCATTTACACCCTGAAGCAACATCACATGACAACTGTCGGACAACATCAAGAACTGCAAATCTCTCACGACACTTGACGTAGTTATGGTTATGATTAGTCGAGGCCCCGGTATCACTGCAAACGAATTAAAATCCATAATTGCTCAACTGCCCGCGCCCGTGGAATCATCTGAAATGAAATTCATCTCATTGAAGGATCCAAACGAAAGGCAGCTGCAGTCCACATCCTAGCAGCTACATCACAAGCCAAAAAACATAAGGCCAAGAGGCACCAAAAGTGAACGCAGCTGAACTGTCCTTCGTCATACGATATCATCATTCATCATAAGAAATCGGAATATGGAAATATCCGGATGAAAAACACAGCTCACAGTGCGCACAAAACACTAAACTCATTAGCTCCGGCATCAAGCCGGACGTGGAATTTGAGGAAACTGCAACAAGGAACACTTTTCAGACAGAGCTCAATGGTTCTTGCCGCCTGTCCGCCATATTAACCAGTATCCCACCTGTATTGACGTGGTGTATGTATGAACAAAAGTACACTTTTAGTGGATTAATAAGGCAACAGTGAATCTCTAAAGAATTCACTCAACGGTTGTACTTTCAGTGCATGAATATGGCAACAATAAAAGTATAAAGAATTCACTCAACGGTTGTACTTTTAGTGGATGAATATGGCAACAATAAAAGTATAAAGAATTCACTCAACGGTTGTACTTTTAGTGGATGAATATGGCAACAATCAATCTCTAAAGAATTCACTCAACGGTTGTACTTTTAGTGGATGAATATGGCAACAATAAAAGTATAAAGAATTCACTCAACGGTTGTACTTTTAGTGGATGAATATGGCAACAATCAATCTCTAAAGAATTCACTCAACGGTTGTACTTTTAGTGGATGAATATGGCAACAAATAAAAGTATAAAGAATTCACTCAACGGTTGTACTTTTAGTGGATGAATATGGCAACAATAAAAGTATAAAGAATTCACTCAACGGTTGTACTTTTAGTGGATGAATATGGCAACAATAAAAGTATAAATAATTCACTCAACGGTTGTACTTTTAGTGGATGAATATGGCAACAATAAAAGTATAAATAATTCACTCAACGGTTGTACTTTTAGGGGATGAATATGGAAACAATCAATTTCTAAAGAATTCACTCAACAGTTGTACATTTAGCGGATCCACACATGTACTCTGAAAAGCTGGTAGCAGCTTTCAACAGTCCAACTAATCCCAGAGCCTGGATGAAATAGAAACAATCCTGACACAAACTGGAGAACAGAATGGACGGAGTTATAGGGAAAATATGAGTCTGAACAGAACAGCTTAAACACTCTCAGCAGACATGAACAGGCCAGGATATGTAGACTAAGAGCAGGTCACTGTGACTTCAAAGCACACTTAAAAACAACTGGACTCTGTGTCTTTGCAACGTATGACTGTAGAACATGCAGACAAAGTCTAGAGCATACACTGCAGGACTGCAGCACTCTCAACATCCCAAGAACACAAATATGGCCCACAGAAACAACCCTGAGTGACAAGTTTTTTTTTTTTTTTTTTAACGGTGTTGACCTCAAACGCACAGTCTTGTTTGTTACCCAAGCAGGTCTAAATGTCTAACGCCATCGCAATAGCTGAAGTGGATCTACAAGTTTATTGTTTTTGAAAATGTTGAAGACACGGTTTTTTAAATATTTTTTATTTAAACAAATATATGTTAGACTGTAATCTAGACAGTTAGAACCTAACATCAACAAGTTATAACACGACACTAGACAGTTAGAACCTAACATCAACAAGTTATAACACGACACTAGTCAGTTAGAACCTAACATCTACAAGTTATAACTCGGCCCTAGACAGTTAGAACCTAACATCAACAAGTTATAACTCGACACTAGACAGTTAGAACCTAACATCTACAAGTTATAACTCGGCACTAGACAGTTAGAACCTAACATCAACAAGTTATAACACGACACTAGACAGTTAGAACCTAACATCAACAAGTTATAACTCGACCTAGACAGTTAGAACCTAACATCAACATGTTATAACACGACACTAGACAATTAGAACCTAACATCACCAAGTTATAACTCGACCTAGACAGTTAGAACCTAAAATCAACCAGTTATAACTCGACACTAGACAGTTAGAACCTAACATCAACATGTTATAACTCGACACTAGACAGTTAGAACCTAACATCAACAAGTTATAAGTCGACCCTAGACAGAACCTAACATCAACATGTTATAACTCGACACTAGACAGTTAGAACCTGACATCAACAAGTTATAACTCGACACTAGACAGTTAAAACATTACAGCAACATTTATAACTCGACATTAGACAGTTAGAACATTACATCAACAAGTTATAACTCGACATTAGACAGTTAGAACATTACAGCAACAAGTTATAACTCGACACTAGCCAGTTAGAACAATACAGCAACAAGTTATAACTCGACACTAGCCAGTTAGAACATTACAGCAACAAGTTATAACTCGACACTAGCCAGTTAGAACATTACAGCAACAAGTTATAACTCAACACTAGACAGTTAGAACATTACAGCAACAAGTTATAACTCGACACTAGCCAGTTAGAACATTACAGCAACAAGTTATAACTCGACACTAGCCAGTTAGAACATTACAGCAACAAGTTATAACTCGACACTAGCCAGTTAGAACATTACAGCAACAAGTTATAACTCAACACTAGACAGTTAGAACATTACAGCAACAAGTTATAACTCGACACTAGCCAGTTAGAACATTACAGCAACAAGTTATAACTCGACACTAGCCAGTTAGAACATTACAGCAACAAGTTATAACTCAACACTAGACAGTTAGAACATTACAGCAACAAGTTATAACTCGACACTAGCCAGTTAGAACATTACAGCAACAAGTTATAACTCGACACTAGCCAGTTAGAACATTACAGCAACAAGTTATAACTCGACACTAGCCAGTTAGAACATTACAGCAACAAGTTATAACTCAACACTAGTCAGTTAGAACATTACAGCAACAAGTTATAACTCGACACTAGCCAGTTAGAACATTACAGCAACAAGTTATAACTCGACACTAGCCAGTTAGAACATTACAGCAACAAGTTATAACTCGAAGGAGCCAGTGATAGGGAGTGTTAGACACTCCAAGGCATGGTGATAGCTTTACAAAGAGGGAACTCAACACAATACTGACGTTTCGGCCTGTAGCCTTCTTCAGAAAACAGGGATAACGACAACAAACGATGAAGCACAATTATCTATAACTATATGTTAGATGATCAGGTGAATGGAGAGATGGACAGAAAAGAAGAGAAGAAAGTAGGATTATGAAATAAGAAAGGAGGCTACATGAGGGGAGGTAGGATGAGAGTCAAGATGTGTAGGAAAGAGAGATAGGAAAAATGAGGAAGAGATAGAAATGTCAATAGTAAGTAAAGTACCCCCGTCACGCCAAGTGGTGTATAGGGAATATGGTGTTAGTGACCATAAATTTTACAGACCTTCGGCACATGATTTTTGGGGTAATGTGGTCGGTATTACGCCCGTGCCTCTTTACTTTCCCAGAAAAAAATCCGGTACCCATTAAAGGCTGGGTGAACCGGAGCCGTCGGTTGGGATCGAACCCTACCTCTTGTCTTTTGTAATTCAGATCACTAACCATTGAACTATCGCGGCTCCCAATGTCAATAGTACAAAGTGGATAATGTATCGTATAAAACGTATAAGAAAAATCAAACACTTAGCTGGGATAACTTGACTGTCCACCGTGAAGCAATCGAGAGAATGGACTATGGACACGGGGCCTACAAAAGGATCGTGGGGAAACGATAGAGAGAGGAGGAGGGGGATTAATTAGGGGGATGGGGGAGAAGAAAAGGCGGATAGCTAGACTGGTATGAAAACACTAGAAAGAAACCTCAACTGAGGCTCGGGTAAGGCATGTCAGCGACCAGACAAAGGGCGGGAGGAGGAGAAGATAATAGGTCCCATAAAATGAATGGGGCACAACAGAGAGGAAAAATCCAAACAGAGGAATCGGAGAAGCAAAAGACAAGGGGGAGAACGGAGGAATGAGCAACAGAGGTGGTCATAGATGGGCTAAAGATAGCAGGATGGAGAGGTAGGAGGAGGGAGGAAATAATAACCAGGGGAAGAGAAATAGAGAGGAAGACTAAGAAGGGTAAGAATAAGGTATGGGTAAAGTGGAAAAGAGGAGAGGCGGTGAGTTAGGAGTGAATAGATAGAGGGGGAGTCCGAAAGAAGTGGAGGAATAGAGGGAATCAAATAAAGAGGAAGTGCCTAAAGAGGAAGAGAAGTAGGGAAACTGAGAGACTAGAGGGGGATACAAAGTGAGGTGGAGAGAGGTAGAGAAGTAGGGAAACTGGGATACAGTGTGAGGTGGAGAAAGAGTGTGGGAGATAAACAGACAAGTACAGTCTTAGAAGAGGGCTGAGAGTAGACAAGCTGGAATAGTGAGGGTAGAGTGGTTGTGACACCAGAGAAATAAGAATAGAGAATACTAGGAGTGTATAAATAGAAGGAAGTAGGAAGTACACACCAGGGGAGGAGAGGTAATACGCAGGAGGAGAGGCGGTGGGTCAGGGGTGAATAGGTACAGAGGGAGTCAGAAAGAAGAGGGGTAATAGAGGGAGGGTACGCAGGAGGTAGTAGTAGGGAACCGGAGAGATTAGGTGGATAAAAACGATGAGATAAGGTGGAGTAAGTGTAGCTGAAAAACAGATAAGTTGAGGCCTAAGAGAAAAAAAGGGGGGGGGAAGAACACTAAGATGGGGGATGACTACAAGAAGATGGGGGGGGGAAAGAAGGGATAGGAAGGGAGCAGACTAACATAGAGGTGAGATTGGAAGAAGAGTACAAGGGAGGGAGAAGGGGTCAGAGGAAGCGGGGTCTTCAGACGGATAGGGATACATTCATGCCACGGGGGGTGAGGCAACCCCAACGGGCGATCAGGCGGTTTCTCAAGAGTGAGACGACTGTGGTAATCAGAAAAGCAAGATATAAGGCCAGTGACCAGGACATCAGCCTTCCCCCGATGGTCCCTCGAGTTAAAGTGGGCTGCTACAGGAGTGCCCGCTTATCGGGTGATGTCATGTAAATGTTCACGGCACCTATCACAGATACGTTGACCTGACTGACCGATGTAGGTCAACTTGCATCGTTTATAGATGATGGCATAAATGATGACCTGATCATCTAACATGTAGATATAGATAATTGTGCTTCATCGTTTGTTGTCGTTGTCCCTGTTTTACAGCAGCATTGCAATTACTTGTCTGTTCCCCTCCCAAGTTATAACTCGACACTAGACTGTTAGAACCTAACATCAACATGTTATAACTCGACACTAGACAGTTAGAACCTAACAGTAACATGTTATAACTCGACACTAGACAGTTAGAACATTACAGCAACAAGTTATAAGTCGACCCTAGACAGAACCTAACATTAACATGTTATAACTCGACACTAGACAGTTAGAACCTAACATCTACAGTTATAACTCGACACTAAAGAGCTAGTTTTAGAACTTAAAACTATAACATTAGAGCTAACACTATGATACTAGAAGTTATAAGACCACAAGGTTTGTTTGTTGAACTAAAACTATAACATTAGAGCTAACACTATGATACTAGTAGTTATAAGACCACAAGGTTTGTTTGTTGAACTAAAACTATAACATTAGAGCTAACACTATGATACTAGAAGTTATAAGACCACAAGGTTTATTTGTTGAACTAATGATAGTGTATTTGATGAGAACGATGTGACCACGATGAGAAGAGTTTTGTGCGAGAAATAAAATACAACTTTTGTTGATAAAAGACCCCGATATCTACTGCAGGAAATCAATGATTTACAAACTCTATTGAGAGTGGGATTTGCAGAAATATGTAGTTAATCCCGACATAGCAACAGCATATGAAGATGTTTTTGTTCTTGTGGATCGCGGATCATATAGTCATGCGTTTACTTGTGAAATCATCTTAGTGTGGAGTAAAGTTCATCTTCGAAGTCCTGCCGTCATCTCCTAAAATAATTAGAACAATAGCCTTGATTTGAAAGTTTCAACTGATATGTTTCAACTGATATGTTTCAACTGATATGTTTCAACTGATATGTTTCATCTGATATGTTTCATCTGATATGTTTCAACTAATATGTTTCAACTGATATGTTTCAACTGATATGTTTCAACTAATATGTTTCAACTGATATGTTTCAACTGATATGTTTCAACTGATATGTTTCAACTGATATGTTTCATCTGATATGTTTCATCTGATATGTTTCAACTAATATGTTTCAACTGATATGTTTCAACTGATATGTTTCAACTGATATGTTTCAACTGATATGTTTCAACTGATATGTTTCAACTGATATGTTTCATCTGATATGCCACAAAACTATCTCATTTCTTTCACTACCGTGACAACATATTACATACTGATGGCTCTCCTTTGAAATTGTGGCTGTGACTACATAGAACTGAATGATGACTCACCTTTGAACTATGATTGTGACGGAATGTGACGACATATTACACAATGATGGTTCACCTTTGAGTAATGATTGCTACTACACATTGCAGACTAATGACTCACCCTTTGAAATCATGGCTGTGATGACATAGTACCGATTGATGACTCACCTTTGAATCATGATTGTGACGACATATTACAGACTAATTATAGCAGAGAAGGTACGGATAGGAGTATATAATAGAGGGGAATGGAGAATAGGGAAATATAGATTAAGCACTTGCGCGAGGAAGGGTGTGAAAGAAAGTACACACCGGGAGATAGAGTATAGGGAAATATAGATTGAGCACTTACTTGTACAGAAGAGAAAATGACGTAAAGTAAGGGGCATGACGTGGCAGGGGGTTACGGTAGTGAGGTGACTAGAAGAGACTAGTCACTTGGAGCCGGAACATCGTACTGAGAGGACGTGAGAAGAGAAGTGGTCAACATCAGGGAAAGGGACAGTCATACAGAGTAGATAGGTTAGGGAAGACAAGAAACTACAATGAAATAGGCCGATAGTTAGCTATAGATAGAATAGGTTAGGGTGGTGCGTTCGATGGGGAACGTACCAAATTAGGGAAACGGCCGAATGTAGCTAGTTTAGAAGATGTTAGATTAACGACAGAGATTAGCGATAGGGTAAGGCGAATGGAAAGAAAGTAATATCATGGAGAACATAGAGAGATTGTCATTAGCAGTAGTATGATATAGAAGACATGAAGTGAAGTAAATAAAAGGCTCCAAGAATTATATAAAGAAGCGTTGGCGTTAATGAATGATGGATGTTGTTTTTAAAGGCTTCATTACGAAATTCGATGTTGATTGATGAACGATGATTGTGAAAGAAGTCAGTGTGCCTCGTTACAATACGATGAAACTAGTGATGGAGAAGGAGCACATCTTGATATCATCTTTGCAATTTGTTAAAGGTCTCGTTGCAAGAAAATGGTGTCGTGACCGTTCGAACCTGTAAATGCGAAGTACATTTGCAAGATTGAAGTCAAGAAAGACATTTTCAAGATTGAAGTCAAGAAAGACATTTTCAAAGTTGTAGTCAAGAAAGACATTTTCAAGATTGAAGTCAAGAAAGACATTTTCAAAGTTGTAGTCAAGAAAGACATTTTCAAGATTGAAGTCAAGAAAGACATTTTCAAAGTTGTAGTCAAGAAAGACATTTTCAAGATTGAAGTCAAGAAAGACATTTTCAAAGTTGTAGTCAAGAAAGACATTTTCAAGATTGAAGTCAAGAAAGACATTTTCAAAGTTGTAGTCAAGAAAGACATTTTCAAGATTGAAGTCAAGAAAGACATTTTCAAAGTTGTAGTCAAGAAAGACATTTTCAAGATTGAAGTCAAGAAAGACATTTTCAAAGTTGTAGTCAAGAAAGACATTTTCAAGATTGAAGTCAAGAAAGACACTTTCAAGGTTGTAGTCAAGAAAGACATTTTCAAGATTGAAGTCAAGAAAGACATTTTCAAAGTTGTAGTCAAGAAAGACATTTTCAAGATTGAAGTCAAGAAAGACATTTTCAAAGTTGTAGTCAAGAAAGACATTTTCAAGATTGAAGTCAAGAAAGACATTTTCAAAGTTGTAGTCAAGAAAGACATTTTCAAGATTGAAGTCAAGAAAGACATTTTCAAAGTTGTAGTCAAGAAAGACATTTTCAAGATTGAAGTCAAGAAAGACATTTTCAAAGTTGTAGTCAAGAAAGACATTTTCAAGATTGAAGTCAAGAAAGACATTTTCAAGGTTGTAGTCAAGAAAGACATTTTCAAAGTCGAAGTTAAGAAGTACATTTTCAAGATTGAAGTCAAGAAGTACAATTTCAAGGTTGTAGTCAAGAAAGACATTTTCAAGATTGAAGTCAAGAAGTACATTTTTCAAAGTTGAAGTCAAGAAGTACAATTTCAAGTTGTAGTCAAGTAAGCCATTTTCAAGTGGGAGCTATCCTGATTCCTGTGGGCTATTCTGTATTCCTGTGAGACGTCCTGATACACTGGAGCTAAGCCATTTTCAAGTTGGAGCTACCTGATTCCTGTGCGTCGTGAACCTGGGAGCGGCTCTGAGATTGAGAGTACAGACCTGTCGTCGAAAGAAAAAAAAAAAAAACCGGGCAACGCTGGACCCAACAGGAACAAGCCGGTCGGCGAAAACCAACAGAACAACCTCCAAGGTGAGACGAATAGAACATTTCAATTAAAGTGGGAGTTCCGGGAGGACATTCAATAAATTGCTGAACATTTTAGTTTTGATTTAAATTAAGTGTTTTTATTCACAGAGTAGTTAGGAAGTGTAATATTCTATTATAATTAACTAAGTAGATGTAATAATATATAGTGTGTGTGAGCGGAGACAGGACAAATATTGTAAATATTAGACGTGTCCTTGATTTTTCTAAATTTTTTTAGCGAAAGCAATTGATGCATTATAGTGTAGGACTGGGGGTGGTTATAAAAGAAGGGAGGTAGATTAAGTTAGAGACTCTGATCAGGGACACGTGTAATATAAAAAAAAAAAGAGAAGAAAAAAAAAAAAAAAAAAAAAAATCAATGAAATAAATAAGTGTAGTGAAAGAATGAAAAAGATATTATACAATTGGTAGACAGAGGGATAGTAAATATAGGAGTAAATATCACGGAGAAAGGATAATCTATCTAAATGGCAAGGAGAGGAAACAGAGGGATTGAGTCATTGAGCCAGGAAGAGACTATGCGCCAAACAATGCAGATGTTAGGAAGGGCGATGGAGAGGCTAGGAGAGAATTTACAATCTCAGGAGATAACTAAAAGAATTCCTATTTTTTCCGGTGAAGCAGAAAATTTTAATGCGTGGGCAAAGGCAGTTGAATTTTGGTGCCGAAATAAGAAACTACCGCAAGCAGAATGGAAGGACATAGCATTGGCTACTAGTAGCGGAGGGGTGACAAATTGTATTAGGAGAAGGATTGAAGAAATGGGAGATGAAACGTGGCAAGACTTTATTTCCCATCTTGCAAGGCGATACGCACAGTATAAAGATGAACAACATGCAATTATAGCATTAAGGACAGTGCAACAGCAGAGAAATGAATCTATTCAGGATTATGGAGACCGCATAATGACAATAGCAGATCAAGGTTTTGGGCGGAACACTACTACTGAACAAGTTGACAAGATATTGGTGGCATCATTCATTACAGGATTAAGAAGTAGAGGACTGAAGTTACATTTAGCCAGGAAGTCGAATGCTAACCTGTCGAAAATTATAAACGCAGCAATAGAAGAAGAGAGCCTAGTACAGAGATTTGATGACAACCAACCAGCACGTTTCGGGTTAAATAGTCCTAGCAGACCAAATAACCAAAGCCAAAGGGACACAAATCTGACGAGGGGGATAGAGAGAGAACGACACTATAGTCAACCATTGAATACCATACAGGAAACCAGGAGATGTTACAAATGTGGAAGAATAGGACACATTGCAATACAGTGTCAGTCGATAATCGATGGACAGGGAAGACAGAGAAGATATCCGTCGGTGACGACACGAAGAGAACATCAAAAGGCGGAAGAGGGAGGCAGATATTCAACAATAGGAAGTGGAGAGAAATATACAGCAACAGAAAGAAGAGGAAATTATCATAGGGAAGAGAAGAGGAGAGATGGTCCGAGTCCGGGAAACGTCAGGGGTGCTCAAGGGGAAAGGCGACCGTGAGCACCAGAAGAATGCCAGATACGAAGAGGATGAAAGTGTGGAGTGACCCATGCTCATGTCTTGTACAGATTGGCAAACAAAAATGTAGAGCGTTAATAGATACCGGAGCAAGTATTAGTGTGATGAAAGGGAGTATATTTAGATCACTAGGGAAGAATGTCCCTCTTCACAGAACGCAGAGTAGGCTAGAAGCCATAAATGGACAAACCTTAAACGTGATAGGTAGGGCGGTGTTGCAGATAAGAGTAGGTGGGCGTACCATGAAACAAACATTTATGATAATAGAAGGGATGAACCGTGCTATGATATTGGGAAGAGATTGGATGCGTAGAAATAAAGTCATAGTCGACTATGGGACACACAAACTGCATATAGGAGATAAAGAGATACAGATGGAGGACGACATACATATAGTAACCTTAGCTAGGGCAGAGAAAGATATAACGTTGAACCCTCAAAAAGTACATATAGTATTAACTAAAATGAAGAAAAACGACTATATTATACCAGGTCAAGTGATCAATACGACAAGAGCCAGCCGGGACATAATGGAAGATCCAAACATACAGATAATTGATGGTATAGTAGAAATAACGGACAATCAGATAATCCCTGTGATGGTAATAAATCAATCAGGCAGGACAATAAAGATAAAGAAGGGCAAGGTCATAGCGCAGATTCACTTACAACATCAAAGGAAGGATGTAAACACGGTGGCGGACACACGAGATGGAACGATGCTGCGGAAAGAGAAGGTATTGGGTACGCGTAAACTTAACAAAGACATACAAGAAAAGAGAATCTCATTGTCAGAAGAACGAGAGAAGGAATTAATACAACAAATACAACCTCATGAAGATAACAAACAAATAATACAGGAGTTGGTGCTGAATAACCACGATATCTTTGCATTGACAGATTTTGAACTAGGAAGAACGAACACAGTACAAATGGATATAGACACAGGAGGGGCAGAACCAACCAAGATAAGAACATATAGAACACCTCTAAGAAGCAGAGAGATAGTAGAGAAAGCCATAGAGGATATGTTAAAGGCAGGAATAATAACTAGAATAACTTCCCATTGGTCGTCACCGCACCGGTAGTAATAGTAAAGAAAAAAGATGGATCACAAAGGTTCTGCTGTGATTACAGGGCATTGAATAAAATTACGAAAAATATTAGTTATCAAATGCCTCGAGTAGACGACATAATAGCTTTATTCCAGGGAATAAATTGGTACAGTATAATGGATTGTAAAGCCGGTTTCTGGGCCATTGAAGTAAAGGAATCAGTAAAACATAAACTTGCGTTCAATACACATGTGGGAACATTTACGTGGAATGTCATGCCTTTTGGTTTAAAAGGAGCGCCAGCCACTTATATGGGACTTATGAACCAAGTACTACAAGGGTTGGATACATTTGCACAGGCCTACATAGATGATATCATTATATTCACCAAGGGATCGAAACATGAGCACCTACAACATTTAGAACGAGTGTTTGACAGATTGAGGCAACACAATATAAGATTGAAAATAAGTAAATGTCAATTTTTGAAACACGAAGTAAAATACTTAGGGTTTAGGATAAATGACAAGGGAATTATGCCGGATGATGAAAAGATCAAAGCCATTAAAGATATGACACCACCTACGAGGGTAAAAGAAGTAAGAAGTTTCTTGGGAATGTGCGGTTACTACAGAAGATTTATACGGAGATTCGCGGAAATTGCTGAACCATTAACCACATTAACTAGAAAGTTTCAGAGGTTCAAATGGACACCACAATGTCAGAAGGCGTTTGAAACGCTAAAGGAAGGGCTAACGAGAATACCGATGCTGGCACACCCAAACAAAGAAGGTAGAATGATACTATATACAGATGCATCAGATACAGCCATAGGGGCATGTTTAGTGAATGAAGACATAGACATCAACAAATCCATTGAAAAACCAACCATTCAGGAACACCCAATATATTTCCTATCGCATAAATTAAGTCGAACACAAGTGAAGTGGGCCACGATTGAAAAAGAAGCTTATGCCATACATTATGCAATACAGAAATTGCATTTTTATTTATATGGAAATACAATAGTGATAAGGACGGACCACAAGCCGCTAAAATCCATCCTTGACGGGCCTATCAACAACAGGAAGATAGATATGTGGTCATTATCAATACAGAATACTGGAGCAGTAATTGAATATATAGAAGGCGCAAAGAATATATGTGCAGACTGGTTGTCCCGATTACCAACGACAAGAGAGACCGAGAAGGAGGACACAGATTCATGCACTGAAATAGATGACAGAACGTTTCAGGTGAACATAATAAATACGAACCGAAGACGACCCGGGGAATAACAGACATAGATGAACACACATTGAGTGGTATGGAACAGGTAACTCAGGATTATCCAATATGCATTACCAGGGAGGAACAACAGAAAGACGAAAGATTGAAAATCATCATAGATGAGTTAAATAGAGGAATGAACTGTAAATGGAAACATCTCCATACAGATCAGATGGATGGAGTACTAACTTATATAGATCCAAGAGAGGGGAAACAGCCCAAAATATATATACCAGTTCACCTCAAGACGCAGGTACTGAAGGCATATCATGATCAAAACGGACACATGGGTAGGGATAAAGTGATAGACGCTATTAAAATAAAATACTACTGGCCAGGAATATATAGAGATGTCGAACAATATACTGGAAAGTGCAGATTATGTAAAACTAGAAATTTGATAGAAAAATCGGGACCAATGCAAAGTATGGATAAACAGTACTTTGCAATGCAAAAGATTAGCATGGACATAACAGGACCATTTCCCACCACAATATCAGGAAACAAATATATCCTACATATAACCGACTGTTATAGTAGATGGCCAGAAAGCTTTCCCATACCGAATAAATCGACAGACACAATTATTAAAATATTACTAAACGAATTCATTCCTAGATTTAGTTGTCCAGAATGTATACTTACGGATAATGGAGGGGAGTTTACCAGCCAAAATTTTAAGGATACTTTGACACAATTGAACATAAAACACATTCTAACTTCTACATATCACCCCAAAGTAATGCAATCAACGAGAGACAACATCGGACATTAAACGATATACTATCAAAAGTGACGAGAGGAAGAGAGGATGAATGGGAGGATAAGTTAAACCAAGCGTTATCAGCATTAAGGGTGAATAGGAACGAGGGGACAGGTTTTTCCCCATTTTTTCTTTTATACGGTAGGCAACCAATGTTACCATTGGATAATTTACTACAACCACGAAGAAGATACCTAGGAGAAGAAATTCATGAAATAATTATACAACACATGCATGAATCTCAAAGACTGGTATGGAGGAATTTAAAAAGAGCAGAACATCGCAACATGAAAAAGGATAAAAATAAAGTGAATATTCAATATAACGTGGGGGACAGAGTGTTTTATAAGAATCATACGGCCATTTCCAAACTAAGCCCTAAATGGAGAGAAGGATATATAGTATTAAAGAAAACAGGAGTATCCAATTATGTGATTAAACACATATATGGTAAGTCGGAAATAAGAACCCATGTGAGAAATATAAGGAAAGACGAGACCCTCTGGTCAGAACAGTCAGAAGCACAAACGGACAGACCACGAAGGAAATGCACAAGGTGTATGAGAGAATCTACAGAGGAAAGTGAAGTTGATAAGAAACACGACGTACAGACAGAAATTATAATTACCACAAAAGAAAATATGACGGCCACAGACGAGAGTATAATTTCCGCGGAGGAAAGTATAATCAACACAGAAGAGGAGAGATTAGGAAAAAGGGAATCCAGGAAGTCAATGTCCAATATAAGTGAAACTAGTGATGAGAGGGAAATAGAGGCCCCATATCAAAACACAAGAAGCTGGAAGATACTAGAGCAAAAACGTGATACAAGTAAAGAGACAACGGCAACATCAGATACAACAACAAGAACATTACCAAAGAAAAGTACAAGATTAAAAGATAGAGAAGGAAGAATAGTAGTTACAGAGCAATCACAACAATCAAAAAGAGAGTGGGGAAAAAGGAAGAGAAAGAGGAACGAAGAAGAGGAATGGAGAGAATGTGATACATTAAATCACAATGATGAAGAAAAGAAGAGAAAGTGGAGTAAACCGAAAGATGAAGGAAGGATAAAACGGAAGTACAAAAATAGGTTTAGAATAAATAGTAGGATAAGTAAGAAAAATGGATAGAGAAGAGTAGAGAACATTGCGGAATGCAATGAAAGGAGAAGAAAACCCGGAATGGGCGGTGAAAAGTTAGAGATATTGCGGAATGCAATGAACGGAGACGAAAACCCGGAATGGGTAGTGAAGAGTAGAGTAGAAAACATTGCAGAATGCAATGAACGGAGAAGAAAAAAAAAAACTCGGAATGGGCGGTGAAAAGTTAGAGATATTGCGGAATGCAATGAACGGAGAAGAAAACCCGGAATGGGTAGTGAAGAGCAGAGTAGAAAACATTGCAGAATGCAATGAACGGAGAAGAAAAACCCGGAATGGGTAGTGAAGAGTAGAAAACATTGCGGAATGCAATGAACGGAGAAGAAAAACCCGAAATGGGTAGTGAAGAGTAGAAAACATTGCAGAATGCAATGAACGGAGAAGAAAAAAAAAACCCGGAATGGGTAGTGAAGAGTAGAAAACATTGCGGAATGCAATGAACGGAGAAGAAAAACCCGGAATGGGTAGTGAAGAGTAGAAAACATTGCAGAATGCAATGAACGGAGAAGAAAAAAAAAAAAACCCGGAATGGGTAGTGAAGAGTAGAAAACATTGCGGAATGCAATGAACGGAGAAGAAAAACCCGGAATGGGTAGTGAAGAGTAGAAAACATTGCGGAATGCAATGAACGGAGAAGAAAAACCCGAAATGGGTAGTGAAGAGTAGAAAACATTGCGGAATGCAATGAACGGAGAAGAAAAACCCGGAATGGGTAGAGAAGAGTAGAAAACATTGCGGAATGCAATGAGCAGAGAAGAAAAAAAAAAAAAAAACCGGAATGGGTAGTAAAGAGTAGAAAACATTGCGGAATACAATGAGCAGAGAAGAAAAACCCGGAATGGGTAGTGAAGAGTAGAAAACATTGCGGAATGCAATGAACGGAGAAGAAAAACCCGGAATGGGTAGTGAAGAGTAGAAAACATTGCAGAATGCAATGAACGGAGAAGAAAAAAAAAAAAACCCGGAATGGGTAGTGAAGAGTAGAAAACATTGCGGAATGCAATGAACGGAGAAGAAAAACCCGGAATGGGTAGTGAAGAGTAGAAAACATTGCGGAATGCAATGAACGGAGAAGAAAAACCCGAAATGGGTAGTGAAGAGTAGAAAACATTGCGGAATGCAATGAACGGAGAAGAAAAACCCGGAATGGGTAGAGAAGAGTAGAAAACATTGCGGAATGCAATGAGCAGAGAAGAAAAAAAAAAAAAAAAACCGGAATGGGTAGTAAAGAGTAGAAAACATTGCGGAATACAATGAGCAGAGAAGAAAAACCCGGAATGGGTAGTAAAGAGTAGAAAACATGGCGGAATGCAAGGAACGGAGAAGAAAACCCGGAATGGGTAGTGAAGAGTTAGAGATATTGCGGAATGCAATGAGCGGAGAAGAAAACCCGGAATGGGCAATGAAGAGTTGAAGATGTTGAATGCAATGAACGGAGAGTTGGATATATTGCGGAATAGTTAGTTAGTTGAGAGTTATCAATATAATGTTATTAATTTAAAGATTGAAAATTATTAATTTAAGGAATGGAAAGGTTAATTAGAATCCATTATGTTAAGAGTTCTTGGTTGAATGATAGTTATTATTGAATTATACGAGAGTATTATTGATAAGAGTCAAAATAGAATGAATGAAATATTATTGGGAAAATGGTGATTTAGGGGGACACCCTACAATGGGAGATTAGTTAGTCGTTTAGAATAGGACAACGACTAAGCACAGGGAGGGCGTATTGTATAGCAGAGAAGGTACGGATAGGAGTATATAATAGAGGGGAATGGAGAATAGGGAAATATAGATTAAGCACTTGCGCGAGGAAGGGTGTGAAAGAAAGTACACACCGGGAGATAGAGTATAGGGAAATATAGATTGAGCACTTACTTGTACAGAAGAGAAAATGACGTAAAGTAAGGGGCATGACGTGGCAGGGGGTTACGGTAGTGAGGTGACTAGAAGAGACTAGTCACTTGGAGCCGGAACATCGTACTGAGAGGACGTGAGAAGAGAAGTGGTCAACATCAGGGAAAGGGACAGTCATACAGAGTAGATAGGTTAGGGAAGACAAGAAACTACAATGAAATAGGCCGATAGTTAGCTATAGATAGAATAGGTTAGGGTGGTGCGTTCGATGGGGAACGTACCAAATTAGGGAAACGGCCGAATGTAGCTAGTTTAGAAGATGTTAGATTAACGACAGAGATTAGCGATAGGGTAAGGCGAATGGAAAGAAAGTAATATCATGGAGAACATAGAGAGATTGTCATTAGCAGTAGTATGATATAGAAGACATGAAGTGAAGTAAATAAAAGGCTCCAAGAATTATATAAAGAAGCGTTGGCGTTAATGAATGATGGATGTTGTTTTTAAAGGCTTCATTACGAAATTCGATGTTGATTGATGAACGATGATTGTGAAAGAAGTCAGTGTGCCTCGTTACAATACGATGAAACTAGTGATGGAGAAGGAGCACATAATAAGAAAAAAAGGCTTCTTTGCACTAACAAGGCATCATTGAATTTGTTAAAGACATCACATCTTGATATCATCATTGCATTATTAAAGACCTCGTTGCAATATAATGACTCACCTTTGAAATCGTGCCACAATTTCACCAATCTATTCCTCTTCTCCTTATATTCCTTAACCACATCCGGGCTTTTCTGTAGGCGCATGCGCTTGGGGAAAAAGATAAGTGGAATTGCAACAAGTATGCCAGCACTGCCAAAGACAAGAAAGCCGAGCCACCATGCTCCCAGCCATCTAGGATCACGTGGTGAGATACTTGTCTCTGAATGGACGGTAAGAGGCGTTGTTAATTTCTCATTAAAATATTAGGACTCCAGTAAACAATAACCAGTCACTTTTATGTCAGTTATGTCTCAAGTATCAATCTGGATCCAACTTAGTTGTATAGTCTGCGACCTTTCTTTTAGAAGCAAGTTTCTCAGAACTCATTTGTCCTATCCCATACAATGAGAGTATTGTGATACCCTATGAGCCTGCAGTTCTGATTTACTAATATTACAATGAATATTTATCACATTTATTAATTTATCAAATACTTCGAAAAAGTAATCACTAAGTGAATTGTTAAGTTCACTGGTTGTTAAAATCCTAAAAGTTTACCGGAACTGAGTTCGGCTTTAAAAAGACCCAGGTAATAGTTAAAAATAGACAAGATTAGGAATACTGCTTTTCTTTGTTGTCAAGTTTTAGCGGAAGAATTGTGAAAAAAGTTTACATTTTGAAATAATAAATGTGCGTATTCTATGTAAACGCAAATTACCCAAGAGATAGATAAGCGAAACACTTGAAGACACACAAGGAAATATGTGCAAGACAAAAGAAACAGCACGGCCATGGACGTGGTGTCCTTGGAAGGGGTATTCCCCTTCGACGAAAACGAAAACGTTCAAATTTAATTTCTTACTATAGTATAAGTTATGGGGCATCCAGTACGCACACACACACACACACACGCGCGCACACACACACGCGCGCGCACACACACGTACACACACACACATATGGCCTTTGGCGTCTTGACAGTCGATTGGTAGGTAGCAATCAGGATAAGTCAGTAGTTGGGGTAAAAATATGAGTGTCTTATTCAGGGTGCTGCTTTCCTGAACATCTTCTCTCATGACTGAAGCTGCATATATTGGACAGACAGATCCATCCACAGAACGAACAAGATGTATTCGTGGTGTTTGGCCTCGTCTCCTTCCTCCTTTTGTCTTCTGACTTTCATACTTTTGTCACTGCCTCGTTGTGTCATTCCTTATTTTTGTTCTCTATGTGCTACGATCTGCAGCCAGATTTTCCCAGTTTCTTCCACTGATAGAGAATTCCCTCCAGGAGTCCCAGCAACATCCTTATATCTCAGCACTGGTCTACACGTTGGTCTCTTTCGGCACTTAAGTTCGCCATACAATATTTGTTTGGGAGTACGAAAGTTTGCCATTCTTCTTACATGACCCTGTTACCTTAGACTACGACTCTTAAGTGTTGCCATGATGGATGGGAGTTGTCTCATTGTAAGACATTAGAGTTGGTTACGTTGTCCTGCAATTTGATGTTCATAATCTTTCGAAGGCAATGCACATGAAAGCTGTTTAACATTTGCTCCTGCCCTGCATAGATTGTCCAAGCTTCTGATCCGTATAGAAGTGTACTAAGCACACAAATTTGGTAAATTTGAATCTTAGTCCTGAGTGTTATTTTGATGTTGTCCTGTGCTCTATCTTTAAGTTTACCAAATGTGGAAGCTGCCTTTCCGATTAGGGAAATTATTCCTTCTTCAGTGGAGACAGTGGTTGTGACTACAGAACCGAGATAGCTGAACTTTCTCTCAGATTTAAGGGATGTGTTATTTAATGATATAGATGGCTACACTTTGTTGAAGCACCACCCTCTTCTGTATAATTATAGACAAGGAGAGTAAATCACATGATCTAATAACATTGTCAATCATTGACTGCTGGACGGTTTCATCGTGAGCAACCAGTGCTGCATCATCAGCGAATAGAAACTCCTTGATTAGGGTCTCAGTTTTAAATGTTGACCTCCGACGTGATAGATTGAATAAGGAGCCATCAGATCCGTCAGATGTCTCCAGAGACGATTTCAGACGCATTGTGTAGAAGGGCAGCAAAAAATATTCCGAATAGAGTAGGGGCAAGGACACATCTTGTAAAAATCATATCAGTGGTTGACCGTCTAGCTCTAAACCCACACTGGGAATCAGGAAGGATGCGCCCCGCCAGTTGATGTAAGCGCTTACAAACAATTCATGTGAATCCCTTTCCAATTGAATTCAGGACTGATAGACCCCCTATAGTTGTTGCAGTCACCCTTGTCCCCTTGATTTGTGTATAGAGTTACAATCGTGGCATCCTTCATCCCCTGCGGTATATCTCCACTTCGATACATAATGATGTAGCTACAAAGGAGTACGAAGTAACTTTGATTTGAAGATAAAACATAAGTAGCACACACATGTGAAGTTACATAGAAATAAGAAGTGGTACATAATATGAAATTGCAAATAAATAAATAGTAATACAAAAATATGAAGTTACAGATTAAAAAGTAAAGAAGTAATACCCAAGAAATAAAGAAACAAATAAGTAAGCAGTAGTGCACAAGATGTACTCACAGTTACCAATAACAACAGCTGTAAGATGAAAAAAATGATGAGATGATATCATGTAAGAAGGAACACACTGGTTAAGTCATTGCCTAAATACATTCACAATACATACAAGCTAATGTTTTAAAAAAATAATAATAATGAAATGAATCACGATAAAACACAATTGATGTTAACCTCATGAGTGAAGTGAAATAGCGAAATCATTTTGCATGTTACCTTCTAATGTGATGTACATACTGCTGAAAACCCCTCCGAGAGCATACGCCACTGCTGGTCCAAATATGGAAATACCAATCATGATGCCTAGATAGACCAGGAAGTAATAGTTATAAACGGTGCCATTAATGGGTTATCAGATACCGTGAATCATTCTATCTGAAGAAATGAAAGTGATCGTTACCCCATTAATGTAGTAGTTATATGTTCATGCTATTGTGCTACTGTTTTCAAACATTTGTTAGAGTAATGTAGCCAGCAAAACACATAACAGGTAACTTTCTCCAGAGGAAAACTTTCTGTTATCGAACTTGTGCCGTGTAGCGTTGAAAATAGCGAGAGAGAGAGAGAGAGAGAGAGAGAGAGAGAGAGAGTGAGAGAGAGAGAGAGAGAGCGCACGAAAGAGAGAAACAGAGAGAGTGAAAGAGAGGGAGGGTGTCATTTTCAGTCACTCGTTTGTTTTTCTGTTCTGCTCCACTCATGTCACAGTTGCCGACAAAGTGCATTGACAAATTCTGTTCTGCTCCACTCATGTCACAGTTGCCGACAAAGCGCGTTAACAAATTCTGTTGACAATGTCGATTACATTACAGCCCTATTAGGTGGCACAGGCGACGATTCCAGGCGAATTCCTCACTTCCTCAATCTATGTTTCCTCGAAAACAAACATTGAAAATAAATAAAGCAACTGGGAAGTTTAAGCGACAATGTTAGTCTGAGCAAAAACTTGACGACAGGCAACCATTTGGCATTGTCAATTATAGGCGTTAAAGCAAGGTCGAACTTCAGTGCCAGCCACGCCTCCTGCGTGGCCGTTCATTTCAAAAGATATCACCAAAAAAAAATTTCCACAAACGATAACAAGAACCATATCGAAAACTGTCTAAGGAAAGAACCACATAGAAAACTGTCAAAGAAAAGAACCACATCGAAAACTGTCAAAAGAAAGAACCATATTGAAAACTGTCGAAGAAAAGAGCCACATCGAAAACAATCAAAGAAAAGAACCACATCGAAAACTGTCAAAGAAAAGAACCACATCGAAAACTGTTGAAGAAAAGAACCACATCGAAAACTGCCAAAGAAAAGAACCACATCGAAAACTGTTAAAGAAAAGAACCACATCGAAAACTGTCGAAGAAAAGAACCACATCGAAAACTGTCAAATAAAAGAACCACACCGAAAACTGTCAAAGGAAAGAAACACATCGAAAACTGTCAATGGAAAGAACCACATCGAAAACTGTCAAATAAAAGAACCACACCGAAAACTGTCAATGGAAAGAAACACATCGAAAACTGTCAATGGAAAGAAACACATCGAAAACTGTCAAAAAAAAGAACCACATCAAAAATTATCGAAGAAAAGAACAATATCGAAATCTACAAAGAAAAGAACCACATCGAAAACTGTCGACGAAAAGAACCGCATCGAAAACTATCGAAGAAAAGAACAATATCGAAATCTACAAAGAAAAGAACCACATCGAAAACTGTCGAAGAAAAGAACCACATCAAAAACTTTCAAAGAAAAGAACCACATCGAAAACTGTCAAAGAAAAGAACCACATAGAAAACTGTCGAAGAAAAGAACCACATCGAAAACTGTCCAAGAAAAAAACGATATCGAAAGCTGTCAAAAATAGAACCACATTGAAAACTGTCAAAGAAAAGAACCACATCGAAAACTGTTGAAGAAAAGAACCACATCGAAAACTGTCAAAGAAAAGAACCACATCGAAATCTGTTGAAGAAAAGAACCACATTGAAAACTGTCAAAGAAAACAACAACATCGAAAACTGTCAAAGAAAAGAACCACATTGAAAACTGTCAAAGAAAAGAACCACATCGAAAACTGTTGAAGAAAAGAACCACATTGAAAGCTCTCAAAGAAAAGAACCACATCGAAAACTGTTGAAGAAAAGAACCACATCGAAAACTTTCAAAGAAAAGAACCATATCGAAAACTGTCAAAGAAAAGAACCACATCGAAAACTGTCAAAGAAAAGAACCACATCGAAAACTGTTGAAAAAAAAGAACGACATTGAAAGCTCTCAAAGAAAAGAACCACATCGAAAACTGTTGAAGAAAAAAACCACATCGAAAACTTTCAAAGAAAAGAACCATATCGAAAACTGTCAAAGAAAAGAACCATATCGAAAACTGTCAAAGAAAAGAACCACATCGAAAACTGTTGAAGAAAAGAACCACATCGAAAACTTTCAAAGAAAAGAACCATATCGAAAACTGTCAAAGAAAAGAACCACATCGATAACAGTCAAAGAAAATAACCACATCGAAAACTGTCAAAGAAAAGAACCACATCGAAAACTGTCAAAGGAAAGAACCACATCGAAAACTGTCAAAGAAAAGAACCACATCGAAAACTGTCAAAGAAAAGAACCACATTGAAAACTTTCAAAGAAAAGAACCACATCGAAAACTGTTGAAGAAAAGAACCACATTGAAAACTGTCGAAGAATAGAACCATATCGAAAACTGTTCAAGAAAAAAAAACCCATCGAGAGCTGTAAAAAAATAGAACCACATTAAAAACTGTCAAAGAAAAGAACCACATCGAAAACTGTCAAAGAAAAGAACCACATCGAAAACTGTTGAAGAAAAGAACCACATCGAAAACTGCCAAAGAAAAGAACCACATCGAAAACTGTTGAAGAAAAGAACCACATCGAAAACTGTCGAAGAAAAGAACCACATTGAAAACTGTCAAATAAAAGAACCACACCGAAAACTGTCAAAGGAAAGAACCACATCGAAAGCTGTCGAAGAAAAGAACCACATCGAAAACTGTCAAGGGAAAGAACCACATCGAAAACTGTCGAAGAAAAGAACCACATCGAAAACTGTCAAAGAAAAGAACCACATCAAAAACTGTCAATAAAAGAACCACACCGAAAACTGTCAAAAAGAACCACATTGAAAACTGTCGAAAAGAACCACATCAAAAACTATCGAAGAAAAGAACCACATCGAAAAATGTCAAAGAAAAGAACCACATCAAAAACTGTTGAAAAGAACCACATCGAAAACTGTCGAAGAAAAGAACCACATCGAAAACTGTCAAATAAAAGAACTACACCGAAAACTGTCAAAGGAAAGAACCACATCGAAAGCTGTCGAAGAAAAGAACCACATCGAAAACTGTCAAAGGAAAGAACCACATCGAAAACTGTCGAAGAAAAGAACCACATCGAAAACTGTCAAAGAATAGAACCACATCAAAAACTGTCAAATAAAAGAACCACACCGAAAACTGTCAAAAAAAGAACCACATTGAAAACTGTCAAAGAAAAGAACCACATCAAAAACTGTCAAATAAAAGAACCACACAGAAAACTGTTAAAAAAAGAACCACATTGAAAACTGTCAAAGAAAAGAACCACATCAAAAACTATCGAAGAAGAGAACCACATCGAAAAATGTCAAAGAAAAGAACCACATCGAAAACTGTTGAAGAAAAGAACCACATCGAAAACTGTCGAAGAAAAGAACCACGTCGAAAACTTTAAAAGAAAAGAACCACATCGAAAACTCTTTAAGAAAAGAACCACATCGAAAACTGTCAAATAAAAGAACCACACCGAAAACTGTCAAAGGAAAGAAACACATCGAAAACTGTCAAAAAAAAATATAAACACACCGAAAACTGTCAAAAAAATATAAACACACCGAAAACTGTGAAAAAAATAGAAACACACCGAAAACTGTCAAAGGAAAGAAACACATCGAAAACTGTCAAAGGAAAGAAACACATCGAAAACTGTCACTGAATAGAACTACATCGTAAACTATCGAAGAAAACAACCATATCGAAATCTACAAAGAAAAGAACCGCATCGAAAACTTTTAAAGAAAATAACCACATCGAAAACTGTCGAAGTAAAGAAACACATCGAAAACTGTCGAAGAAAAGAACCACATTGAAAACTGTCCAAGAAAAAAACCACATCGAAAGCTGTCAAAAAATAGAACCACATTGAAAACTGTCAAAGAAAAGAACCACATCGAAAACTGTTGAAGAAAAGAACCACATCGAAAACTGTCGAAGAAAAGAACCACATCGAAAACTGTCAAAAAATAGAACCACATTGAAAACTGTCGAAGAAAAGAACCACATCGAAAACTGTTGAAGAAAAGAACCACATCGAAAACTTTCAAAGAAAAGAACCACATCGAAAACTGTTGAAGAAAAGAACCACATTGAAAACTGTCAAAGAAAAGAACCACGTCGAAAACTGTTGAAGAAAAGAACCACATCGAAAACTGTCAAAGAAAAGAACCACATCAAAAAAAGTCAAAGAAAAGAACCACATCGCAAACTACAATGAATAGAACCACATCGAAAACTGTCAAAGAAAAGAACAACATCGAAAACTGTCAAAGAAAAGAACCACATCGAAAACTACAATGAATAGAACCACATCGAAAACTGACAAAGAAAAGAACCACATCGAAAACTGTCGAAGAAAAGAACCACATCGAAAACTGTCGAAGAAAAAACCCACACCGAAAACTGTCAAAAAATGGAACAACACCGAAAACTGTGAAAGGAAAGAACCACATGAAAAACTGTCAAAGAAAAGAACCACATCGAAAACTGTCAAAACACCCAAAAACTGTTTTAGTGATGTCCCTCTCAAAAAAGGTTTACGAGCATTGTTGCCATCTTCCGGTTGTCGTTTGCTGTGCATCTGAAGATGTTGTCATGTCGAATTGACTGAATATTTCATTGATTCCTTCTATCCATCTCATTCCTGTTTTCCGTATTTGCACTATATATAACCTAACATTTGTAACACAATAAGCTTGAGGTGCAGGTTAGTTGGATTTCTAGCCAAACACAGAAATCATGTTTTGTTATTTTTTTTTCAATAGAGTCATTAGCTGATGTTATATCCAGCAACCCTCTAAAGATTTCATTTCTAATTGTGTCTATTTAAGTTTTGTTTACAGCTTTAACTATACCATGGTTTCGCATATTGCGATTTAACGCTGGTATCTTTAGTGGCCTTTGAATTGATGAGCAGTATTGCTAAGAAAGACAAGTCACAGCAGCTGACATTACAGTTACAACCAACTAGCCAGCAAGTCACAGCAGCTGACATGACAGTTACGACCAACTAGCCAGCAAGTCACAGCAGCTGACATGATAGTTACGACCAACTAGCCAGCAAGTCACAGCAGCTGACATGACAGTTACGACCAACTAGCTAGCAAGTCACATCAGCTGACATGACAGTTACGACCAACTAGCCAGCAAGTCACAGCAGCTGACATGACAGTTACAACCAACTAGCCAGCAAGTCACAGCAGCTGACATGACAGTTGCAACCAACTAGCCAACAAACAAGTCACAGCAGCTAACATGACAGTTACAACCACCTAGCCAGCAAACAAGTCACAGTAGCTGACATGACAGTTACAACCAACTAGCCAGCAAGTCACAGCAGCTGACATGACAGTTACGACCAACTAGCTAGCAAGTCACATCAGCTGACATGACAGTTACGACCAACTAGCCAGCAAGTCACAGCAGCTGACATGACAGTTACAACCAACTAGCCAGCAAGTCACAGCAGCTGACATGACAGTTACAACCAACTAGCCAACAAACAAGTCACAACAGCTGACATGACAGTTACGACCAACTAGCCAACAAACAAGTCACAACAGCTGAAATGACAGTTACTACCAACTAGCCAACAAACAAGTCACAACAGTTGAAATGACAGTTACTAACAACTAGCCAACAAACAAGTCACAACAGCTGACATGACAGTTACAACCAACTAGCCAACAAACAAGTCACAACAGCTGAAATGACAGTTACTACCAACTAGCCAACAAACAAGTCACAACAGCTGAAATGACAGTTACGACCAACTAGCCAACAAACAAGTCACAACAGCTGAAATGACAGTTAGGACCAACTAGCCAACAAACAAGTCACAACAGCTGAAATGACAGCTACTACCAACTAGCCAACAAACAAGTCACAACAGCTGACATGACAGTTACGACCAACTGGCCAACAAGCAAGTCACAACAGCTGACATGACAGCTACAACCAACTAGCCAACAAACAAGTCACAACAGCTGACATGACAGCTACAACCAACTAGCCAACAAACAAGTCACAACAGCTGACATGACAGTTACAACCAACTAGCCAACAAACAAGTCACAGCAGCTGTCATGACAGTTATAACCAACTAGCCAACAAACAAGTCATAACAGCTGACATGACAGTTACAACCAACTAGCGAACAAACAAGTCTACCTTACCACTCAACTAACATGGTTACTGCGCATTTAAAAGATCACATGACTCCAATGACTCAATGAAAATGCTTTCCAAAGGAAAGCAGGATTTTTACAGAATTTTTTTATTCCCAAGTATAGTTTTTTTCTCAAAAAATTCCATGACTTCAATGAGATTTTTTTGATTTGGGGGCCTCGGTAGCCGAGTTGGGAAAACCACCCGACTGGACTACCGACGTTCGGACAACCCGTGTTCGATTCCCGCTGGGAGCGGTGTGAATTGTACTCGTGGTTGGAAAAGAAAATACCCGCACGGTCGACCCAGCCGTTGGCAGAAATGGATACCAGGGTATTACCCTGGGAAGGTGAGGAATGTTGCTTCGCATCTGAGTTTCGATGCTTGAGGCGACACTATACAGAAATCTCCGAACATTTATGGATAGGCGGCCGAGCACATATGGGTGGAAACTCGCGTGCTAAGACGCCGGTTCAAGTCTTGTACTTTACCTTACCTTTACCTTTTTTGGTTTTCTGTGGACGTGTTTATTTTTTATTTTTTTTTTTTTTTTTTTTGTTCGTTTAAGAGTGAGATTTTAATTTTTCAAAGAAAATGCTTCCAACAAGTCACGTGGCATTGATTACATTTTATTTGTGAAAATAAATATCTAGCTAGAAACAGAATGAAGTTGTAATGATCAACAAACAATGATCGGTCCCAGGTTAAAAAACGCTCTCACTATGTATGCAATTGAGGTCACGAGGAGATGTATATTAATAATGACTATTTTACATTACCAGCCTCACTTCACACGAGGTGTCCCAACGGTGCACAAAACCTTCCGACTAGACAACGAAATTTATTAGGCCCAAAGTCTATAAACGTTTCAAGAAAAAATGGGTACCTACCCAAATACAAAGAAGTTTTTGTCCTTGGGACATTATCGTCCACATATGTACCCAGGAATGCCTGTCTCGGGGATTTGGCCACGCCCTGAAGGATCATGCCAGCAGCAATAATACAAATGGCGGTCGTTCTCCACTTCTCCGACATGTCGAACACGGCCTTTGAGATCACGGTGCCGTTCTGACTCTCTGAGTCTGAAGCTGTGGTCCAGTTCTGACAGATTTGGGAGGAGCCTGCACTCGAGACTTTCTGGGCGGACATAGCCATTCCTGAAAACAAAAGAAAATCACTTAAAGATATTGAAACTCAACAGCCAAGGAAATATGACAAGAAAAATGGACAAATAAAGAAAAAGCAAATGTAGTCCACACCTGATAATAGCTATTGAATTGTCAATGATGGATTACTTCACTAGCCAACATTTTATTTAATTCTTTATTCCAATTTTACATTTTATTATACACAAGAAATTCATCAACATTACTGACAATAAAACTTTGGGAACAAGACGAACGTCAAAAACGTGTAGATTGTGAAGGTTACAAGACATGACACACGATAATAGTGGTGGCCCCATCTACCTCCTGCCTTGTCGCTAGGCAAGCTAGGAAGTTGGTCCTTGGTAACAAAGAACGCCATAGTACATATCAGACCGGACACCCCATACAGAATGGAGCAGGCTGCCAGTGCCCGAGGGATGTGAACCCGCCTCGTATAGTAGCTCATGAATAGCGTGGTGACCAGGTAGCCAATGTCGTTGCAGGACATGAGGAAGCCACTCATGGAACTGCTCAAGTTGAAGTGCTTCTCTAAGGTGGTGATCTGGAACACATTAAACTTGTGAGTTTATTTATATAGTGTCAACAAAATTGTAAGCAATACACGCATAGTAATGTACACGCATAGTAATGTACACGCATAGTAATGTACACGCATAGTAATGTACATGCATAGTAATGTACACGCATAGTAATGTACACGCATAGTAATGTACACGCATAGTAATGTACACGCCTAGTAATATGCACGCATAGTGATGTACACGCATAGTAATGTATACGCATAGTAATGTACATAGATAGTAATGTGCATGCATAGTAATGTATACATTGTAATAGACACATATGATATGTAATAAATGAAACAAAAATAGCGAAAGACAAAAACAAGCGTCGGTATGCACAGAAATAATATATATATATATATATATATATATATATATATATATATATATATATATAAAATTTGAAACAATGAAAAAGGGAAAGGCAGCAGGACCTGACAATATACAGATAGAGATGACACACGCACTAGAAGATTTTGGCATTGAGGTGATCACTGACATATACAATGATATATGCCATACAGGATACATACCAAATGGACAAAAAGCATAAACTTCCGTTGCATTGCATAAAAGGAATGGTGCAGTTGAATGCAGTGATTTTAGAACAATAAGCCTATTGAGACAAGTAACCAAAATTTTACTAAAAGTTATACAAGGAAGGATTCAGAATAAAATTAATACTGAATTAGATGAGCAGCAATTTGGATTCAGGAAAAACAGTGGGACAAAAGAAGTCATTTTCAGCATGAGAATATTGATTGAAAAGTACATAGAAGTAAACAAACCAATATATGCCTCTTCATAGACTACACTAAAGCATTTGATAGAATACACCATAATCAACTTATAGACTGTCTAAAAGATATAAATCTGAACGACGCAGACATACGACTAATATGTATTTTGTACTGAGAGCAAACAGCAATAATAAGATATAACAAGGAGGACTCTACACCCATGAACATAAAAAGAGGAGTAAGACAAGGATGCATCCTACCACCAAGCTTGTTCAATCTATACACTGAGCAAATCTTTAAAACCATCTCAGAGATACCAGGCCTAAACATTAATGGAAAGATAATCAATAACCTAAGATATGCTGATGATACTGTTCTACTAGCAGAAAATCCTAAGGATCTATAACAATTACTTAATGTAATAAACATGACAAGCAAAATATATGGACTAGATATGAATATCAAAAAGACTAAAACTATGATCATAAACAAAGAAAATTCTCAAGACCTACAATTAAATATCAAAGTTGAAGGAATACATCTGGAGACAGTCCAGAGCTACAACTACCTGGGACATACTATAACCAGTGATGAAAAAAGGTATAACTGAAATAAAAAAAAAAGAATAGGTATGGCAAAAAGTAATTTTAATGCCTTGAAAAATATACTAACATCAAAACAAATATCAGCAGGGCTGAAACTAAGAATGGGAAAATGTTACATCTTCTCAATATTCATGTATGGTGCAGAAACATGGACATTAGACAAGAAAACGAATAGAGAATTGAAGCATTTTAAATGTGGATTTATAGAAGAATAGGTAGAATTTGGATGGAAAGAAAAGAAAACAAACGATGAAGTTCTAAAACAACTAAAAATGGAAAGAGAACTACTAAACACAATTAGAACAAGACAAATGAAATTTTTGGGGCATGTTAAAAGACACAACAGTCTAATAAAAGTAATATTGGAAGGGAAAATACAAGGTAAAAGAGGTAGAGGCAGACCAAGGCCTACATGAACGAGTAACATCAAAAGATGGAGAAGTCAACGTTGACAATGTCCATCATCGAAACAAGAGACAGAGAGGAATGGCGTTCCATGGTAGCCAACCTTCGATGCGGAGACGGCACACAATGATGATAATGATGATATAAAATTAAACATTAACTAACAAGGTAGCAATACAACTGATAAAAAAGCAAATTTAATCATGTACAATAGTAATGGATATTTTGTGATACAAATACAAGATCCCAAACTGAGAGTTAGTGTAGCTTACTGAGATGACAACAACAACATCCCAACCTGAGAGTTAGTGTAGATTATTGACATGACAACAACAACATCCCAACATGAGAGTTAGTGTAGATTATTGACATGACAACAACAACATCCCAACATGAGAGTTAGTGTAGCTTATTGACATGACAACAACAACATCCCAACATGAGAGTTAGTGTAGATTATTGACATGACAACAACAACATCCCAACCTGAGAGTTAGTGTAGATTATTGACATGACAACAACAACATCCCAACCTGAGAGTTAGTGTAGCTTATTGACATGACAACAACAACATCCCAACATGAGAGTTAGTGTAGATTATTGACATGACAACAACAACATCCCAACATGAGAGTTAGTGTAGATTATTGACATGACAACAACAACATCCCAACCTGAGAGTTAGTGTAGATTATTGACATGACAACAACAACATCCCAACATGAGAGTTAGTGTAGCTTATTGACATGACAACAACAACATCCCAACCTGAGAGTTAGTGTAGCTTATTGACATGACAACAACAACATCCCAACCTGAGAGTTAGTGTAGATTATTGACATGACAACAACAACATCCCAACATGAGAGTTAGTGTAGCTTATTGACATGACAACAACAACATCCCAACCTGAGAGTTAGTGTAGATTATTGACATGACAACAACAACATCCCAACCTGAGAGTTAGTGTAGATTATTGACATGACAACAACAACATCCCAACCTGAGAGTTAGTGTAGATTATTGACATGACAACAACAACATCCCAACATGAGAGTTAGTGTAGCTTATTGACATGACAACAACAACATCCCAACATGAGAGTTAGTGTAGCTTATTGACATGACAACAACAACATGCCAACGTGAGGGTTAGTGTAGCTTACTGACATGACAACAACAACATTCAAACCAGAGAGGTAGTGTAGATTATTGACATGACAAAAACAACATCCCAACCTGAGAGTTAGTGTAGATTATTGACATGACAACAACAACATCCCAACCTGAGAGTTAGTGTAGCTTACTGACATGACAACAACAACATCCCAACCTGAGAGTTAGTGTAGCTTATTGACATGACAACAACAACATTCAAACCAGAGAGGTAGTGTAGATTATTGACATTACAACAACAACATCCCAACCTGAGAGTTAGTGTAGCTTACTGAGATGACAACAACAACATCCCAACCTGAGAGTTAGTGTAGCTTATTGACATGACAACAACAACATCCAAACCTGAGAGTTAGTGTAGCTTACTGAGATGACAACAACAACATTCAAACCAGAGAGGTAGTGTAGATTATTGACATTACAACAACAACATCCCAACCTGAGAGTTAGTGTAGCTTACTGGCATGACAACAACAACATCCCAACCTGAGAGTTAGTGTAGATTACTGGCATGACAACAACAACATCCCAACATGAGAGTTAGTGTAGCTTACTGAGATGACAACAACAACATCTCAACCTGAGAGTTAGTGTAGCTTACTGAGATGACAACAACAACATCCCAACCTGAGAGTTAGTGTAGCTTACTGAGATGACAACAACAACATCCCAACCTGAGAGTTAGTGTAGCTTACTGACATGACAACAACAACATTCAAACCAGAGAGGTAGTGTAGATTATTGACATGACAACAACAACATCCCAACATGAGAGTTAGTGTAGCTTACTGAGATGACAACAACTACATCCCAACATGAGAGTTAGTGTAGCTTACTGAGATGACAACAACAACATCCCAACCTGAGAGTTAGTGTAGCTTACTGAGATGTCAACAACAACATTCAAACCAGAGAGTTAGTGTAGATTATTGACATGACAACAACAACATCCCAACCTGAGAGTTAGGGTAGATTACTGACATGACAACAACAACATCACAACCTGTGAGTTAGTGTAGCTTACTGAGATGACAACAACAACATCCCAACCTGAGAGTTAGTGTAGCTTACTGAGATGACAACAACAACATCCCAACCTGAGAGTTAGTGTAGCTTACTGAGATGACAACAACAACATCCCAACCTGAGAGTTAGTGTAGCTTACTGACATGACAACAACAACATCCCAACCTGAGAGGTAGTGTAGATTACTGACATGACAACAACAACATCCCAACCTGAGAGTTAGTGTAGCTTACTGACATGACAACAACAACATCCCAACCTGAGAGTTAGGGTAGATTACTGACATGACAACAACAACATCCCAACCTGAAGAGTTAGGGTAGATTACTGACATGACAACAACATCCCAACCTGAGAGTTAGTGTAGCTTACTGACATGACAACAACAACATCCCAACCTGAGAGTTAGTGTAGATTACTGGCATGACAACAACAACATCCGAACCTGAGAGTTAGTGTAGATTACTGACATGACAACACAACATCCCAACCTGAGAGATAGGGTAGATTACTGACATGACAACAACAACATCCCAACCTGAGAGTTAGGGTAGATTACTGACTCGACAACAACAACATCCCAACCTGAGAGTTAGGGTAGATTACTGACATGACAACAACAACATTCCAACCTGAGAGTTAGTGTAGCTTACTGAGATGACAACAACAACATCCCAACCTGAGAGTTAGTGTAGATTATTGACATGACAACAACAACATCCCAACCTGAGAGTCAGGGTAGATTACTGACATAACAACAACAACATTCAAACCAGAGAGGTAGTGTAGCTTACTGAGATGACAACAACAACATCCCAACCTGAGAGTTAGGGTAGATTATTGACATGGCAACAACAACATCCCAACATGAGAGTTAGTGTAGATTATTGACATGACAACAACAACATCCCAACCTGAGAGTTAGTGTAGCTTACTGAGATGACAACAACAACATTCAAACCAGAGAGGTAGTGTAGATTATTGACATGACAACAACAACATCCCAACATGAGAGTTAGTGTAGCTTACTGAGATGACAACAACAACATCCCAACATGAGAGTTAGTGTAGCTTACTGAGATGACAACAACAACATCCCAACCTGAGAGTTAGTGTAACTTACTGAGATGACAACAACAACATTCAAACCAGAGAGTTAGTGTAGATTATTGACATGACAACAACAACATCCCAACCTGAGAGTTAGGGTAGATTACTGACATGACAACAACAACATCCCAACCTGAGAGTTAGTGTAGCTTACTGAGATGACAACAACAACATCCCAACCTGAGAGTTAGTGTAGCTTACTGAGATGACAACAACAACATTCAAACCAGAGAGTTAGTGTAGATTATTGACATGACAACAACAACATCCCAACCTGAGAGTTAGAGTAGATTACTGACATGACAACAACAACATCGCAACCTGAGAGTTAGTGTAGCTTACTGACATGACAACAACAACATCCCAACCTGAGAGGTAGTGTAGATTACTGACATGACAACAACAACATCCCAACCTGAGAGTTAGTGTAGCTTACTGACATGACAACAACAACATCCCAACCTGAGAGTTAGGGTAGATTACTGACATGACAACAACAACATCCCAACCTGAGAGTTAGGGTAGATTACTGACATGACAACAACATCCCAACCTGAGAGTTAGTGTAGCTTACTGACATGACAACAACAACATCCCAACCTGAGAGTTAGTGTAGATTACTGGCATGACAACAACAACATCCGAACCTGAGAGTTAGTGTAGATTACTGACATGACAACACAACATCCCAACCTGAGAGATAGGGTAGATTACTGACATGACAACAACAACATCCCAACCTGAGAGTTAGGGTAGATTACTGACATGACAACAACAACATCCCAACCTGAGAGTTAGCGTAGATTACTGACATGACAACAACAACATTCCAACCTGAGAGTTAGTGTAGCTTACTGAGATGACAACAACAACATTCAAACCAGAGAGGTAGTGTAGATTATTGACATGACAACAACAACATCCCAACCTGAGAGTTAGGGTAGATTACTGACATAACAACAACAACATTCAAACCAGAGAGGTAGTGTAGCTTACTGAGATGACAACAACAACATCCCAACCTGAGAGTTAGGGTAGATTATTGACATGACAATAACAACATCCCAACATGAGAGTTAGTGTAGATTATTGACATGACAACAACAACATCCCAACCTGAGAGTTAGTGTAGCTTATTGACATGACAACAACAACATCCCAACCTGAGAGTTAGTGTAGATTATTGACATGACAACAACAACAACAACATCCCAACATGAGAGTTAGTGTAGCTTATTGACATGACAACAACAACATCCCAACCTGAGAGTTAGTGTAGCTTATTGACATGACAACAAAAACATTCAAACCAGAGAGGTAGTGTAGCTTACTGACATGACAACAACAACATTCAATCCAGAGAAGTAGTGTAGATTATTGACATGACAAAAACAACATCCCAACCTGAGAGTTAGTGTAGATTATTGACATGACAAAAACAACATCCCAACCTGAGAGTTAGTGTAGCTTACTGACATGACAACAACAACATCCCAACCTGAGAGTTAGTGTAGCTTATTGACATGACAACAACAACATTCAAACCAGAGAGGTAGTGTAGATTATTGACATGACAACAACAACATCCCAACCTGAGAGTTAGTGTAGCTTACTGAGATGACAACAACAACATCCCAACCTGATAGTTAGTGTAGCTTATTGACATGACAACAACAACATCCAAACCTGAGAGTTAGTGTAGCTTACTGAGATGACAACAACAACATTCAAACCAGAGAGGTAGTGTAGATTATTGACATTACAACAACAACATCCCAACCTGAGAGTTAGTGTAGCTTACTGGCATGACAACTACAACATCCCAACCTGAGAGTTAGTGTAGATTACTGGCATGACAACAACAACATCCCGACATGAGAGTTAGTGTAGCTTATTGACATGACAACAACAACATCCCAACATGAGAGTTAGTGTAGCTTATTGACATGACAACAACAACATGCCAACGTGAGGGTTAGTGTAGCTTACTGACATGACAACAACAACATTCAAACCAGAGAGGTAGTGTATATTATTGACATGACAAAAACAACATCCCAACCTGAGAGTTAGTGTAGATTATTGACATGACAACAACAACATCCCAACCTGAGAGTTAGTGTAGCTTACTGACATGACAACAACAACATCCCAACCTGAGAGTTAGTGTAGCTTATTGACATGACAACAACAACATTCAAACCAGAGAGGTAGTGTAGATTATTGACATGACAACAACAACATCCCAACCTGAGAGTTAGTGTAGCTTACTGAGATGACAACAACAACATCCCAACCTGAGAGTTAGTGTAGCTTATTGACATGACAACAACAACATCCAAACCTGGGAGTTAGTGTAGCTTACTGAGATGACAACAACAACATTCAAACCAGAGAGGTAGTGTAGATTATTGACATTAAAACAACAACATCCCAACCTGAGAGTTAGTGTAGCTTACTGGCATGACAACAACAACATCCCAACCTGAGAGTTAGTGTAGATTACTGGCATGACAACAACAACATCCCAACATGAGAGTTAGTGTAGCTTACTGAGATGACAACAACAACATCTCAACCTGAGAGTTAGTGTAGCTTACTGAGATGACAACAACAACATCCCAACCTGAGAGTTAGTGTAGCTTACTGACATGACAACAACAACATTCAAACCAGAGAGGTAGTGTAGATTATTGACATGACAACAACAACATCCCAACATGAGAGTTAGTGTAGCTTACTGAGATGACAACAACAACATCCCAACATGAGAGTTAGTGTAGCTTACTGAGATGACAACAACAACATCCCAACCTGAGAGTTAGAGTAGATTACTGACATGACAACAACAACATCCCAACCTGAGAGTTAGTGTAGCTTACTGACATGACAACAACAACATCCCAACCTGAGAGGTAGTGTAGATTACTGACATGACAACAACAACATCCCAACCTGAGAGTTAGTGTAGCTTACTGACATGACAACAACAACATCCCAACCTGAGAGTTAGGGTAGATTACTGACATGACAACAACAACATACCAACCTGAAGAGTTAGGGTAGATTACTGACATGACAACAACATCCCAACCTGAGAGTTAGTGTAGCTTACTGACATGACAACAACAACATCCCAACCTGAGAGTTAGTGTAGATTACTGGCATGACAACAACAACATCCGAACCTGAGAGTTAGTGTAGATTACTGACATGACAACACAACATCCCAACCTGAGAGATAGGGTAGATTACTGACATGACAACAACAACATCCCACCTGAGAGTTAGGGTAGATTACTGACTCGACAACAACAACATCCAACCTGAGAGTTAGGGTAGATTACTGACATGACAACAACAACATTCCAACCTGAGAGTTAGTGTAGCTTACTGAGATGACAACAACAACATTCAAACCAGAGAGGTAGTGTAGATTATTGACATGACAACAACAACATCCCAACCTGAGAGTTAGGGAAGATTACTGACATAACAACAACAACATTCAAACCAGAGAGGTAGTGTAGCTTACTGAGATGACAACAACAACATCCCAACCTGAGAGTTAGGGTAGATTATTGACATGACAACAACAACATCCCAACATGAGAGTTAGTGTAGATTATTGACATGACAACAACAACATCCCAACCTGAGAGTTAGTGTAGCTTACTGAGATGACAACAACAACATTCAAACCAGAGAGGTAGTGTAGATTATTGACATGACAACAACAACATCCCAACATGAGCGTTAGTGTAGCTTACTGAGATGACAACAACAACATCCCAACATGAGAGTTAGTGTAGCTTACTGAGATGACAACAACAACATCCCAACCTGAGAGTTAGTGTAACTTACTGAGATGACAACAACAACATTCAAACCAGAGAGTTAGTGTAGATTATTGACATGACAACAACAACATCCCAACCTGAGAGTTAGGGTAGATTACTGACATGACAACAACAACATCCCAACCTGAGAGTTAGTGTAGCTTACTGAGATGACAACAACAACATCCCAACCTGAGAGTTAGTGTAGATTATTGACATGACAACAACAACATCCCAACATGAGAGTTAGTGTAGATTATTGACATGACAACAACAACATCGCAACATGAGAGTTAGTGTAGCTTATTGACATGACAACAACAACATCCCAACCTGAGAGTTAGTGTAGATTATTGACATGACAACAACAACATCCCAACATGAGAGTTAGTGTAGCTTATTGACATGACAACAACAACATTCAAACCAGAGAGGTAGTGTAGCTTACTGACATGACAACAACAACATTCAATCCAGAGAAGTAGTGTAGATTATTGACATGACAAAAACAACATCCCAACCTGAGAGTTAGTGTATATTATTGACATGACAACAACCACATCCCAACCTGAGAGTTAGTGTAGCTTACTGACATGACAACAACAACATCCCAACCTGAGAGTTAGTGTAGCTTATTGACATGACAACAACAACATTCAAACCAGAGAGGTAGTGTAGATTATTGACATGACAACAACAACATCCCAACCTGAGAGTTAGTGTAGCTTACTGAGATGACAACAACAACATCCCAACCTGATAGTTAGTGTAGCTTATTGACATGACAACAACAACATCCAAACCTGAGAGTTAGTGTAGCTTACTGAGATGACAACAACAACATTCAAACCAGAGAGGTAGTGTAGATTATTGACATTACAACAACAACATCCCAACCTGAGAGTTAGTGTAGCTTACTGGCATGACAACTACAACATCCCAACCTGAGAGTTAGTGTAGATTACTGGCATGACAACAACAACATCCCAACATGAGAGTTAGTGTAGCTTACTGAGATGACAACAACAACATCCCAACCTGAGAGTTAGTGTAGCTTACTGAGATGACAACAACAACATCCCAACCTGAGAGTTAGTGTAGCTTACTGACATGACAACAACAACATTCAAACCAGAGAGGTAGTGTAGATTATTGACATGACAACAACAACATCCCAACATGAGAGTTAGTGTAGCTTACTGAGATGACAACAACAACATCCCAACCTGAGAGTTAGTGTAGCTTACTGACATGACAACAACAACATCCCAACCTGAGAGTTAGTGTAGCTTACTGAGATGACAACAACAACATCCCAACATGAGAGTTAGTGTAGATTACTGACATGACAACAACAACATCCCAACCTGAGAGTTAGTGTAGCTTACTGAGATGACAACAACAACATTCAAACCAGAGAGTTAGTGTAGATTATTGACATGACAACAACAACATCCCAACCTGTGAGTTAGGGTAGATTACTGACATGACAACAACAACATCCCAACCTGAGAGTTAGTGTAGCTTACTGATATGACAACAACAACATCCCAGCCTGAGAGTTAGTGTAGCTTACTGACATGACAACAACAACATCCCAACCTGAGAGTTAGGGTAGATTACTGACATGACAACAACAACATCCCAACCTGAGAGTTAGGGTAGATTATTGACATGACAACAACAACATCCCAACCTGAGAGTTAGTGTAGCTTACTGACATGACAACAACAACATCCCATCCTGAGAGTTAGTGTAGATTACTGGCATGACAACAACAACATCCGAACCTGAGAGTTAGTGTAGCTTACTGACATGACAACAACAACATCCCAACCTGAGAGATAGGGTAGATTACTGACATGACAACAACAACATCCCAACCTGAGAGTTAGTGTAGATTACTGGCATGACAACAACAACATCCGAACCTGAGAGTGAGTGTAGCTTACTGAGGTGACAACAACAACATTCAAACCAGAGAGGTAGTGTATATTACTGACATGACAACAACAACATCCCAACCTGAGAGATAGGGTAGATTACTGACATGACAACAACAACATCCCAACCTGAGAGTTAGGGTAGATTACTGACATGACAACAACAACATCCCAACCTGAGAGTTAGGGTAGATTACTGACATGACAACAACAACATCCCAACCTGAGAGTTAGTGTAGCTTATTGAGATGACAACAACAACATTCAAACCAGAGAGGTAGTGTAGATTATTGATATGACAACAACAACATCCCAACCTGAGAGTTAGGGTTGATTACTGACATGACAACAACAACATCCCAACCTGAGAGTTAGTGTAGCTTACTGACATGACAACAACAACATCCCAACCTGAGAGTTAGTGTAGATTACTGGCATGACAACAACAACATCTGAACCTGAGAGTTAGTGTAGATTACTGACTCGACAACAACAACATTCAAACCAGAGAGGTAGTGTAGATTATTGACATGACAACAACAACATGCCAACCTGAGAGTTAGTGTAGCTTACTGACATGACAACAACAACATCCCAACCTGAGAGTTAGTGTAGATGACTAACATGACAACAACAACATCCCAACTTGAGAGGTAGTGTAGCTTACTGACATGACAACAACAACATCCCAACCTGAGAGTTAGTGTAGCTTACTGACATGACAACAACAACATCCCAACCTGAGAGTTAGCGTTGATTACTGACATGACAACAACAACATCCAGACCTGAGAGTTAGTGTAGCTTACTGACATGACAACAACAACATCCCAACCTGAGAGTTAGTGTAGATTACTGACATGACAACAACAACATCCCAACCTGAAAGTTAGTGTAGATTACTGACATGACAACAACAACATCCCAACCTGAGAGTTGATGTAGATTACTGACATGACAACAACAACATCCCAACCTGAGAGTTGATGTAGATTACTGACATAACAACAAGATGCCAACCTGAGAGTTGATGTAGGTAATGAGCGCTGACGTGACCAGCCCAATGAAGCTGTACATGACAGTGAAGCAACCTGAGAGTTAGTGTATATTATTGACATGACAACAACCACATCCCAACCTGAGAGTTAGTGTAGATTATTGACATGACAACAACAACATTCAAACCAGAGAGGTAGTGTAGATTATTGACATGACAACAACAACATCCCAACCTGAGAGTTAGTGTAGCTTACTGAGATGACAACAACAACATCCCAACCTGATAGTTAGTGTAGCTTATTGACATGACAACAACAACATCCAAACCTGAGAGTTAGTGTAGCTTACTGAGATGACAACAACAACATTCAAACCAGAGAGGTAGTGTAGATTATTGACATTACAACAACAACATCCCAACCTGAGAGTTAGTGTAGCTTACTGGCATGACAACTACAACATCCCAACCTGAGAGTTAGTGTAGATTACTGGCATGACAACAACAACATCCCAACATGAGAGTTAGTGTAGCTTACTGAGATGACAACAACAACATCCCAACCTGAGAGTTAGTGTAGCTTACTGAGATGACAACAACAACATCCCAACCTGAGAGTTAGTGTAGCTTACTGACATGACAACAACAACATTCAAACCAGAGAGGTAGTGTAGATTATTGACATGACAACAACAACATCCCAACATGAGAGTTAGTGTAGCTTACTGAGATGACAACAACAACATCCCAACCTGAGAGTTAGTGTAGCTTACTGACATGACAACAACAACATCCCAACCTGAGAGTTAGTGTAGCTTACTGAGATGACAACAACAACATCCCAACATGAGAGTTAGTGTAGATTACTGACATGACAACAACAACATCCCAACCTGAGAGTTAGTGTAGCTTACTGAGATGACAACAACAACATTCAAACCAGAGAGTTAGTGTAGATTATTGACATGACAACAACAAAATCCCAACCTGTGAGTTAGGGTAGATTACTGACATGACAACAACAACATCCCAACCTGAGAGTTAGTGTAGCTTACTGATATGACAACAACAACATCCCAACCTGAGAGTTAGTGTAGCTTACTGACATGACAACAACAACATCCCAACCTGAGAGTTAGGGTAGATTACTGACATGACAACAACAACATCCCAACCTGAGAGTTAGGGTAGATTATTGACATGACAACAACAACATCCCAACCTGAGAGTTAGTGTAGCTTACTGACATGACAACAACAACATCCCAACCTGAGAGTTAGTGTAGATTACTGGCATGACAACAACAACATCCGAACCTGAGAGTTAGTGTAGCTTACTGACATGACAACAACAACATCCCAACCTGAGAGATAGGGTAGATTACTGACATGACAACAACAACATCCCAACCTGAGAGTTAGTGTAGATTACTGGCATGACAACAACAACATCCGAACCTGAGAGTGAGTGTAGCTTACTGAGGTGACAACAACAACATTCAAACCAGAGAGGTAGTGTATATTACTGACATGACAACAACAACATCCCAACCTGAGAGATAGGGTAGATTACTGACATGACAACAACAACATCCCAACCTGAGAGTTAGGGTAGATTACTGACATGACAACAACAACATCCCAACCTGAGAGTTAGGGTAGATTACTGACATGACAACAACAACATCCCAACCTGAGAGTTAGTGTAGCTTATTGAGATGACAACAACAACATTCAAACCAGAGAGGTAGTGTAGATTATTGATATGACAACAACAACATCCCAACCTGAGAGTTAATGTTGATTACTGACATGACAACAACAACATCCCAACCTGAGAGTTAGTGTAGCTTACTGACATGACAACAACAACATCCCAACCTGAGAGTTAGTGTAGATTACTGGCATGACAACAACAACATCTGAACCTGAGAGTTAGTGTAGATTACTGACTCGACAACAACAACATTCAAACCAGAGAGGTAGTGTAGATTATTGACATGACAACAACAACATGCCAACCTGAGAGTTAGTGTAGCTTACTGACATGACAACAACAACATCCCAACCTGAGAGTTAGTGTAGATGACTAACATGACAACAACAACATCCCAACTTGAGAGGTAGTGTAGCTTACTGACATGACAACAACAACATCCCAACCTGAGAGTTAGTGTAGCTTACTGACATGACAACAACAACATCCCAACCTGAGAGTTAGCGTTGATTACTGACATGACAACAACAACATCCCAACCTGAAAGTTAGTGTAGATTACTGACATGACAACAACAACATCCCAACCTGAGAGTTGATGTAGATTACTGACATGACAACAACAACATCCCAACCTGAGAGTTGATGTAGATTACTGACATAACAACAAGATGCCAACCTGAGAGTTGATGTAGGTAATGAGCGCTGACGTGACCAGCCCAATGAAGCTGTACATGACAGTGAAGCAGACCATGTTCTTGCAGCCCTGTCAGAGACAAGATGCCTTTAATAAGAAAACAAAAGATCTCAAGATAGAAACACCATTGGTAACAAACATGACGTAATCACCAAACCACTAATCTACTGGTGACTGTGTGGTCTGTGTGCTCGCTTCCTAATCAGTAAGGTCAATGTTCTATTCCCAGAAACCTTGGGTTTTTTATCGGAATTACAAGGTTGTGTGGTTCACCCAGCCTTTATAATGTGGTACCAGAGATTTTTCTGGAAAGTAAACACGGCCTTGCATGATACTGACCATATCAATGTATCGCGGTCATAGAAAAGCATATGTTCACTAAAACCATATACCCCATACGTCTAGTATGGCGTGGAGGGTCCCTTACTTTAGACTATGGATTACTCGACAGAACATGAAGGCTTTACATCTCGCAATGAATGCGTTAGTGTCTTTCGTGTGATCGCACAAAACTATGTCTTTGATTACACATCTTGCTCTTTCAAAACATTCTATGAGTCATTTGTTACATGTCTTTTGTACAGGTGGTCAAAATAACATTAGAAATCTGACCATGAATACAGTATCTAACCATCATTACTGTATCTAACCATCATTACTGTATCTGAAGATCACAGTATTCTATCTTTAAAACCAGATTAAGTCAAACATCACAATCTCCCGTCATTATAACCGTATGTTGTCATCATTATAACCTTATCTTGTCATCATTATAACCTTACCTTGTCATCATTATAACCTTATCTTGTCATCATTATAACCTTATGTTGTCATCATAATAACCTTATGTTGTCATCATTATAACCTTATCTTGTAATCAATATAACCTTACATTGTCATCAATATAACCTTATCTTGTCATCATATAACCTTATCGTGTAATCAATATAACCTTACACTGTCATCAATATAACCTTATCTTGTCATCAATATAACCTTATTTTATCATCAATATAACCTTATCTTTTCATCAATATAACCTTATTTTATCATCATTATAACCTTATCTTGTCATCATTATAACCTAATCTTGTCATCAATATAACCTTATTTTATCATCAATATAACCTTATCTTGTCATCATTATAACCTTATCTTGTCATCATTATAACCTTATGGTGTCATCATTATAACCTTATGTTGTCATCATTATAACATTATCTTGTAATCAATATAACCTTACATTGTCATCAATATAACCTTACATTGTCATCAATATAACCTTATCTTGTCATCAATATAACCTTATCGTATAATCAATATAACCTTACACTGTCCTCAATATAACCTTATCTTGTCATCAATATAACCTTATTTTATCATCATTATAACCTTATCTTGTCATCATTATAACCTTATCTTGTCATCAATATAACCTTATCTTGTCATCATTATAACCTTATCTTGGCATCATTATAACCTTATCTTGTCATCATTATAACCTTATCGTGTCATCATTATAACCTAATCTTGTCATCAATATAAACTAATCTTGTCATCATTATAACCTTATTTTGTCATCAATATAACATAATCTTGTCATCAATATAACCTAATCTTGTCATCAATATAACCGAATCTTGTCATCAATATAACCTTATCTTGTCATCAATATAACATAATCTTGTCATCAATATAACCGTATCTTGTCATCATTATAACCTTATCTTGTCATCAATATAACTTAATCTTGTCATCATTCTAACCTTATCTTATCATCATTATAACCTTATTTTGTCATTAATATAACCTAATCTTGTCATCATTATAACCTAATCTTGTCATCAATATAACCTAATCTTGTCATCATTATAACCTAATCTTGTCATCAATATAACCTAATCTTGTCATCATTATAACCTTATCCTGTCATCATTATAACCTTATCTTGTCATCAATATAACCTAATCTTGTCATCAATATAACCTAATCTTGTCATCAATATAACCTTATCTTGTCATCAATATAACATAATCTTGTCATCATTATAACCTTATCTTGTCATCATTATAACCTTATTTTGTCATCAATATAACCTTATCTTGTCATCATTATAACCTTATTTTGTCATTAATATAACCTAATCTTGTCATCATTATAATCTAATCTTGTCATCAATATAACCTAATCTTGTCATCATTATAACCTAATCTTGTCATCAATATAACCTAATCTTGTCATCATTATAACCTAATCCTGTCATCATTATAACCTTATCTTGTCATCAATATAACCTAATCTTGTCATCAATATAACCTAATCTTATCATCAATATAACCTTATCTTGTCATCAATATAACATAATCTTGTCATCATTATAACCTTATCTTGTCATCATTATAACCTTATTTTGTCATCAATATAACCTTATCTTGTCATCATTATAACCTTATTTTGTCATTAATATAACCTAATCTTGTCATCATTATAACCTAATCTTGTCATCAATATAACCTAATCTTGTCATCATTATAACCTAATCTTGTCATCAATATAACCTAATCTTGTCATCATTATAACCTTATCTTGTCATCATTATAACCTTATCTTGTCATCAATATAACCTAATCTTGTCATCAATATAACCTAATCTTGTCATCAATGTAACCTTATCTTGTCATCAATATAACATAATCTTGTCATCATTTTAACCTTATCTTGTCATCATTATAACCTTATTTTGTCATCAATATAACCTAATCTTGTCATCATTATAATCTTATTTTGTCATCATTATAACCTTATCTTGTCAGCAATATAACCTAATCTTGTAATCAATATAACTTTACATTGTCATGAACATAACCTTATCTTGGACCACATCTTCTCATAATTAGAGCCATGTCGTATCTACATCTTGTTATCAAAAGTACTATCATCATAGATTGCATCCCCCATCATTAAAACGCCCATCAATCGTGTCATCACGTGATGTGAACAGTTATATTCCCATCATTAAAACGCCCATCAATCGTGTCATCACGTGATGTGAACAGTTATATTCCCATCATTAAAACGCCCATCAATCGTGTCATCACGTGATGTGAACAGTTATATTCCCACCATTACATACTGAACTAACTAGATTATATTTGGCTATTGTATGAAACGTGATAAACAAAATATGTCAGTTGTCCGAACTCTCATGGGCTAACAAGATGAGAATTATGAATCATATTCGGTTATCATTAGAGCTTTTAAAGGCCAAAAGAAGACATTAAGGTCATCTTGAGAACTCTCACGGGCTAACAAGATGAGAATTATGAATCATATTCGGTTATCATTAGAGCTTTTAAAGGCCAAAAGAAGACATTAAGGTCATCTTGAGAACTCTCATAAAACGTATCAATGGATTATTAACATCAAGAATATGTCCAACAACAATAACTTGCCTGCATAACAGCTGGCCTGCAGGAACCAATTCCACAATAGATGTCATCATCAGTGCCATTTGTCTCGGCCTCCTTCTTCAGATCAACAGTTTTGCCTTGGGACTGTCCATGGAGTGAGATCGCTGACTTGTCAATGCCACCTATTTGATGTGAATTCATAAATAAACGGACATGTGTAGATATGTCGTCTTTTTGTTGGAAGACAGTTACATTGGAAGTCACGTCAAACACTTTATCAAGAACAAATATCCGTGTCTAATGTGAGATAGTCGCATATACAACAGAAAGTTATTACAATTATTATCTCTTCTTTTTATTATTTCTTCTTTATGTTGTCTCTTCTTTTTATTATTTCTTCTACTAATTGATTGCCATCTTCTTCAGCGTACACCCTTTAGGTGTGGCTAGTTAGCCACGATATTTGCGCCCTTCGGCCAGATACAAAATGTTTTCAACATGGGTAGATCAATAATTGTTGAATATGTTGCCTGCTCTGCGTCCATATGTTGCCTGCTCTGCGTCCATATGTTGCCTGCTCTGCGTCCATATGTTACCTGCTCTGCGTCCATATGTTCCCTGCTCTGCTTCCATATGTTGCCTGCTCTGCGTCCATATGTTGCCTGCTCTGCGTCCATATGTTGCCTGCTCTGCGTCCATATGTTGCCTGCTCTGCGTCCATACGTTACCTGCTCTGCGTCCATATGTTGCCTGCTCTGCGTCCATATGTTGCCTGCTCTGCGTCCATATGTTGCCTGCTCTGCGTCCATACATTGCCTGCTCTGCGTCCATATGTTGCCTGCTCTGTGTCCATATATTGCCTGCTCTGCGTCCATACATTGCCTGCTCTGCGTCCATATGTTGACCCATTCTTTTCGATTGTTAACAGCCAAGGACTTTTCAAAGTGCGCAGAGTGAGCATGGACCTCCGTGTTTGTCGCCAAGCGGGTCAGGCACAAGATCTCACTACCCAGAGATGGCCAGGCACAAGATCTCACTACCCAGAGATGGCCAGGCACAAGATCTCACTACCCAGAGATGGCCAGGCACAAGATCTCACTACCCAGATATGGCCTGGCACAAGATCTCACTACCCAGAGATGGCCAGGCACAAGATCTCACTACCCAGAGATGGCCAGGCACAAGATCTCACTACCCAGAGATGGCCAGGCACAAGATCTCACTACCCAGAGATGGCCAGGCACAAGATCTCACTACCCAGAGATGGCCAGGCACAAGATCTCACTACCCAGAGATGGCCTGGCACAAGATCTCACTACCCAGAGATGGCCAGGCACAAGATCTCACTACCCAGAGATGGCCAGGCACAAGATCTCACTACCCAGAGATGGCCAGGCACAAGATCTCACTACCCAGAGATGGCCAGGCACAAGATCTCACTACCCTAAAACCTGGTGTCTAAAGCCACGACAAAAACACGTATTCCAAGAAAAAAAATTCCAAAATCTGAGGCGTGATTCGAAGCCGAGAACCTTCTTGTCCAGAGTCTTACCCCGTATATCACCCAGTCCCTCATGTTTTATTTCATTATTCCAAACCTTTACTTTTCATCATGCTTTGTTATTATTCATTTTTAGTACAGAAATATTATCATACTGCCCCATAGTTTCAACTTTGTCGATGTGGTTATAAAAGAAACACTGATATGCAGTTTATCAACCCGTTTTCTTGACCTCGCTTTTCGTGTTATGTCCCACCAACTCCCATAATTCCTGACAGTTCGAGGAATATTCTCTCTTGTTTCTGGGTATCGGAGCCCTGACCACACACGGTGAGAAGGGATCCCTCACTCCTCTTTCCTTGGTAGACCGTGTTACTTGTATCAATACTGTAATGATTGTTTTATTTGTACCTAGAATTTGTTGTTTATTAGACAAGTCATGTTGATGATGTCATTTCACCATTTCATATGTAGCAATAGCCGCGAAGGTCATCAACAGACACGGTCCACTTGTTCCTATCTTGGACTGATCTGACGACATGATCTATTCTTGTTTATAGATCTCAGGCAGTACAACGGAGTTCGTGCACGTACGTCAGGGTTCTCAGTATTTGAGTGAAGATCGGAGTACCTATGGATGTGCCAGGAGTGCCGTGATGATGATCGTAAAGTAACTCAACATTGTTGTTCTGTCCATCTTATTACTGTTTCTTATACTTCCATTTCAGTTTCGTGTTTATAGCTGTTCCTTATTGCTTTATTCTAGAAGCTTTCTGGGAAACAAAGTATCTTCAGTTCTTTTCGATTTCCCATTGTGATGTTATTACCCAGAACTTTCTATATTTTGGGCTACTTTGGTGTTCTTATTGTACTTTAATGAATTGTTTATGTCTCTCTTAATATGTGCCATTTTATATTGTAGGATATTGACTTTAGCTCCGTTAAGATTATCTTGACTGACCCATTCCTGCCCTGATATTTCAGGCTAGATTTTTTTAGTGGCCCTACATCTGGTTACTCCAGGACCTAGCTCCACGTATTTAGTGAACCTGCAGGAACGACTTGGTCGATACAGCTTGGCATCAAGTAAGTTGCAGGAGATGACAGCACGTACGATGATGAGCGATTCCACGGCTTCTGATCTGACCTCATGGTACACGCCCTAAACTTTCTTCACGAGTACATCCACAGGAAGGGAACATTTAGAATAGAGTCGCGCCGCCCTGGGGGCAGCACAACAGATAACAAGATGCATATTTGATCATTTAGGTCACTGAAGCTAATCCAGCAGAGGGAAGACATACAACTATCACTACATTGTTTACACCTAACATAATATGAAAATAACGTTATCTGTTACAGAAATATTGATTTCACACATACCAGACTCATGTTTATCCCTTCTCTAGCGACCTCATTACATTATGCGTTTTTTGCCAGTTAAACAATTCTCTGCTGCTACGAAAGCCATCGCTTCACATGAGAAGCACATCCATTAGTCTACATGTAACGCTCCAAATTTTGGCACTGTCAACAAAACGCCTTTCAGATCGGTATGAACACCTAATACCTAAGGTCACTTTTGTCTACGTCCCAGGACATGTGGGAGTATAGGGAAATGAAAAAGAACGAACAGGTTGGCTAGCTGTGCTATTTTTGTGGACCAATGGATCGGGCGGACATGATCATTGCTCTCCGGGAAGTGGGAAGGACACAGGACTTCGACAACCATGAGTCCATGTCGCTCCTGCGGATGAAAGAGATGGGAGTTAAGATGGGCACAGCCAGAAACGAGAAACTTAGTGGGCGTGTAAGAAGACTAATAAACCAACACAAAACTGGAGTCGCTGCACACTGCGGGGATTGCTGAGGATGGGATTTGAACACCTATGGAGATGTTCGGAGTGCAATGATGATGACCCGCAAATAAGTCAATAACCCCATGTACTTCACATAATAAGTCAATAACCCAATGTACTTCACATAATAAGTCAATAACCCATGTACTTCACATAATAAGTCAATAACCCCATGTACTTCACATAATTACATAAAAGTGGCACTCATGTAACTGTAACACCTTGACCAAAAATAACTTCTAGTCAAATAAACAACATATCATACAATTATATATGTATATTACAGGTTCCTTTTTGAGGCGGAACAGTCCAGACCGCGCTATAATAATCGTTTAAGGACATCAACAGTCACTGAACTTAGCACCGGTGTTTCCTGTCTATTTATATCACAGCCTGACATAGCTGAATCAAAATAAAATTCTTTCGATATAAATACATGCACCGGAGCCACAACCTGGTGTATTAGGCTTTTCTCTTTTAATGGGACAACATGATTATGTTACATTTATGTTTGCAAAAAATACCCACATACATACATTAATATATATATATATATATAAAACAAGAGGATAAATCACCATTGAATTCAGCCAATTTAAGTGAAATCTGTTTTCTTGAAAGTTATGAATTGCCCAGTCTAACAGAGGAATTAAATGTCGCTGAGTGCGTATATGTGTATGTATGTGTTTTGAAATGTCGGAAACAAATTTGCGTGAATGCAATTCCAAATTGACCTGTAACCTCATCAAATCATCCGTGTAGTCACTACCGCGGAGAGATTTCAGGACATGAATTAGCAATCTCTGTGATACCTTATTTTGTTGTTTAACTGTACAGACTAATCTATTTGATGAGGCCAGACGTGCTATCTCCACGGTACACCAACGATACAGTGTGTTTCTGATATAAAATTGCTGATGCGACATTGTTAGTCTCAATATGTATTATCTTATAGTTGACATTATATATTACGTCATGTTCTTGTACTAGCTTCCTGCAAACATTACCAGATGTATTGTCGTGGTAAAATGGTAGATTGGGAGACCAGGCAATTTCTTTGTTTATAAAGATAAGGAACAAGACTTAAGAGGAATGCACACAGAAATAAAGAAAATGGCTAATAAAAATTTAAAAAGCCACAGAAGGTGGAAGCATTGCATACAAAAAAGGAAAAATGCTAACAAACAATAAAGATATTATAGATAGATGGCAGGAATATATAACAGAACTATTTCATGATCAAAGGGACAAGAAACCAGTTATAAAATGTACAACAGGCTATAAAATCTTAAAATATGAGGTGGAAAAAGCTATAAAAACAATGAAAAGGGAAAAGCAACAGTACCTGACAGCATACAGATACAGATGATACACGCACTAGAAGATTTTGGCATTGAAGCAGACATATGCAACGACATATACCATACAGAATACATACCAAATGAACTAAAAACATCAACTTTCGTTGCATTGCCTAAAAAGAATGGTGCAGTTGAATGCAGTGACTTTAGAACAATAATCCTAATGAGCCATGTTACATAAATCTTATTGTTCTTGAATGATGTCCAAGTTAATGAGACATCAGAATCGTGTGGCGGCTGCTACAAGAAGGGAGCGGAGAGCATCAAGTTCTGCTGCTATAAAGGAGACTTGCCTTGCTATCCCAGAATTACCTTAAATCGGATCACTGTAGTTGAAAACTTCTCCTCTTGTGTAAACTACACATTCACATCTAAGAGTGAATCAGTGAAGGTCACAAAATCATATTCTCTCTGTGGTTTTACTAACTACAGGTCATGTGGCTTCTGTTGGATTGGAAATGATAACTTACCACCACTGTGTGTCTATATGTTTGGAATTGGAGTCATCAATGACGGCCTAACATCATCAAGTGCTATGACGATCATCATTTTCGGGAGGACGTGAACTCCCATGGTATATGGTGGATAGGCGGTAGGAACCATTGAAGGCTATGTCTGAAAAGTGTTCCTTCTTGCAGTTTCCTCATATTCCAAGTCCGGCTTGTTGCAGGAGCTACTGAGTTAAGTGCTCTGTGCACACCGTGAGCTGTGTGTCTCATCCGTTTTGATCCTGCTTCGATATCCCGCTTGTTTACGATGAATGATGATATCGTATGACAGGGAACAGTTGGCTGTGTTCACTTTCTGCGCGGTTTCGCCTTATGTCTTTTGGCGTGTGCTGAGACTGCTACGATGGGGACTACAGTTACCTTTCTTTGTTTGGGAGATGAGTTAGTAATTCGGATGATTCCACTGGCACGGGCGGTTGAGCAATTATGGATTTTAATTCGTTTGCTGTGATACCGAGGCCTCCCATAACCAATAACAATAACATAAATCTTGCTAAAAGTTATACAAGGAAGGATTCAGAATAAAATCAATACTGAATTAGATGAGCAGAAATTTGGATTTAGGAAAAATTGCGGGACAAAAGAAGCCATATTCTGCATGAGAACATTAATGGAAAAGTACACAGAAGTAAACAAACCAATATATGCCTGCTTCATAGATTACACCAAAGCTTTTGATAGAGTACACCACAAACAACTTATAGAATGCCTAAAAGAGATACATGTAGATGACATGGATATACGACTAATATGTAATCTATACTGGGAGCAAACAGCAATAATAAAATATAACAAGGAGAACTCTATACCCATTGATATAAAAAGATGAGTATGACAGGGATGCATCCTATCACCAAGCTTGTTCAATCTATACACTGAGCAAATCTTTAAAAACATCAATGAGATGCCAGGCCTAAACATTAATGGGAAGATAATCAATAACCTAAGATATGCTGATGATACTGTTCTACTAGCAGAAAATCCTAAAGATATACAACAATTACTTAATGAAATGATGAACATGACAAACAAAGAATATGGACTAGATGTGAATATCAAAAAGACTAAAACTATGATCATAAACAAAGAAAATACTCAAAACCCACAAGTGGATATCAAAATTGAAGGAATAGACCTGGAGACAGTTCAGAACTATAACTACCTTGGACATACTATAACCAGTGATGGAAAATGTACAATTGAAATAAACAAAAGAATAGGAATGGCAAAAAGTAATTTTAATGCCATGAAGAACATGCTAACATCAAAGCAAATAACACCAGGGTTAAAACTAAGAATAGCAAAATGTTACATCTTCTCAATATTCCTATATGGTGCAGAAACATGGACATTAGACAAGAAAACAGAACAGAGAATTGAAGCCTTCGAAATGTGGATATATAGAAGAATAGGTAGAATTGGATGGAAGGAAAAGAAAACAAACGATGAAGTCTTAAAACAACTAAAAATGAAAAGACAACTCCTAAGCACATTTCAAACAAGACAAATGTGATTTTTGGGACATGTTAAAAGATTCAACAGCCTACTAAAAGTAATCCTGGAGGGGAAAATACAAGGTAAAAGAGGCAGACCAAGACTAACATGAACGAGTAACATCAAAAGATGGACAAATCAGCCTAAGACAACCTGCACCATCAAAGCAAGAGACAGAGCCGAATGGCGCTCCATGGTAGCCAACCTTCGCTGCGGAGACGGCACTCGATGATGATGATGAGAGATAAGGACAGATATCAATTATCAAACTATATGCTAGGCGGCGTGTATAGCTGCAGAAGGAAATAAACATAAAATGCGTTGAGCATATAAACTAACAGAAAGAAAAGACATGCAACATTTCGGCAAAAGCCATCATCATGTATAACAAAGAAACTATACACATGAAACACAAAATGTCGAGTTAGTATACACAAATACGCAGATTTAAAATAATTGAGGAAAAGACAGTGGTCAGGATTTTGCAGTCCGGTTAATAGACTAATAGACAACAGTGCTGGTAGGATTTAATTAGACCAAAGAAAACAAACAAATTTTGAAAAATCAAATGTGGTTTCTTATCATCATCAACTACCATGCCTGCTGGTGTAGGAGATCATGTCTCTCCACAACTTTCGATCTCGACAGCTTTTTATCATTTCTGTTGTTGACCTTCTGCCAAGCCATTCTCTTAAGCTGTCTGGTATTTTTTCTCTTTGCTTCCCTCTATCTCTTCGTCCCTCAATTTTCCCAGTTGTTACAATATATTCCAGTTGTTCTCTTCTCATTACATGGCCAAAAAAATTATGATTGTTTCTTACTAATATTGGAAATTAGCTCTCTTTTTATTTTGACCTCTTTCAGAACATGTTCATTACTCTTCTTAGATGTCCGTGGTATTCTCAACATTCTTCTGTAAAACCACATTTCTACAGACTCCAGTGAGTTTCTTGTCTGCTGTCCTATTGTCCATGATTCACAACCATATGTTATAACTGGCTTTATATAACATTTAAGAACTCTTTTTCTTGTTTCTATTGTCAAAATTGGATTGCATAGTATAATCCTCATTTTTGGCTTTTGCTCTTTTTGGTGCAATTTGGTGTATTATATGGTACACAGAAAACGGGAAAACGAATAAAAGAAAGAGAGAATATGTGTGGCAAGGGGGGAGAAAAGCAAGAGAGGTAATAAAGATAACGCAGGGAGGATTATTGATAATAAGACACACGAAAGACATGGAAAGGAGACCAAAGATTAAAGAAAAGAGTAAAAACGTTTAATCCTCTCGGTTGGAGAGAACCAAAGCGGGCTATGAGTCGGTTCTCCAACGTGAAACGGTTTTGGGTATCAGAGGAACAATAGATGATGCCATAACATGGAAGTCATCAGAGGAACAATAGATGATACTAGTAACATGGATGTCATCAGAGGAACAATAGATGATGCCAGTAACATGGAAGTCATCAGAGGAACAATAGATGATACTAGTAACATGGACGTCATCAGAGGAACAATAGATGATGCCAGTAACATGGAAGTCATCAGAGGAACAATAGATGATGCCATAACATGGAAGTCATCAGAGGAACAATAGATGATGCCAGTAACATGGAAGTCATCAGAGGAACAATAGATGATGCCAGTAACATGGAAGTCATCAGAGGAACAATAGATGATGCCATAACATGGAATTCATCAGAGGAACAAGCGATGATGCTAGTAACATGGAAGTCATCAGAGGAACAATAGATGATGCCAGTAACGTGGAAGTCATCAGAGGAAAAATAGATGATACTAGTAACATGGATGTCATCAGAGGAACAATAGATGATACTAGTAACATGGAAGTCATCAGAGGAACAATAGATGATGCTAGTAACATGGAAGTCATCAGAATAACAATAGATGATGCCATAACATGGAAGTCATCAGAGGAACAATAGATGATGCCAGTAACATGGAAGTCATCAGAGAAACAATACATGATGCCAGTAACATGGAAGTCATCAGAGTAACAATAGATGATGCCAGTAACATGGAAGTCATCAGAGGAACAAGCGATGATGCTAATAATATGGAAGTCATCAGAGGAACAATAGATGATGCCAGTAACATGGAAGTCATCAGAGGAACAATAGATGATGCCATAACATGGAAGTCATCAGAGGAACAAGCGATGATGCTAGTAACATGGAAGTCATCAGAGGAACAATAGATGATGCCAGTAACGTGGAAGTCATCAGAGGAAAAATAGATGATACTAGTAACATGGAAGTCATCAGAGGAACAAGCGATGATTTCAGTATCATGGAAGTCATCAGAGGAACAATAGATGATGCCAGTAACATGGAAGTCATCAGAGGAACAATAGATGATGCCATAACATGGAAGTCATCAGAGGAACAAGCGATGATGCTAGTAACATGGAAGTCATCAGAGGAACAATAGATGATGCTAGTAACGTGGAAGTCATCAGAGGAAAAATAGATGATACTAGTAACATGGATGTCATCAGAGGAACAATAGATGATGCCAGTAACATGGAAGTCATCAGAGGAACAAGAGATGGTGCTATTAACATGGAAGTCATCAGAGGAACAATATATGATGCCAGTAACATGGAAGTCATCAGAGGAACAATAGATGATGCCAATAACATGGAAGTCATCAGAGGAACAAGAGATGATGCTATTAACATGGAAGTCATCAGAGGAACAATAGATGATGCCAGTAACATGGAAGTCATCAGAGGAACAATAGATGATGCCAATAACATGGAAGTCATCAGAGGAACAATAGATGATGCCATAACATGGAAGTCATCAGAGGAACAAGCGATGATGCTAGTAACATGGAAGTCATCAGAGGAACAATAGATATGCCAGTAACGTGGAAGTCATCAGAGGAAAAATAGATGATACTAGTAACATGGATGTCATCAGAGGAACAATAGATGATACTAGTAACATGGAAGTCATCAGAGGAACAATAGATGATTCCAGTAACATGGAAGTCATCAGAATAACAATAGATGATGCCATAACATGGAAGTCATCAGAGGAACAATAGATGATGCCAGTAACATGGAAGTCATCAGAGGAACAATAGATGATGCCAGTAACATGGAAGTCATCAGAGGAACAATAGATGATGCCAGTAACATGGAAGTCATCAGAGGAACAATAGATGATACCATAACATGGAAGTCATCAGAGGAACAATAGATGATGTCAGTAACATGGAAGTCATCAGAGGAACAATAGATGATGCCATAACATGGAAGTCATCAGAGGAACAAGCGATGATGCTAGTAACATGAAAGTCATCAGAGGAACAATAGATGATGCCAGTAACGTGGAAGTCATCAGAGGAAAAATAGATGATACTAGTAACATGGATGTCATCAGAGGAACAATAGATGATACTAGTAACATGGAAGTCATCAGAGGAACAATAGATGATGCCAGTAACATGGAAGTCATCAGAGGAACAATAGATGATGCCAGTAACATGGAAGTCATCAGAGGAACAATAGATGATGCCAGTAACATGGAAGTCATCAGAGGAACAATAGATGATGCCATAACATGGAAGTCATCAGAGGAACAATAGATGATGTCAGTAACATAGAAGTCCACACGAACAATAGATGATGCCATAACATGGAAGCCATCAGAGGAACAAGCGATGATGTCAGTATCATGGAAGTCATCAGAGGAACAATAGATGATGCCAGTAACATGGAAGTCATCAGAGGAACAATAGATGATGCCATAACATGGAAGTCATCAGAGGAACAAGCGATGATGCTAGTAACATGGAAGTCATCAGAGGAACAATAGATGATGCTAGTAACGTGGAAGTCATCAGAGGAAAAATAAATGATACTAGTAACATGGATGTCATCAGAGGAACAATAGATGATGCCAGTAACATGGAAGTCATCAGAGGAACAAGAGATGATTCTATTAACATGGAAGTCATCAGAGGAACAATAGATGATGCCAGTAACATGGGAGTCATCAGAGGAACAATAGATGATGCCAATAACATGGAAGTCATCAGAGGAACAAGCGATGATGCTAGTAACATGGAAGTCATCAGATGAACAATAGATGATGCCATAACATGGAAGTCATCAGAGGAACAAGAGATGATGCCAGTAACATGGAAGTCATCAGAGGAACAATAGATGATGCTAGTAACACGGAAGTCATCAGAGGAACAAGAGATGATGCCAGTAACATGGAAGTCATCAGAGGAACAATAGATGATGCTAGTAACATGGAAGTCATCAGAGGAACAAGAGATGATGCCAGTAACATGGAAGTCATCAGAGGAACAATAGATGATGCTAGTAACACGGAAGTCATCAGCGGTATTAAGTCCTGGCAATCTAAAATGGCAGGAGTATCAGAATCATGTTTAATGTTATAGGAGTGTTCACAGGTTCTGTTCTGCTTCGACCTGTTTGGCCAATAGATGTTTCGAGACAACGTTGTCAGGTAATAGTGTTTATCAGATTCAGGGAAAGGCGCGTAAATCCTTCCTGTATATCAAAAGGGCCACCCAGGACTAAGATTATGCGAGTCTGTAGAACGAAAGGTCACGACCTGCATGATCTGTTCTTTTGGGTCGTATCCAGCAGGTTCTGGCTAGGGTTACAGAGACGACTCCTAATCAAAATATCCTAAAGGTTCCTATCGCGTTTAAAAGCCAGCAATGATTGGGTCAGAGAGAAGAAGGCGAGTAGTATGGTCAGAGTGGAAGATAGGAGGTGTCGTTGCAAGACCCGGAGTGCAGCCAGATTGTGAGGGTGATGGTTAAGAAAGAGAACAGTTCTGTCAGAAGAAGGGCTTGTGATGGGGGTAAGAGCTCGGGTGCGGGTAATAGGGATAACTATTTGGAGAGCAGATTGTAGAATAGGTTCAAGGTAAAGTCAACGACGTAAGAATTACAACATAAGGTGGGCCTGATGGAGAAAGTCGTCGTCTTGGTCATAGCGATGTCTGAGGTATAGGCGTTGGGGAAAAGAAACAGAATCACGACAGATGCGAGGGTGCAAAGACAAATAGAGGAGGCAGGAGTGGGCTTCAGTCGGTTTATAAAATAGGGAGGTATGTAAACTCCACTAATCTGGCTAAATAATCGACCGACGAATTACAATGAGTTGAGAGTTAAGATGAGTTCAACCAGACGAACAAGGACAGAGGTGTGGACCCTGGTTTGGTTGTTAAGCTCCAGGAAGAACTGGAGAACCGGAAGGCCGTCTCTGTGAGGAATATATTGTGTATAGAGGGCAGTCATCAAAAACAAAATGGCGGTTTGACTAGGCAAGGTGATAGTGTCGAGAATAGAAATATAGTTTGTTTGTTATACCTGATGAAGGATTTTGCCGAAACGTCGTAGCTTGTCTTGTCATTTTTTGTTAGTTTAGCTGCTGATACCATTTGATGTTCCTACATTTTTTTGCTTAATCTTTGTACTTTGAACAGCTGTATTTTACGTCACTACGGCGTCACTTACTCAGAGTGGGAGAAAACCTACGGGTGTAAGATGTAAGATGTAATGTGTAAGATGTAAGATGTAAGGGAAGAAATAATTTCATAGTAAGATTAGTGACGTTGCTTTATGGAGGGAATGGAGGGTTAGCCAACCACACAGTCTAGCAGTCAGTGCTTGTATGCAACTTGGGGAATCAGTTTGTGTGCATGTAGAAGTTGACATGAAACACGAGATTACATGTGTGACTAGGAGTGACCATCTATTAGATGAGATTGAGATCCGATAATGGTAATTCCTATAGTTTTGTATCCCATAACAAGACAGGAGCACATGAATGTAAGTTAATACAAAAATTACTACTTTTCTTAAACATGTTTAAATGTCTTCGTCGGGCTCTGACAATTACAAGAGATCACTGAACCTGAAATAATGTAGACGTTTATCGTGTCATCATAAACGTAAAGGAATGTATAAAGTATAGGTTATGTTGTTCCTAACATAATCAGCAAGGTCAATAACATGTTCGTAAAAGGAAGAGCTTCTCTCCCCTTGCTAGCCGTATGGTGGAGATCGTGTCAATGATCAGGATTTACCTTACCAACGGCACATTTGTGTGGGAAAAGGGAGGGGCGGGGGGATATCACGTCAAGTCGCCTTTATGTAAAAAAAAAAAAAATCAACAGTACCCATTTTCAAAAGCTGTGTTAACCCTAGGACATTGTTGGTCAAACAAAATTTCACAACTTCTTGGAACTGAACACGGGCCCTTCAGATCAAGAAGTGAGCGCACTAACCACTCAGCCACCAGGAAGCGAGCTCACTAACCACTCACCCACCAGGAAGCGAGCTCACTAACCACTCACCCACCAGGAAGCGAGCTCACTAACCACTCACCCACCAGGAAGCGAGCGCACTAACCACTCACCCACCAGGAAGCAAGCGCACTAACCACTCACCCACCAGGAAGTGAGCGCACTAACCACTCACCCACCAGGAAGCGAGCTCACTAACCACTCACCCACCAGGAAGCGAGCTCACTAACCACTCACCCACCAGGAAGCGAGCTCACTAACCACTCACCCACCAGGAAGCGAGCTCACTAACCACTCACCCAAGTTCCATGTATCCGAAACTAGACACTAAGTGTGAGTTCAATTACTAAATAATAAAAGCAACAAACGGGATTTTGTATATATTGAGATAGTAAATCTGAATGTTGATCATTAATAAAAGGAAAACGAACATTTGAATGTTGATCATTAACAAAAGAAGCGTGTAATTGAATGGTGGATGAAGAAGGTGGTAATGGGCTGATCAATGAACTCCTAATGACGTGACACCTGTCACGGAACTACAGAAATAAATGAAGATCAAACAAGTCTAATAATCTAGGAACTTTCTGACGGCCCGACAAGACTTCTTCATTTGTTTCATTTTGCTTACGTGGTTTTCAGGTGGAATAAATAATAATCACATATTATTGTTTGCAGTTGTACAGTCTGTCTGTGAACATGATTGCTTGACTACTGCATCAATCATTGATTTGGTTTGAAACTGTTATATTCATGTTTGCAACAGGCAGCAATCTGATCATCATACAACCCTCCATAGATCAGGTGTTAGCTTTCTTTGACACTAATAGGCAGGACACCACATCTTTTTTTTGCATTCAGAGCCTAGAAGGCTCGTTAAATGAATGTGTTCTCAAATCACGCTATCATTATAGGTTGGTCGAACCTGAACGAATCTTCTGATAAAATCTACTGTCAACATCTGGTCCGACCTGTCACAGCCCAGACTTACCCAGCAGCTCTGTGTGTTGTTTCCCTTGTGGTGATACCCCCCCCCCAGGTCTCGCTGAAATACCTGTCACAGCCCAGACTTACCCAGCAGCTCTGTGTGTTGTTTCCCTTGTGGTGGTACCCCCCCCCCCCAGGTCTCGCTGAAATACCTGTCACAGCCCAGACTTACCCAGCAGCTCTGTGTGTTGTTTCCCTTGTGGTGGTACCCCCCCCCCCCAGGTCTCGCTGAAATACCTGTCACAGCCCAGACTTACCCAGCAGCTCTGTGTGTTGTTTCCCTTGTGGTGGTACCCCCCCCCCCAGGTCTCGCTGAAATACCTGTCACAGCCCAGACTTACCCAGCAGCTCTGTGTGTTGTTTCCCTTGTGGTGGTACCCCCCCCCCCCAGGTCTCGCTGAAATACCTGTCACAGCCCAGACTTACCCAGCAGCTCTGTGTGTTGTTTCCCTTGTGGTGGTACCCCCCCCCCCCCAGGTCTCGCTGAAATACCTGTCACAGCCCAGACTTACCCAGCAGCTCTGTGTGTTGTTGGTACCCCCCCCCCCAGGTCTCGCTGAAATACCTGTCACAGCCCAGACTTAGCCCCCCCCCCCCCCCCCCAGGTCTCGCTGAAATACCTGTCACAGCCCAGACTTACCCAGCAGCTCTGTGTGTTGTTTCCCTTGTGGTGGTACCCCCCCCCCCAGGTCTCGCTGAAATACCTGTCACAGCCCAGACTTACCCAGCAGCTCTGTGTGTTGTTTCCCTTGTGGTGGTACCCCCCCCCCCCCCAGGTCTCGCTGAAATACCTGTCACAGCCCAGACTTACCCAGCAGCTCTGTGTGTTGTTTCCCTTGTGGTGGTACCCCCCCCCCCAGGTCTCGCTGAAATACCTGTCACAGCCCAGACTTACCCAGCAGCTCTGTGTGTTGTTTCCCTTGTGGTGGTACCCCCCCCCCCAGGTCTCGCTGAAATACCTGTCACAGCCCAGACTTACCCAGCAGCTCTGTGTGTTGTTTCCCTTGTGGTGGTACCCCCCCCCCCCAGGTCTCGCTGAAATACCTGTCACAGCCCAGACTTACCCAGCAGCTCTGTGTGTTGTTTCCCTTGTGGTGGTACCCCCCCCCCCCCAGGTCTCGCTGAAATACCTGTCACAGCCCAGACTTACCCAGCAGCTCTGTGTGTTGTTTCCCTTGTGGTGGTACCCCCCCCCCCCAGGTCTCGCTGAAATACCTGTCACAGCCCAGACTTACCCAGCAGCTCTGTGTGTTGTTTCCCTTGTGGTGGTACCCCCCCCCCCAGGTCTCGCTGAAATACCTGTCACAGCCCAGACTTACCCAGCAGCTCTGTGTGTTGTTTCCCTTGTGGTGGTACCCCCCCCCCAGGTCTCGCTGAAATACCTGTCACAGCCCAGACTTACCCAGCAGCTCTGTGTGTTGTTTCCCTTGTGGTGATACCCCCCCCCCCCAGGTCTCGCTGAAATACCTGTCACAGCCCAGACTTACCCAGCAGCTCCCCCCCCCCCCCAGGTCTCGCTGAAATACCTGTCACAGCCCAGACTTACCCAGCAGCTCTGTGTGTTGTTTCCCTTGTGGTGATACCCCCCCCCCAGGTCTCGCTGAAATACCTGTCACAGCCCAGACTTACCCAGCAGCTCTGTGTGTTGTTTCCCTTGTGGTGATACCCCCCCCCCAGGTCTCGCTGAAATACCTGTCACAGCCCAGACTTACCCAGCAGCTCTGTGTGTTGTTTCCCTTGTGGTGATACCCCCCCCCCCCAGGTCTCGCTGAAATACCTGTCACAGCCCAGACTTACCCAGCAGCTCTGTGTGTTGTTTCCCTTGTGGTGGTACCCCCCCCCCAGGTCTCGCTGAAATACCTGTCACAGCCCAGACTTACCCAGCACCCCCCCCCCCCAGGTCTCGCTGAAATACCTGTCACAGCCCAGACTTACCCAGCAGCTCTGTGTGTTGTTTCCCTTGTGGTGGTACCCCCCCCCCCAGGTCTCGCTGAAATACCTGTCACAGCCCAGACTTACCCAGCAGCTCTGTGTGTTGTTTCCCTTGTGGTGAAATACCCCCCCCCCCAGGTCTCGCTGAAATACCTGTCACAGCCCAGACTTACCCAGCAGCTCTGTGTGTTGTTTCCCTTGTGGTGGTACCCCCCCCCCAGGTCTCGCTGAAATACCTGTCACAGCCCAGACTTACCCAGCAGCTCCCCCCCCCCCCCCCAGGTCTCGCTGAAATACCTGTCACAGCCCAGACTTACCCAGCAGCTCTGTGTGTTGTTTCCCTTGTGGTGGTACCCCCCCCCCAGGTCTCGCTGAAATACCTGTCACAGCCCAGACTTACCCAGCAGCTCTGTGTGTTGTTTCCCTTGTGGTGGTACCCCCCCCCCCAGGTCTCGCTGAAATACCTGTCACAGCCCAGACTTACCCAGCAGCTCTGTGTGTTGTTTCCCTTGTGGTGGTACCCCCCCCCCCCCAGGTCTCGCTGAAATACCTGTCACAGCCCAGACTTACCCAGCAGCTCTGTGTGTTGTTTCCCTTGTGGTGGTACCCCCCCCCCCCAGGTCTCGCTGAAATACCTGTCACAGCCCAGACTTACCCAGCAGCTCTGTGTGTTGTTTCCCTTGTGGTGGTACCCCCCCCCCCCCCAGGTCTCGCTGAAATACCTGTCACAGCCCAGACTTACCCAGCAGCTCTGTGTGTTGTTTCCCTTGTGGTGGTACCCCCCCCCCCAGGTCTCGCTGAAATACCTGTCACAGCCCAGACTTACCCAGCAGCTCTGTGTGTTGTTTCCCTTGTGGTGATACCCCCCCCCCCCCAGGTCTCGCTGAAATACCTGTCACAGCCCAGACTTACCCAGCAGCTCTGTGTGTTGTTTCCCTTGTGGTGGTACCCCCCCCCCCCAGGTCTCGCTGAAATACCTGTCACAGCCCAGACTTACCCAGCAGCTCTGTGTGTTGTTTCCCTTGTGGTGGTACCCCCCCCCCCCCAGGTCTCGCTGAAATACCTGTCACAGCCCAGACTTACCCAGCAGCTCTGTGTGTTGTTTCCCTTGTGGTGATACCCCCCCCCCCAGGTCTCGCTGAAATACCTGTCACAGCCCAGACTTACCCAGCAGCTCTGTGTGTTGTTTCCCTTGTGGTGATACCCCCCCCCCCCAGGTCTCGCTGAAATACCTGTCACAGCCCAGACTTACCCAGCAGCTCTGTGTGTTGTTTCCCTTGTGGTGATACCCCCCCCCCCCCAGGTCTCGCTGAAATACCTGTCACAGCCCAGACTTACCCAGCACCCCCCCCCCCCCAGGTCTCGCTGAAATACCTGTCACAGCCCAGACTTACCCAGCAGCTCTGTGTGTTGTTTCCCTTGTGGTGATACCACCCCCCCCCCCCCCAGGTCTCGCTGAAATACCTGTCACAGCCCAGACTTACCCAGCAGCTCTGTGTGTTGTTTCCCTTGTGGTGATACCCCCCCCCCCCCAGGTCTCGCTGAAATACCTGTCACAGCCCAGACTTACCCAGCAGCTCTGTGTGTTGTTTCCCTTGTGGTGATACCACCCCCCCCCCCCAGGTCTCGCTGAAATACTCAACGACCACCTGGCATGCGTGCTGTTCTCTCCAATCAACTCTCTACTTAACAATTCATTCAACTCTCCACTAAACTCTCAACTCTCCACTATATTCTCCACTATATTCTCCACTCAACTCTCCACTCAACTCTCAACTCAACTCTCCACTCAACTTTCCACTCTTCACTCAACTCTCCACTCCACTCACCACTCCACTCTGTGACGAATATTAGCTTGATTACCATGACTCTGCCCGTGTGATTCTGGATGCGTGTGATAAATACTGAGAGGTACCGGGTGTTGATATCTGTTTAATGATATTGCGCTCTCTTTGGCCGTGCCTGATAACTTTATATTTGCGTTCTGGACACATCAAGTTTTTTTTTAAATGATAGGCGTGAGTTCTAAAAATGTTGTTGATGTGTGATACAGTACTATATGTGTATATAACCTTTGGGGCTTTGACACGGTTGTTAGCAAGCAATCATGATCAGTCATTAGTTTGGTTAATTATTAGTGTCTTATGCTGGGGCTGTTTTTATCTGAATAGCTTTTCTTGGCTGAGTCTATACTATATCTATATCTAGATGATACTGTACGATGTGAATTATAAACATGTATGTCTTGTCGACCAGTGTTGCCAATCTCTGGAACTATAAACATGTATGTCCTCTCGACCAGTGTTGCCAATCTCTGGAACTATAAACATGTATGTCTTGTCGACCTGTGTTGCCAATCTCTGGAACTATAAATATGTATGTCTTGTCGACCTGTGTTGCCAATCTCTGGAACTATAAATATGTATGTCTTGTCCACAAAAGTTGCCAGTCTTTGGAACTATAAACATGTATTACTTGTCCACAAGAGTTGCCAGTCTCTGGAACTATAAGCATGTATTATTTGTCCACAAGAGTTGCCAGTCTCTGGAACTATAAACATGCATTACGTGTCCACAAGTGTTGCCAGTCTCTGGAACTATAAACATGTATTACTTGTCCACAAGAGTTGCCAGTCTCTGGAACTATAAACATGCATTACTTGTTCACAAGAGTTGCCAGTCTCTGTAATTATAAAAGTGTATTACTTGTCCATAAGAATTGCCAGTCTCTGGAACTATAAACATGCATTACTTGTCCACAAGAGTTGCCAGTCTCTGGAATTATAAACATGTATTACTTGTCCACAAGAGTTGCCAGTCTCTGGAACTATAAACATGTATTACTTGTCCACATAGTTGCCAGTCTCTGGAACTATAAACATGCATTACTTGTCCACATAGTTGCCAGTCTCTGGAACTATAAACATGCATTACTTGTCCACAAGAGTTGCCAGTCTCTGGAACTATAAACATGCATTACTTGTCCACAAGAGTTGCCAGTCTCTGGAATGATAAACGTGTATTACTTGTCCACAAGAGTTGCCAGTCTCTGGAATGATAAACGTGTATTACTTGTCCACAAGAGTTGCCAGTCTCTGGAATGATAAACGTGTATTACTTATCTACCAGACTTGGAAGTCTGTGGAGATTTGAGGAGTTCTTGTACGAACAAAAATATTGAAGATGTTCCTGGTGACGGCTACCTCACAAAGGTGTGTTTAACAGTTATAATGTGACAGCTCTACAACTAATGGGACAGAATGTCACTAGATCTAGGTGTGTTTAACAGTTATAATGTGGCAGCACTACAACTAATGGGACAGAATGTCACTAGATCTAGGTGTGTTTAACAGTTATAATGTGACAGCACTACAACTAATGGGACAGAATGTCACTAGATCTAGGTGTGTTTAATAGTTATAATGTGACAGCACTACAACTAATGGGACAGAATGTCACTAGATCTAGGTGTGTTTAATAGTTATAATGTGACAGCACTACAACTAATGGGACAGAATGTCACTAGATCTAGGTGTGTTTAATAGTTATAATGTGACAGCACTACAACTAATGGGACAGAATGTCACTAGATCTAGGTGTGTTTAATAGTTATAATGTGACAGCACTACAACTAATGGGACAGAATGTCACTAGATCTAGGTGTGTTTAACAGTTATAATGTGACAGCACTACAACTAATGGGACAGAATGTCACTAGATCTAGGTGTGTTTAACAGTTATATTGTGACAGCACTACAACTAATGGGACAGAATGTCACTAGATCTAGGTGTGTTTAACAGTTATATTGTGACAGCACTACAACTAATGGGACAGAATGTCACTAGATCTAGGTGTGTTTAACAGTTATATTGTGACAGCACTACAACTAATGGGACAGAATGTCACTAGATCTAGGTGTGTTTAACAGTTATAATGTGGCAGCACTACAACTAATGGGACAGAATGTCACTAGATCTAGGTGTGTTTAACAGTTATATTGTGACAGCACTACAACTAATGGGACAGAATGTCACTAGATCTAGGTGTGTTTAACAGTTATATTGTGACAGCACTACAACTAACGGGACAGAATGACACTAGCTCTAGGTATGTTTAACAGTTATAATGTGGCATCCTCTACAACTAACGGGACAGAATGACACTTGCTCAAGGTGTGTTTAACAGTTATAATGTGGCATCCTCTGCAACTAACGGGACAGAATGACACTTGCTCAAGGTGTGTTTAACAGTTATAATGTGGCATCCTCTGCAACTAACGGGACAGAATGACACTTGCTCAAAGTGTGTTTAATAGTTATAATGTGGCATCCTCTACAGAATGGCACAGCCAACTTCATCAATGTAACACTTCAGTGGTGGAACAGTTTCAAGAATAAATTTGCTTACATGCGAACACGAAATACTTTAGCACAGCCTACCACAAATGTAAACCGAGGTAATCTAATGCACCTGCTACAGTTCGGACAGTGACTAGCTGCTTGAGGGAATCTCCGATTGCAGAGATTGACAACTGACTACACAAGCTTTCAAATGCATTGACTCTCACTGTAAAGACAGTTGTCCAAATATCTGAGTATGCCTTCAATACTTTAACCCGTGCATTTCTTCTGCTTGGAAAATTGCAGACAGATAACTTTGAGACAGATAACTTTGAGACAGATAACTTTGAGACAGATAACTTTGAGACAGATAACTTTGAGACAGATAACTTTGAGACAAGATTTGGTGAATGCAGAAGCTGTTTTGAGCTAACTACATTGTTTAAATACAACAGATTCTACAAGCTGAGAAGAGACTGTAAACGTTTATTGTCGTATGCACCTGCTCATAAAGCTATGGTGATGTCCCTGATAGGTCTACAATATTCAGCACTGAATCTGACACTGATCATGAAGATAGAACAACTAGTAAGCACACACTGCATTCATACATTCTTGGTTCCTACTGAATACAGAAGAGTGTGATGATTATTGTACCAAATGGAACAGTGGATTTACCAGTATATATCAGGGGATTTACCAGTATATATCAGGGGATTTACCAGTATATATCAGGGGATTTACCAGTATATATCAGGGGATTTACCAGTATATATCAGGGGATTTACCTGTATATATCAGGGGATTTACCTGTATATATCAGGGGATTTACCTGTATATATCAGGAGATTTACCAGTATATATCAGGGGATTTACCAGTATATATCAGGGGATTTACCAGTATATATCAGGAGATTTACCAGTATATATCAGGGGATTTACCAGTATATATCAGGGGATTTACCAGTATATATCAGGAGATTTACCAGTATATATCAGGAGATTTACCAGTATATATCAGGGGATTTACCAGTATATATCAGGAGATTTACAAGTATATATCAGGAGATTTACCAGTATATATCAGGGGATTTACCAGTATATATCAGGAGATTTACCAGTATATATCAGGAGATTTACCAGTATATATCAGGGGATTTACCAGTATATATCAGGGGATTTACCAGTATATATCAGGGGATTTACCAGTATATATCAGGGGATTTACCAGTATATATCAGGGGATTTACCAGTATATATCAGGGGATTTCTAGCATTGAGAGTGTCTAAGAAGCTGAAATGTTCTACCTGCTATAAGGTTGTACAGCAAAGTAAGTGTTTAACTGTGGATATTGAGCCAGATATCTCAACAGCTTTGTGAGTCGACTATACATGTTTGCTTGACCGAGGTGGTTTAAGATCATCACAGCCACAGTCACTGATAGCCTATATTGTTATGTAATAACAATCAATTTAACAATTTAATATCAGCAGAAGCAAGAGTTTATGACTGCTTCAGATCACAAAGTAATTGTGCTAGACACAGTGGCTACTCATTTATAACTGCTTTAGATCACAAAGTAATTGTGCTAGACACAGTGGCTACTCATTTATAACTGCTTTAGATCACAAAGTAATTGTGCTAGACACAGTGGCTACTCATTTATAACTGCTTTAGATCACAAAGTAATTGTGCTAGACACAGTGGCTACTCATTTATAACTGCTTTAGATCACAAAGTAATTGTGCTAGACACAGTGGCTACTCATTTATAACTGCTTTAGATCACAAAGTAATTGTGCTAGACACAGTGGCTACTCATTTATAACTGCTTCAGATCACAAAGTAATTGTGGTAGACACAGTGGCTACTCATTTATAACTGCTTTAGATCACAAAGTAATTGTGCTAGACACAGTGGCTACTCATTTATAACTGCTTCAGATCACAAAGTAATTGTGCTAGACACAGTGGCTACTCATTTATAACTGCTTTAGATCACAAAGTAATTGTGCTAGACACAGTGGCTACTCATTTATAACTGCTTTAGATCACAAAGTAATTGTGCTAGACACAGTGGCTACTCATTTATAACTGCTTTAGATCACAAAGTAATTGTGCTAGACACAGTGGCTACTCATTTATAACTGCTTTAGATCACAAAGTAATTGTGCTAGACACAGTGGCTACTCATTTATAACTGCTTCAGATCACAAAGTAATTGTGGTAGACACAGTGGCTACTCATTTATAACTGCTTTAGATCACAAAGTAATTGTGCTAGACACAGTGGCTACTCATTTATAACTGCTTTAGATCACAAAGTAATTGTGCTAGACACAGTGGCTACTCATTTATAACTGCTTTAGATCACAAAGTAATTGTGCTAGACACAGTGGCTACTCATTTATAACTGCTTTAGATCACAAAGTAATTGTGCTAGACACAGTGGCTACTCATTTATAACTGCTTCAGATTACAAAGTAATTGTGGTAGACACAGTGGCTACTCATTTATAACTGCTTTAGATCACAAAGTAATTGTGCTAGACACAGTGGCTACTCATTTATAACTGCTTTAGATCACAAAGTAATTGTGCTAGACACAGTGGCTACTCATTTATAACTGCTTTAGATCACAAAGTAATTGTGCTAGACACAGTGGCTACTCATTTATAACTGCTATAGATCACAAAGTAATTGTGCTAGACACAGTGGCTACTCATTTATAACTGCTTTAGATCACAAAGTAATTGTGCTAGACACAGTGGCTACTCATTTGTAACTGCTTTAGATCACAAAGTAATTGTGCTAGACACAGTGGCTACTCATTTATAACTGCTTTAGATCACAAAGTAATTGTGCTAGACACAGTGGCTACTCATTTATAACTGCTTTAGATCACAAAGTAATTGTGCTAGACACAGTGGCTACTCATTTTCTTCAGCACTTTAAGGACCCTTCTTTTGTGCAGCTTGCGATTGTTCAACAAGGATGCTTTAATGAGAACCATTCCCACGTTGGCAAACACGTTTTCTGAACAACTACAGGAGAACCAGAGTTGACACAGATAAGCTAGAGCAAGCTGGAACCTCACAGAGGAGAACAATGAGAACATTTAGCCAGCGATAGCTTTTGTCATGGTGACCAGTTGTACACATAAAGTTGTTTTCATGGAAAATATTTATTGTTCCCAAAATGTTTGCGCATATCTTTCAGTCACTTAGGTTATTCATGAACCAGGTGTACCAACAATAACATGAACTTTTTGATGCTCATTAGTTTGTGTTTATTGCGTCGTTATCGCTGTTGATAGTATGTTCTTTAAAGTACACTAGTAAATCAATATGTGGATATATAGCACAAACAACTGTTTACAATTGGTGTGTCCATTCTCTCGGATCTATGTGCATTCTGGCAGAAAGGATGCAATTAAAGGTAGGCTGAATTATATTTATACTAAAATAAAATACTGAATATTAAATAGCGTGTATAAACATGTATAGATAGACATAAGAAGCATCAGACAAAACAAACACTAGTACAGCCCCCTGAGTCACCACATGTGTTAAGCCTGTTGGTTGGATCGTATTCGAACATTACTGCTCTCTATGAAGCCTCGGTGACTTAATGGTTAGTACGGGTGCTACAAGTCAGATGGTCCTTGATTCGACTGCCAGATGTGGTGAAGATTTGTTTGTTTTCTTCTGTTGAACGACCAGACCTCGTGTTTCAGCAGTCTCTAAACGTTGACACCAGAGACTTTCTGAGAGTGGCAGCTTCACACCAGCCACAAACGTACCTATGGTCGTAGAAAGCAACAATCACTATCCTCACACTTACACATAAATCATGGTTTGGGAGTAACTTATTTGTTTACTGTTCCAAAGGTAAACGTGCAAATCATTGTGTTTTACATCCTTGTTAAGGCGGATACATCAAACAAATTCATTTTTTTTTTCTTCTTTTTTTTGTTTTGTTTTTTTTTTTGCCTCGAGAAATAATAAATTGTTTTGTATGTACTTCAATTCCCAAGTGCCGGATACAATCTTACAGAAAGTTTTTTTTTCTCTCTTTTCTTTATTTGACATCACAAACTTTCACTAATTACACCTGTGCTAACCTTGGTCTCATATTTCTTGGGTCACGTCACTCATTTTCCCGGACCTAATGCTCTACGCATGATGCATTTTACGGCCATTCGTATGTTTGTGTGTGATTGCTTCAAGTGTCCCCATCTCCTGACAGATTCTCGTTGTCACGACTGTGTATGTTTTACTGAACAAATAGTCCGTTCGGGAAATGTTGGGTTGGGGGAAATGTTGGGTTGGAGGAAATGTTGAGTTGGGGAAATTTTGGGTTGGGGAAATGTTGGGTTGGGGGAAATATTGGGTAGGGGAAATGATCGGTTAGGGAAATGTTGGGTTGGGGAAATGTTGGATTGGGGGAAATGTTGGGTTGGGGTAATGTTGGGTTGGGGAAATGTTGGATTGGGGGAAATGTTGAGTTAAGGAAATGTTGGGTAGGGGAAATGATCGGTTAGGGAAATGTTGGGTTGGGGAAATGTTGGTTTGGGGGAAATGTTGGGTTGGGGGAAATGTTGGGTTGGGGGAAATGTTGGGTTGGGGAAATGTTGGGTTGGGGAAATGTTGGGTTGGGGGAAATGTTGGGTAGGGGAAATGATCGGTTAGGGAAATGTTGGGTTGGGGAAATGTTGGATTGGGGGAAATGTTGGGTTGGGGAAATGTTGGGTTGAGGGAAAAGTTTGGTTGTGGAAATGTTGGGTTGAGGGAAATGTTGGGTTAGGGAAATGTTGGATTGGGGAAAAGTTGGGTTGGGTGAAATGTTGGGTTGGGGAAATGCTGGGTTGGGGACATTTCGGTTTAGGGAAATGTTGGGTTAGGGAAATGTTGGGTTGGGGAAACGTTGTGTTGTGGAAATTTTGGGTTGAAGAAACTGTGGGTTGGGGAAAGTTGAGTTGGGGAAATGTTGGGTTGGAGAAATGTTGGAATGGGGAAATTTTGGTTTGGGGAAATGTTGGCTTAGGGAAAAGTTGGTATGGGGGAATGTTGGGTTGGGGAAATGTTGGGTTGGACAAATGTTGTGTTGGGGAAATTTTATGTTGGGGGAAATGTTGGGGGAAATGTTGGGTTGTGGAAATGTTGGGTTGGGGAAATGTTGGATTGAGGGAAATGTTGGGTTTGGGATACGTTGGGTTGGGGAAATGTTGGATTGGGGGAAATGTTGAGTTAAGGAAATGTTGGGTTGGGGAAATGTTGGGTTAGGGGAAATGTTGGGTAGGGGAAATGATCGGTTAGGGAAATGTTGGGTTGGGTAAATGTTGGATTGGGGGAAATGTTGGGTTGGGGAAATGCTGGGTTGGGGAAATGTTGGGTTGGGGGAAATGTTGGGTAGGGGAAATGATCGGTTAGGGAAATGTTGGATTGGGGAAATGTTGGATTGGGGGAAATGTTGGGTTGGGGAAATGTTGGGTTGAGGGAAAAGTTTGGTTGTGGAAATGTTGGGTTGAGGGAAATGTTGGGTTAGGAAAATGTTGGATTGGGGAAATGTTGGATTGGGGGAAATGTTGGGTTGGGGAAATGCTGGGTTGGGGACATTTTGGTTTAGGGAAATGTTGGGTTAGGGAAATGTTGGGTTGGGGAAACGTTGTGTTGTGGAAATTTTGGGTTGAAGAAACTGTGGGTTGGGGAAAGTTGAGTTGGGGAAATGTTGGGTTGGAGAAATGTTGGAATGGGGAAATTTTGGTTTGGTGAAATGTTGGCTTAGGGAAAAGTTGGTATGGGGGAATGTTGGGTTGGGGAAATGTTGGGTTGGAGAAATGTTGTGTTGGGGAAATTTTATGTTGGGGGAAATGTTGGGTTGTGGAAATGTTGGGTTGGGGAAATGTTGGGTTGGGGAAATGTTGGGTTTGGGATACGTTGGGTTGGGGGGAAATGTTGGGTTGGGGAAATGTTGGGTTGGGGGAAATGTTGGGTAGGGGAAATGATCGATTAGGGAAATGTTGGGTTGGGGAAATGTTGGTTTGGGGGAAATGTTGGGTTGGGGGAAATGTTGGGTTGGGGAAATGTTGGGTTGGGGAAATGTTGGGTTGGGGAAATGTTTGGTTGGAGAAATGTTGTGTTGGGGAAATTTTATGTTGGGGGAAATGTTGGGTTGTGGAAATGTTGGGTTGGGGAAATGTTGGGTTGGGGAAATGTTGGATTGGGGAAATGTTGGGTTAGGGAAATGTTGGATTGGGCAAATGTTGGGTTGGGAGAAATGTTGGGTTGGGGAAATGCTGGGTTGGGGACATTTTGGTTTAGGGAAATGTTGGTTTAGGGAAATGTTGGGTTGTGGAAAAGTTTGGTTGTGGAAATGTTGGGTTGAGGGAAATGTTGGGTTAGGGAAATGTTGGATTGGGGAAATGTTGGGTTGGGAGAAATGTTGGGTTGGGGAAATGCTGGGTTGGGGACATTTTGGTTTAGGGAAATGTTGGGTTAGGGAAATGTTGGGTTGGGGAAACGTTGTGTTGTGGTATTTTGGGTTGAAGAAACTGTGGGTTGGGGAAAGTTGAGTTGGGGAAATGTTGGGTTGGAGAAATGTTGGAATGGGGAAATTTTGGTTTGAGGAAATGTTGGCTTAGGGAAAAGTTGGTATGGGGGAATGTTGGGTTGGGGAAATGTTTGGTTGGAGAAATGTTGTGTTGGGGAAATTTTATGTTGAGGAAATGTTGGGTTGCGGAAATGTTGGGTTGGAGAAATATTCAGGTAGGGAAATGTTGGTTTGTGGAAATGTTGGGTTGTGGAAAGTTTGGGTTGGGGAAATGTTGGTTTGAAGAAACGTTGGCTTGGGAAAATGTTGGGTTAGGGAAATGTTGGGTTGGGAAATGTTGGGTTGGGAAATGTTGGGTAAGGGAAATGTTGGGGTTGGAAAATGTCAGGTTGAGGGAAATGTTGGGTTGAGGACATTTTAGGTTGAGGGAAATGTTGGTTTGGGGAAATTTTGTGTGGGGGAAATGTTGGGTATGGAAATGTTGGGTTGGGCAAATGTTGCGTTCACGGAAATGTTGGGTTGGGGTAATGTTGGGTTAGGGAAATGTTGGGTAAAGGGAAATGGGTTGAGGAAATGTTGGTTTGAGGGAAATGTTTGGTTAAAGAAATGTTGGGTTGAGGAAATGTTGGGTTGGGGAAATGTTGGGTTGAGGAAATGGTAGGTTGAGGGAAATGTTGGGTTAGGGAAATGTTGGGTTGGGGAAATGTTGGGTTCAGGTAAATGTTGGGTTGGGGAAATTCGGGGGGGTGGGGGGGGGGGGTGGGAATATGTTGGTTTTGGGAAATTTTGGATTGGGAAAATTTTCGGTTGGGGAAATGTTCGGTTGGGGAAATGTTGTGTTAGGGAAATGAGGGGTTGGGGAAACGTCTGGGCAGACGAAATGTTGGGCCTGGGAAATGTTGGGTTCGGGAAATGTTGGGTAGTGGAAATGTTTGGTTGGGTAATTGTTGCGTTGAAGAAATGTTGGGTTAGAGAAATGTTGCGTAGGGGAAATTTTGGATTGAGGTAAACGTTGGGTTTGGGAAATGTTGGGTTAGGGAAATGTTGGGTTAGGGAAATTTTTTGTTCGGGAAATGTGGGGTTGGAGAAATGTTGGGTTAGGGAAATGTTGGGTTGCGGAAATGTTGGTTTGAGGGAAATGTTTGGTTAAAGAAATGTTGACTTAAGTGAAATATTGGGTTGGGGAAATGTTGGGTTTGGGAAATATTGGGTTGGGGTAATGTTGACTTGAGGGAAATATTTGGTTGGGGAAATATTGGGTTATGGAAATGTTGGTTTGAGAAATGTTCGGTTAGGGAAATGTTGGGTGGGGAAATTTCCGGTTAGTGAAATGTTGAGTTGGGAAAATGTTGTGTTGGGGAAATATTGGGTTGGGGAAATGTTCGATTAAGGCAATGTTTTGTTGGGAAATGTTCGTTTTGCGAAATGTTGGGTTGAGAAATGCTGGGTGAACAAACTTTGGGTTGTGAAAATTTTGTGTTGGGGAAATGTTTGGTTGAAGAAACTGTGGGTTGGGGAAGGTTGCGCTGGGGAAATGTTCGGTTGAGGAAATGTTGGGTTACGGAAATGTTGGGATGGGGAATGTTGTGCTGGCGAAATGTTTGGTTGGGGAAATGTTCAGTTTGGGAAATGTTGGTTTGGGGAAATGTTGGGTTGTGGAAAGTTTGGGTTGGGGAAATGTTGGGTTGAAGAAACGTTGGCTTGGGAAAATGTTGGGTTAGGGAAATGTTGGTTTGGGGACATTTTGGGTTAGAAAAATGTTGGGTTAGGGAAATGTTGGGTTTGGAATATGTTGGGTTGGGGAATTGTTGCGTTGAAGAAATGTTGGGTTGGATAAATGTTGGTTTGGGCAAATGTTAACTTGAGGGAAATGTTGGGTTTGGGAGATGTTGGGTTAGGGAAATGTTGACTTGTTGCAAATGTTGGGTAAGGGAAATGTTCGTTTGGGAAATTTTCAGTTAGGGAAATGTTGGGTTGTGGAAATGTACGGTTAGGGAAATTTTGGGTTGGAGTATTGTTATATTGGGGAAATGTTGGGTTGGGGAAATGTTGACTTGGCGGAAATGTTCGATTAGATGAATGTTGGGTTAGGGAAATGTTCGGTTAGGGCAATGTTGGGTTGGGAAATGTTGGGTTGGTGAAATGTTGGGTTGAGGGAAATGTTGGGTTGAAGAAAATTTGGGTTGGGGAAATGTTAGGTTGGGGAAATGTTGGGTTGGAGAAATGTTGGTTTGGGTAAATTTTGGGATAAGGAAATGTTGGGTTGGAGAAATTTTGAGTTAAGGAAATGTTGTGTTGGGGAAAAGTTGGGTGGGGAATGTTGGGTTGAGGAAATGTTTGGTTGGAGAAATGTTTGGTTGGAGAAATGTTGTGTTGGGGAAACGTTGGGTTGGGGAAATTATGGGTTAGGGAAATGTTGGGTTGGGGAAATGTTCGGTTAGGGAAATGTTGGTTTGGGGAAATGTTGGGTTGGGGAAATGTTGAGTTGGGGATTATGTTAACTTAAACAAATGTTGGGTTTGTGAAATATTGTCTTTGAGTAATTTTGGATTGGGGAAATGTTGGTTTGAACAAATGTTGACTTGGAGAAATTTTGAGTCGGGGAAATGTTGTCTTGGAGTAATACTGGATTGGGGAAATGTGGACTTGGAGGAATGTTGCGTTGGGGAAATGTTGGGTTGGGGAAATGTTGAGGTGGAGGAATGTTAGGTTGGGGAAATGTTGACTTTTAGGAATGTTGGGTTATGGAAATGTTGAATTAAAGAAATGATGGTTGGGGAAATGTTCTCTTGTAGGGATGTTAGGTTGTTGAAATGTTGACTTTAAGAAATGTTGGGTTAGGTAAATGTTGACTTGGAGGAATGTTGGGTTTTGGGAAATGTTGATTGTAGGAATTTTGGATTGGGGAAAGGTTGACTTAAAGAAAAGTTGGGTTGGGGAAATTTTGGGTTGGGGAAATGTTGACTTAAATAAATGTTGGATTGGGGAAATGTTGTCTTTGAGTAATGTTGGGTAGCGTAAAGGTTGACTTTGAGGAATGTTGCGTTGCGGAAATGTTGACTTTCTGAAATGTTGTGTTTGGGTAATTGTCCGGGTGTCGAAATGTTGATTTAAAGAAATGGTGGGTTGGGGAAACAATGTGGGGGGGGGGGTGATGTTGGATTTAGGAAATGTTGGGTTGGAGAATTGTTGTGGAGAAGTGTTGGGTTGGGGATATGTTAGCTTGGAGAAATGTTGGGGGAGGCGGATGTTGGATATATGAATTGTTGAGTTGGGGAATTGTTGAGTTGGGGACATATTCTTGTGAAAATTTCATGAAATTATGTTTTTGCAGTGAGTTCAACAGAAATGAATGTATTCTGCTGAACTTATATCTTTATCGTTATCTTTAAATAATTGTCGCAAAATTGATGACAAGAATTGAACAAATAATCTCCCAACCTAACATATATGTTCTCAACATTAAAGCTTTTTTTAAAACGTTACTCTGTTGTTACAAGAAATCATTATTATAATGTGTCATATGGTCATCGTAGCGATGATGTCCTTCCCAAATTTTCTGTCCACACTACATCATATCAGTTCTGTTAGTGTCTGTTTACCGTACCTTGACATCAAGCCATCTAGAATCTTCTATCTTTTGTTGTCCGCGATCTTTCTTTTCCTGTATTTTGCCAGCTGTAACCGAGTTGCAGGAAATAATAACTTCCAAACACAACAATAACTTAAAATAGAACAAACATTCAGAGTACAAAAAATCAACATTTCCTTAAAGATAATTGACATTAGCGTAGCTAAAATGGAACAGTATTGCTAATGGATCTGAATTTTAAGAAATTAATAACGAAATTAAAGCATTCCTTAAGGCAATATGCATGCGATTGTCTGTGTGAAATGCTCTTAACAAAATTGACAAATACGATACCAAATGAATTAGGATAAGAAGAAAACAGTCTGAAAAGGAACAAACAACAATGCTAAAATAACAGAAGACAGAAACATCGTATTGTTCCTCTTCTATTAGTTCTGTACTACTTTGAGTTTCTTACTTTCAGCCAATAACGTACATCAATCAACCTCTGTAAATGTATTCGCTAGAAGCAGCCAATAACGTACATCAATCAACCTCTGTAAATGTATTCGCTAGAAGCAGCCAATCATGGGTCGGGGCTCCATAATATGTCTTCTTACTTCCTTCCTCATTTAGTTTCCAGTGTCGAGGGAAGACATATTTTTTTTCTCAATATTTTCTTTTCATTTCTTATCTTTTGCTGTTATATTTCCTAGTTTTTCTAATCACACAATTGTTTCCTTGATAGGCACCTGCTACTGGTGTTCTCCAAGTCTATTCTTCTGTGTTTCTTTTTTTTTTTCCTTTTTCATCAACTTCTTCTCAACGATTAGCTTTTGCCTAGCATTTTGGTGAAGGTTCACTGAGTTGAATTTGATCTTTTTGTCTTATCCCATGGACAAAGAATTTTAACTCTTGTTTTCGTTGTATTCAAAACATGGGACTATGTAGCGGGGACTATGTAGCTGGGACTATGTAGTAGGGACTATATAGCGGGGACTATGTAGTAGGGACTATGTAGCGGGGACTATGTAGTAGGGACTATATAGCGGGGACTATGTAGTGGGGACTATGTAGTGGGGACTATGTAGCGGGGACTATGTAGTGGGGAATATATAGCGGGGACTATATAGCGGGGACTATGTAGCGGGGACTATGTAGTAGGGACTATATAGCGGGGACTATGTAGTGGGGACTATGTAGCTAGGACTATGTAGCGGAGACTTTGTAGTTGGGACTATGAAGCTGGGACTATGTAGCGGGGACTATGTAGCGGGGACTATGTAGCTGGGATTATGTAGCAGGTACTATGTAGCAGGGACTATGTAGCGAGGACTATGTAGCGGGAACTATGTAGCTGGGACTATGTAGCGGGGACTATGTAGCGGGGACTATGTAGCGGGAACTATGTAGCTGGGACTATGTAGCAGGTACTATGTAGCGGGGACTATGTAGCGGGGACTATGTAGTAGGGACCATATAGCGGGGACTATGTAGTGGGGACTATGTAGTGGGGACTATGTAGCGGGGACTATGTAGTGGGGACTATATAGCGGGGACTATATAGCGGGGACTATGTAGCGGGGACTATGTAGTAGGGACTATATAGCGGGGACTATGTAGTGGGGACTATGTAGCTAGGACTATTTAGCGGAGACTTTGTAGCTGGGACTATGTAGCTGGGACTATGAAGCTGGGACTATGTAGCGGGGACTATGTAGCGGGGACTATGTAGCTGGGACTATGTAGCAGGTACTATGTAGCAGGGACTATGTAGCGGGGACTATGTAGCGGGAACTATGTAGCTGGGACTATGTAGCGGGGACTATGTAGCGGGGACTATGTAGCGGGAACTATGTAGCTGGGACTATGTAGCAGGTACTATGTAGCGGGGACTATGTAGCGGGGACTATGTAGCGGGAACTATGTAGCTGGGACTATGTAGCGGGGACTATGTAGCGGGGACTATGTAGCTGGGACTATGTAGCTGGGACCATGTAGCAGGGACTATGTAGTGGGGACTATGTAGCGGGGACTATGTAGCTGGGACTATGTAGCTGGGACTATGTAGCAGGGTTATGTAGTGGGGACTATGTAGCGGGGACTATGTAGCTGGAACTATGTAGCTGGAACTATGTAGCGGGGACTATGTAGCTGGGACTATGTAGCTGGGACTATGTAGCTGGGACTATGTAGCGGGGACTATGTAGAAGGTACTATGTAGCGGGGACTATGTAGAGGGACTATGTAGCTGGGACTATGTAGCGGGGACTATGTAGCTGGGACTATGTAGCTGGGACTATGTAGCAGGGTTATGTAGTGGGGACTATGTAGCGGGGACTATGTAGTTGGGACTATGTAGCGGGGACTATGTAACTGGAACTATGTAGCTGGGACTATGTAGCAGGGACTATGTAGCGGGGACTATGTAGCGGGGACTATGTAGCGGGGACTATGTAGAAGGTACTATGTAGAAGGTACTATGTAGCGGGGACTATGTAGAGGGACTATGTAGCTGGGACTATGTAGCGGGGACTATGCAGCTGGGACTATGTAGCAGAGGCTATATAGCGGGGACTATGTGGCGGGGACTATGAAGCAGGAAATATGTAGCGGGGACTATGTAGCGGGGACTATGTAGCTGGGACTATGTAGCAGGGACTATATAGTGGGGACTATGTAGCGGGGACTATGTAGCTTGGGCTATGTAGCGAGGACTATGTAGCTGGGACTATGTAGTGGGACTATGTAGCGGGGACTATGTAGCGGGGAATATGTAGTTGGGACTATGCAGCGGGGATTGTGTAGCGAGGACTATGTAGCGGTGACTATGTAGCTGGGGACTATGTAGCGGGGACTATGTAGCGGGGATTGTGTTACGAGGACTATGTAGCAGAGATTCTGTAGCGGCGACTATGTAGCGGGGACTATGTAGTGAGGACTATGTAGCGTGGGTTGTGTAGCGAGGACTATGTAGAGGGGATTGTGTAGCGGAGACTATGTAGCGGGGACTATGTAGCGTGGATTGTGTAGCGAGGACTATGTAGCGAGGATTGTGTAGCGAGGACTATATAGCGGGGATTGTGCAGCGGGGACTATGTAGCGGGGACTATGCAGCGTGGATTGTGTATCGAGGACTATGTCGCTGGGGACGATGTAGCGATGATTGTGTAGCGAGGACTATGAAGCGCGGACTCTGTAGCTGGGAACTATGTAGCGGGTACTATGTAGCGGGGAATATGTAGCGGGGACTATATAGCGGGGACTATGTAGCGGGGACTATATAGCGGGGACAATGTAGCGGGAACTATGTAGCGGGGACTATATAGCGGGGACTATATAGCGGGGACTATGTAGCGGGAACTATGTAGCGGGGACTATATAGCGTGGACTATGTAGCGGGGACTATGTAGCGGGGACTATGTAGCGGGGACTATATAGCGTGGACTATGTAGCGGGGACTATGTAGCGGGGACTATGTAGCGGGAAATATGTAGCGGGGACTATGTAGCGGGGACTATATAAAGCGGGGACTATGTAGCGGGAACTATGTAGCGGGGACTATATAGCGGGGACTATGTAGCGGGAACTATGTAGTGGGGACTATATAGCGGGGACAATTTAGCAATGATAGGAATCTCTTAATACAGAGCTTTGCAGCACAGCAAGGAGTCATTATGATCATCAGAAGGTTCCGTTTAGCAAGTTTCGCTCTTGCTTCTGCACACTCTGTAGGGGTGGATGATGCCTGAGTCATGACTCCCAGGCGTCCGCCTAAGGCTACATTCAACCTGGAAGTTCACAATATCTTGTGCACATAATAAAAGAGACTATGGTCTATCTAGACAGAACATCTCATAGAATGTAATGTCCTTACCCTGCAGTGGCGTATACTGGTTTTGAGGACTGGGCTACAGACAACATATTAAATAAAGACATACATTATATTCTGTAGGCTAACATGAAGTAATATTTGCTAATGACATCACTACATTTTAAATTACTTACTTATTTATATGTAAACTATATCCGTCTTGTTTGGGACGAAAATGTCTCGATGACTTTGTCATTGAAAGTACTGTTGGGTTGGTTTCTTTGTTTCTGAGGGAATGATTTCTCAATGGACATTAATGCCAAACCAGATAAGCGTTCTTGTGTCTGAGTTGAGCGACAATAAGATTTGATTCTCTTGAGTACTGAAAAAGTTCTTTCTACAGATGCTAATGCGCTGCATGCGCATAACGTAGTTATAAAATAGCTAAGGAAGTTCCGGTAACCAGATAGTTTCACTTTCACTTTAAACGCTTTTAATTGGCCAGAGCTAACAATAACTCATGAAACTGCATTCCTCTAGCGGTAGCTCCCGCTATATTATTTTGACTCCCATTTTTAAATGTCAAGTCGTTAATACTAGGTCCGGATATAGAAAAAATGTACCGTTAGCTACTATAGGTTTCAATGTAGAGTAGTTTCGGTTTCATTAACAAACGTTATAGATGCCAGAGGAAAACCTTGCTTTAATAAATGCAAATCAAAGCAAATAAATCATATTGGCCTACGAAATGTGTAATAGAATATAAGAAAATTTGGAATATAATTATACAAGATGAAATAAATTATAATTTCTTTTTGTAATTCGTTAATATGTTCAAGGCTTCCGGCGGTAGCTGCGGCAACATAGAGAAGACGCTACTGTTGCCCTGTCACAAATTGTCTCTGAAATGGCTTGTTGTTTCTGCGTGCCGCTCTTAAATTATCGCAAGATTAAGCAATAGATAGCTGGCTAAAAGAATGAATCATAAATGGTTTTCTCTGTAGTTGCTAAGTACAAAGGTAAAGTGAACAACACATAGGATAAGCACAGTATAATATAATATAAACAAAGATTGACAGTGCAAGCAAATGAGAACAGAGAGAAAGGTTTCCAAGTCACTGAGTGACAATATCAGGGAGCGTTGATAGATCGTGCAGTGAAAGCTCAAACAGATCGGACGTAATTAACAATAAGTTAGGGGATGAGTCTATGGAATTTAATTGCTATCGATTAAAATGGAATAACATGCATGAAGTAAAGGATCCCTCCCATTACTAGACATCAGAGGATCATGGTGTTACGGAACCATATGTTTCCATCCAAAGGATGCATCCTATCACCAAGCTTGTTCAATCTATACACTGATCAAATCTTTAAAAACATCTCAGAGATGCCAGGCCTAAACATTAATGGAAAGATAATCAATAACCTAAGATATGCTGATGATACTGTTCTACTAGCAGAAAATCCTAAAGATTTACAACAATTACTTAATGAAATAAACAAGACATGCACAAAATATGGACTAGATATGAATATCAAAAAGACTAAAACTATGATCATAGTAAAGTAAAGTAAAGTGCCCCCCGTCACGCCAAGTGGCGTATAGGGAAATATGGTGTTAGTGACCCTATATTTTACAGACCTTCAGCACATGATTTTTGGGGTAATGTGGTCGGTATTACGCCCGTGCTGCTTTTACTTTCCCAGAAAAAATCCGGTACCCATTTAAGGCTGGGTGAACCCGGAGCCGTCGGTTGGGATCGAACCCTACCCCTTGTCCGTAGTAGTCCAGTTCACTAACCACTGAGCTATCGCGGCTCCTACTAATTTTTAGGGAATTAGTAAAACCCAGGTGTCCTCGCCAGGATTACGAACCCCGGCTGTTGCCGTGGTAAGCCAACCGAAAACTATGATCATAAACAAAGAAAATTCTCAAGACCTACAAGTAACTATCAAAGTTGAAGGACATCTGGAGACAGTTCAGAGCTACAACTACCTGGGACATACTATAACCAGTGATGGAAAATGTACAACTGAAATAAACAAACTAATAGGTATGGCAAAAAGTCATTTTAATGTAATGAAAAATATACTAACATCAAAACAAATAACATCAGGGTTAAAACTAAGAATATCAAACTGTTATATCTTCTCAATATTCCTGTATGGTGCAGAAATATGGACATTGGACAGGAAAACAGAACAGAAAGTTGAAGCCTTTGAAATGAGGATTTATAGAAGATTAGGTAGAATTGGATGGAAAGAAAAGAAAACAAACGGTGACGTTTTAAAACAACTAAAAATAAAAAGAGAACTACTAAACACAATTAGATCAAGACCATCGAAAATTTTGGGGCATATTAAGTCACAACAGCCTAATAAAAGTAATATTGGACGGAAAAATACAAGACAAAAGAGGCAGAGGCAGACCAAGACTAACATGGACGAGTAACATCAAATGATGACCAAGTCAACCTATGACAATCTGCACCATCAAAGCAAGAAACAGAGTGGAATGGCGCTCCATGGTAGCCAACCTTCGATGTGGAGACGGCACTCATTGATGATGATGATGATGATGATTGCTCCATTACCAACGGTACAATTTTATGCGATGTGGTCGGTATTACGCCAGACCCCCTTTATGCGATGTGGTCGGTATCACGCCAGACCCCCTTTATGCGATGTGGTCGGTATTACGCCAGACCCCCTTTATGCGATGTGGTCGGTATCACGCCAGACCCCCTTTATGCGATGTGGTCGGTATCACGCCAGACCCCCTTTATGCGATGTGGTCGGTATCACGCCAGACCCCCTTTATGCGATGTGGTCGGTATTACGCCAGACCCCCTTTATGCGATGTGGTCGGTATCACGCCAGACCCCCTTTATGCGATGTGGTCGGTATTACGCCAGACCCCCTTTATTTTCCAATAAATTCTCTGCTACCCATTTTAAGAGACTGGGTGAAACCCGAAGCCTGGTTGGTAAGAAAATAGATCCCTAAGTTGAATATAGAGAGATAGATCCCTAAGTTGAATATAGAGAGATAGCTCTATCAAAATAGAGTTCAGATCCCGCTGCACAAGTTGAATATAGAGAGATAGCTCTATCAAAATAGAGATCAGATCCTGCTGCACAAGTTGGGATTTTTATTTGTGATTTCTCTCTGCGGCAACCACCCCTGGTCTCAGCAGCGACGCCCGGCTTGAAACGTCAATTACTCATCGACGGAAATAATATGAGTACCTCTAAAGTCGGAGCTATCTGCCTGTGCGGCGAGGGACACCTGTGCATAGGGCTGCAAGAGAAAAACGGATTAACACGCAAAATGCACTTCTAGTATCTAGGGTCTTCGCCAGAGGTACAAGCTGGCGAATGCAAAAAGAAAAGGAAAAAATAAATAAATGATGGGGAAAAAGCAACGACAAACCTCTGGCAAGGCATACGTTTTTAAATATTGATAATCTGGATAGTTATTTGAGAAAAAAAATGATGCTGATGAGTCAAAAGAAACTGCATCCGTTTGTCAACTTCTAAGATAGGATTGTTCTGTTCCCAACCGAGAGTTTATCGAGTGGCAGGAAGTGATACTTTGATGGCTGGGAATAAATTATTCCTGCTGTTATTGTCAAGCAGGGGGTAGATGAAAGACTGACATTTATATGTGGAACAAACACAAATAATTGGCTATACCAAGAATCGAACCGACGGTTAAATGATTGACGCGACTCTTAAATGACCTACAATACCCCCTGCCCCACGATGTAGCTTTATCTGGATGTTAAATATAACACAAATACCAGGCGTATGTTAGTGATGGTTATTGAGATGTTAGTGATGGTTATTGAGATGGTAGTGATGGTTATTGATATGGTAGTGATGGTTATTGAGATGTTAGTGATGGTTATTGAGATGGTAGTGATGGTTATTGAGATGTTAGTGATGGTTATTGAGATGGTAGTGATGGTTATTGTGATGGTAGTGATGGTTATTGAGATGTTAGTGATGGTTATTGAGCTGGTAGTGATGGTTATTGAGATGGTAGTGATGGTTATTGAGATGTTAGTGATGGTTATTGAGATGGTAGTGATGGTTATTGAGATGGTATTGATAGTTATAGAGATGGTAGTGATGGTTATTGAGATGGTAGTGACAGTTATTGAGATGGTAGTGATGGTTATTGAGATGGTAGTGATGGTTATTGAGATGTAGTGATGGTTATTGAGATGTTAGTGATGGTTATTGTGATGGTTATTGAGATGGTAGTGATGGTTATTGAGATGTTAGTGTTGGTTATTGAGATGGTAGTGATTATTATTGAGATGGTAGTGATGGTTATTGAAATGGTAGTGATGGTTATTGAGATGGTAGTGATGGTTATTGAGATGTTAGTGATGGTTATTGAAATGGTAGTGATGGTTATTGAGATGGTAGTTATGGTTATTGAGATGGTAGTGATGGTTATTGAGATGGTAGTGATGGTTATTGAGATGTTAGTGATGGTTATTGAGATGTTAGTGATGGATGTTGAGATGTTAGTGATGGTTATTGAGATGGTAGTGACAGTTATTGAGATGGCAGTTATGGTTATTGAGATGGTAGTGATGGTTATTGAGATGGTAGTGATGGTTATTGAGATGTTAGTGATGGTTATTGAGATGGTAGTGAAGGTTATTGAGATGGTAGTGACAGTTATTGAGATGGTAGTGATGGTTATTGAGATGGTAGTGTGATGGTTATTGAAATGGTAGATATGATTATTGAGATGGTAGAGATGGTTATTGAGATGGTAGTTGTGGTTATTGAGATGGTAGTGATGGTTATTGAGATGGTAGTGAAAAATATATTGAGATGTTAGTGATAGTTATTGAGATGGTAGTGACAGTTATTGTGATGGTAGGAATAGTTATTGAGATGGCAGTGACAGTTATTGAGATGGTAGTGATGGTTATTGAGATGGTAGTGATGGTTATTGTGATGGTAGTGGTGGTTATTGTGATGGTAGTGATGGTTATTGAGATGGTAGTGATGGTTATTGAGATTGTAGTGATGGTTATTGAGATGGTAGTGATGGTTATTGAGATGGTAGTGATGGTTATTGAGATGGTAGTGATGGTTATTGAGATGGTAGTGATGGTTATTAAGATGGTAGTGATGGTTATTGAGATGATAGTGATGGTTATTGTGATGGTAGTGGTGGTTATTGAGATGGTAGTGATGGCTATTGTGATGGTAGTGATAGTTATTGAGATAGTAGTGATGGTTATTGAGATGGTAGTGATCGTTTTTGAGATGGTAGTGATGGTTATTGAGATGGTTGTGATAGTTATTGATATGATAGTGATGGTTATTGAGATGGTAGTGATAGTTAATAGGTATAGTAGCTAATTTCCAATGTCAGGAAGAGACAATCATCATTTTTTGGCCATATAATGAGAAGTGAACAACTTGATTATATTGTAACAACTGGAAAAATTGAGGGACGAAGAGATAGAGGGTAGCAAAGAGAAAAAAATAACAGACAGCTTAAGAGACTGTCTTGACTTAAGGTCAACAATATAAATGATAAATAGCTGGCGAGATCGAAAGTTGTGGAGAGACATGAACACCTCCGCCACTAGGCCCGGTACTTGATGATGATGATGATGAATGATAGTTATTGAGATGGTAGTGATAGTTATTGAGATGGTAGTGATAGTTATTGAGATGGTAGTGATAGTTATTGAGATGGTAGTGATAGTTATTGAGATGGTAGTGATAGTTATTGAGATGGTAGTGATAGTTATTGAGATGGTAGTGATAGTTATTGAGATGGTAGTGATGGTTATTGAGATGATAGTGATAGTTATTGAGATGGTAGTCATAGTTATTTAGATGTAGTGATCATTAATGAGATGGTAGTGATAGTTAATAAAATTGTAGTGATAGTTATTGAGATGGTAGTGATAGTTATTGAGATGGTAGTGATAGTAAACGAGATGGTAGTGTTATTTAATGAAATGGTTGTGATAGTTAATGAGATGATAGTGATAATTAATGAGATGATAGTGATAGTTAATGAAATGGTAGTGATAGTTAATGAGATGGTAGTGATAATTAATGAGATGATAGTGATAGTTAATGAGATGGTAGTGATAGTTAATGAGATGGTAGTGATAGTTAATGAGATGGTAGTGATAGTTAATGAGATGGTAGTGATAATTAATGAGATGATAGTGATAGTTAATGAGATGGTAGTGATACTTAATGGGATGGTAGTGATAGTTAATGAGATGGTACTGATAGTTAATGAGATGGTAGTGATAGTTAATGAAATGGTAGTGATAATTAATGAGATGATAGTGATAGTTAATGAGACGGTAGTGATACTTAATGAGATGGTAGTGACAGTTAATGAGATGGTAGTGACAGTTAATGAGATGGTAGTGATACTTATTGAGATGTTAGTGATACTTATTGAGATGGTAGTCATAGTTATTGAGATGGTGGTGATAGTTATTGAGATGGTAGTGATTGTTAATGAGATGGTGGTCATAGTTATTGAGATGGTAGTCATAGTTATTGATATGGTAGTCATAGTTATTGAGATGGTAGTGATACTTATTGAGATGGTAGTCATAGTTATTGAGATGGTAGTCATAGTTATTGAGATGGTGGTGATAGTTATTGAGATGGTAGTGATAGTTATTGAGATGATAGTGACTGTTAATGAGATGGTAGAGATACTTATTGAGATGGTAGTGTTATTAACATTAGCTTCATGTGTTGTTGGTGAGACGATCTAAGCAACTGTCCGATGTATAATAAAGATAGTCTGTCGAACAAACTCAACTGACGTCTGTACAGACATTGTATTGCTTGTAAATGAGCCATTGGAAAAATCAAATAACGTTAATTGCAAACTTGTATGTGATGGTTGCTCTAACTATAAAGAGTAGCTTTGGTCATGATTACAAACAAGGGGAACAACGTACCTGATGTAGTGTCTGCTTGGAAACCTTTGTTAATAATTCCAGAGTCCTGATCCCTGGGAGCTGTAGCAGTGGACATCTCATAGGAGCCCTTCTTCATGTTTACTGATCTCTAGTTTGGTGTAGTGCCTGACAGTACTTTCACCTAAGTGATTCTGTTTGCTATCTCAACTCTGAAGATGATGTCTGATAGTATGTTCGTGTGTAGAGACTATCTGTTGCCTTACACTTGATAGTGGTGTCTGGTAGTATGTTCAGATGCTGGGTTTACGTTTGCTGGTCTAACTCCTGGAGCTAGCTTCTCACTCATACCTTGTCTATACAACTCTGGTGTTCTACTACATTTTGTTCAATTTTCTCTTCTTTAATCTTTAACTTAAAGTTCGTCCCGTTGTGTCTTCTGTTGTCTTTAACTCTTGTTAGGTATTTGCCTATTCTCTATCTCAGTTTAATCTTCCACTACAAAAGAAAATAAAAATCTTTAATAATCCCCTTTTTGAATATTTGTTCAGAATAGTTCATTCTTTTTTACTAAAAAAAAAAAAATTCGCGCTATTTTCACATAAATAATCACAGATAATTATTTGGTAAATGTGTTTTCACTTGAATTAAATGGTGGTAGAGTTCTGCTACACATGCGGTTTAATGAACGTCTTTGGTAGAATGTTAAACAAACGTACACCGAGGCAGACACGTTTAGAGTTGAGTTTATACTGACATTACACTTGTCCCTTTGAGAGAAGAACATGTCAGAACTGTTGACGGATGTTTATCGCTGGTCATGTTACTTCTAACAAGGCGGCAACGATTTTCCTAGGGACACTCTGAAAGTATATGAACAAAATTAATTAGATTTCCTATGGTAATTATCTATTAGGACTAACACGATGTTGAAACAAATATTCAAGGTCAGTAATGGTAAAGAGAGTGACAGAGTGACATTTAATGAAGTAAAACTTATCATTTCTTGGGAAAAATATCTATAAACATAAGTCAACAGAAAATATCGTGAGCTTAAGTAAACGCAGTCTTATAGCACGGTGTACTCAAATGCTTTAGTTCATATAGCAATGATATTTTGAAATAACGCTATTCATTTTTGCTATTTGGCTTAACACTTTCAGGATATGGCCTGTTTAAACAGCTTGACCGACAACAACGTGATTTGATTCCTTCCACGTCTCTAAGTGGCGTAATACCGACCACATTACATCAAAAATCATGTGCTGAAGGTCTGTAAAATGTATGGTCACTAACACCATATTCCCTATACGCCACTTGGCGTGACGGGGGTACTTTACATTTTTTACGTCTCTGAGTGATCAGGCCAGCATGACTTCGTCACGTAACAGCCAAACTTCGAATAAGACTCCTTGACATTGGAATGCCGGTTTATTAGCCCACTAGCCCATACCTCCTACCTTCTTTCTCCCATACCTCCTACCTCCTTTCCCTCATACCTCCTACCTTCTTACCCCCATACCTCCTACCTTCTTTCCCCCAAACTTCCTACCTCCTTTCCCCCACACCTCATTTCCACCATACTTCCTCCATTATTTCCTCCACACCTCCTTCTCCCCCCCCAAAAAAAAAAAAACCTTGCTGGCCGTTGGTACACTACCGACAGACTTCATCAACCTTCTCTATTGGTCTCTTTCTATAATTACTCATTTTGGACCCTTCAGAGCCCAGATCATTACTTTCTTTGATGTTATCTTTCCATCTCTTGCTTTATTTACCTCTCCTTTTGCACCCTTTCACATTTTCCAGCAGAAGGGCCTCTGTCAGCCCAGACGTTGAGATACGTAACCAGACTATTTCATTCTTTGCTTCTTTACAATTGTCAAACGGTCACAATTTACTCCAATTGCCTGTTGTGTCCTATTGTGAAATGTTTCATTCGTGCCACAATCTAAGTAAGTAACGCCAAACAAAACCTAACGATAACATCTCCAAGAGTCAGATTTTCTTCTGTAGCTCTGCTGTAAAGATTCTTGTCTTGCAAGTGAATATACCAAATGATACATCAACATAGAGTTATGTCCCTTTTTGTTCCAGATAGGTTTAGGTCTTTTTTGCAAGGACTGCTCTAGATACCATCAGCCCTACCCCTCCTCACACCCAGGTCTTGAATCAGAAAAGGAACTGTTATGTTACTACTAATGTATGTCAGAGTAGTCAAGGCAGGATTCGCTACACTTCTCTCCGCCAACAACTGTCCGCACTGTCCAAGCCTAATTTATCTGTTACAGACATATGTTAAATGCTTAGAGGTAGTCACTTTCGAGCCTGCCTCCTGCGATTAGTCTCAGTCACAAGACAACCGTAGCTTCCCTGTCTCCAGTTCCGTGCAGGGAAGTTTTGGCTGCTTCTACGCCACATAGAGTTGATCCATAATAAATAAATGAGCACACATATAAGTTCGTTGCTAATATTCTATATAGAAACCTCGTTTTATAGGTTAACATCTACAGATCTCTGATCCAGCATAGTACCAGATCTGATGGTGTATAATGGCACAGATGTCTAATTGGCACATACGGATATTAGAAGTTGTAAATATAAATAGCTAGTACATAGCATACGTTAGATATTCTACAGCCAGCCACGGAGAAGCTTCAGCGCAGAAAGTAAAACCTCCACAACAGTGATCTATCAGCTATGGAAATATGATCAGAATGGGTATTCATCATTCTATCCGCAACCGTCGTTTCTCGTCAAACTGAAAACGTCACGCTAGTGGAAGTGTTCCAGAGTTTCCTTTCTGCGCCCAGGCCTGTCTAGCTGACGCTATTTATGGCTAGTAAAATGGTAGTGTCAAACAACATAATCACATTTACTATATTGAGGTTTAATAAGTACAACGCATGCCTGAAGTAATGGGAAGTCAAGATGTTGGCAATCACAGAATAACCAAACAGGGCATGCAGGTGTAGCAACTGTAGCTTCTTTCATTTACTACTGATAGCGCCATAACTTCATTTCTGTTTCATTGATGCATTTAACTTTTAGATTGCTGCAACAATTTTTATTTTCCAATAATTACAGCACTTTTAAATTTCTGGTGACTGTAGCACTTTTAAATTTCTGGTGACTGTAGCACTTTTAAATTTCTGGAGACTGTAGCACATTTAAATTTCTGGTGACTGTAGCACTTTTAAATTTCTGGAGACTGTAGCACATTTAAATTTCTGGTGACTGTAGCACTTTTAAACTTCTGGTGATTGTAGCATTTTTAAATTTCTGGTGACTGTAGCACTTTTTAATTTGTGGTGACTGTAGCACTTTTAAACTTCTGGTGATTGTAGCATTTTTAAATTTCTGGTGACTGTAGCACTTTTAAATTTCTGGTGACTGTAGCACTTTTTAATTTGTGGTGACTGTAGCACTTTTAAATGTCTGGTGACTGTAGCACTTTTAAATTTCTGGTGACTGTAGCATTTTTAAATTTTTGGAGACTGTAGCACTTTTAAATTTGTGGTGACTGTAGCACTTTTAAATTTCTGGTGACTGTAGACTTTTAAATTTCTGGTGACTGTAGCACTTTTAAATTTCTGGTGACTGTAGCACTTTTAAATTTATGGTGACTGTAGCACTTTTAAATTTCTAATGACTGTATCATTTTTTCTTTCTTGTTCTAGTACTACATTTTATATTTGAGTGAATCTAGTACATTGACTTTCTATTATGTGCATTACTTTTACTTTCTAATGATTGTAACGCTTGTTTACTTGCAAGTAATTACAGCACTTTAAACATTTTTGTGACTGCAGAACTATTACTTTCGAGTGACTGTAACACTTTCTAGAACTGTCTGTAGCATGGACACAACAGCTTTCATTAAACGTAAACGAACAGCTTGTTTAGCTTGACATGGTAACTTACTGCAAGAGAAATAAAAACAAAACAAGAAAAGAATCTATCCGGAACTCAATTTTTAACAGATAACTTTAATGACTAGATTAAGTGTACAAAACGATATTTGTAGCAGTGTACACCACACACACAACAAATACAACCTATTGTTCGCTAAAAATATAGATTGCGCTTTTAGTTACATTTAATAACGTTATTCTGCAACGCTATAGCATCAGTTTCACCTACCAGAGATATGAGCCAAGCACAGCACGCGATGAAAGAAGCGACCGGTCCAGTTGACCCTCCACATATAAAACAGTTGTTTTTTTTTGTTTTTTTTTTCACTTATCTTGGCTAAGTCTTTCCAGACTGAAATTAAGACAGATCCCTAAATCTGGTAGACAGAGGAAGACAGCGCAACAGTGTGTGGTATCAGACTATAGTAGCCTAGCCTCATAGCTGATGGTGTATAGCTATCCAGCGTGACATGCTAGAAGACGTGTCAAAAAATTAAAGGACATTAACTGTCTCGGCAGATTGTCCAGAATAAAGTTATAGGATAAAGTAGAATTCCCTTGAGATCTCATGAAAGCTGAGTTTTCAAGCATTTACAAGCTAAAAAGCTAGCCGTGGAGTGAACATGTAGCGAGATGATGGACTGCTGCTGCAGATTGACCTCTGAAGAGCGTGCTACGGTACGGCAAGCAGGAGAAACGCTCCACACATTCTCTCAAGATGTCTCCAAAAGCACTCAAGGAAAACTGTTGAACAGGATCAGTATGTCAGACCACAGCAGACATCAGCCTCGCTGAGAGAAACGAAATGGGAGAAAGAGCAAACATATGCTGACAGAAATGACAGATCATTCAACCCCAACGTGACCAGCTATGTCCACACATCTGTCACCTGTGTATTGGATCCTTATGACAGAATTGAACTTGACAGTAAAATCCGTACATCTAAATAGGCGCAACGACACACTAAGTGGCGCTATTATCGTCATCAGCCACGATAATTATCATTAATAATACATTACGGTTCGTGTCAAAAATATTTGTTGTAAATACAAGCATTCAGTCTGCAACATCAATTAATGTTAACATCCATCCAGTTCTACCATTCTGAATTTAAAAAACAGATTGAATAAAATATAAGTGATGAATGTGTACCAGGATACATTACCAGATTAGAACACAACAACACTTTACAGGCGATAGTAACTACTCACCTTAGTAATGAGCACTTGCTAATAATAGTCTTTACTTAGACTACGCAATAGAAAAGGGAAATGAAACAACAAACAATGATTATGATGCATCTACCACAAGTCCACATCTACCACAATTCCACATCTACCACAAGTTCACATTTACCACAAGTCCACGCCTACCACAAATCCACATCTACCACACGTCCACATTTACCACAAGTTTATATCTACCACAAGTCCACGTCTATCACAAGTCCACATCGACCACAAGTCCACGCCTACCACAAATCCACATATACCGCAAGTCCACGTCTACCATAAGTCCACATCTACCACAAGTTCACATCTACCACAAGCTCACATCTACCACAAGTTCACAAGTCCACGCCTACCACAAGCTCACATCCACCACAGGTCCATGTCTACCACTAGTCCATAAGTCCACATCTACCACAAGTCCACGTCTACCACAAGTCCACATCTACTACAAGTCCACATCTACCACAAGTCCACGTCTATCACAAATTTATATCTACCACAAGTCCACACCTATTACAATTCCACATAAACCGCAAGTCCACGCCTACCACAAGCTCACATCTACCACAAGTCCACGTCTACCACAAGTCCACAAGTCCACATCTATCACTAGTTCACATCTACCACGTGTCCACCTCTACCACAAGTCCACAAGTCCACATCTATCACAAGTCCACATCTACCACATGTCCACGTCTATCACAAGTCCACGTCTACCACAAGTCCACATTTACCACAAGTTCACAAGTCCACGCCTACCACAAGCTCACATCTACCACAAGTCCACATCTGCCACAAGCTCACATCTACCACAAGTTCACAAGTCCACGCCTACCACAAGCTCACATCCACCACAGGTCCATGTCTACCACTAGTCCATAAGTCCACATCTACCACAAGTCCACGTCTACCACAAGTCCACATCTACCACAAGTCCACATCTACCACAAGTCCACGTCTATCACAAGTTCACATCTACCACAAGTCCACATCTACCACAAGTCCACATCTACCACAAGTCCACATCTACCACAAGCTCACATCTACCGCAAGTTCACAAGTCCACGCCTACCACAAGCTCACATCTACCACAAGTCTACGTCTACCACTAGTCCACATCTACCACAAGTCCACATCTACCACAAGTCCACGTCTACCACAAGTCCACATCTACCACAAATCCACATCTACCACAAGTCCACGTCTATCACAAGTTCACATCTACCACAAGTCCACGTCTACTACAAGTTCACATCTACCACATGTCCACATCTACCACAAGTCCACATACTTCAATAACCCCTTCATTTGTTTAAATTCTTAATTGTTGTCAGATAAAAAAATAGCGTCACAAATTTAATTATTTCATCAACGTTAGTCCGGAGTCCTGTGTGTAGCATCGACCTTCTGAATAAGTTCACCAACCTCACAAGGTGATCCAGAAAATGACATGACATGAAAATTACATGACACAAGAAAACATGCGGCACCTAGTTGTCAACACGTCATCTCTTTATCACGTACTGCCATCACCTGTATAAACCATCACCTGTATACCATCACCTGTAGATACAATATGTGACGTGGTGTGTAAGGCTCAGACATCAATGTGAAATCCAGGTCACATCGTATAATATCTGCCGCGTGTATTTCACGTCACGACAGCCCAGATTAATAGGTCAGTCCATGTCAGTGACTGTATGCCAGACTGGCTTTTGTTCTCAGAACTCCCAGAATACTATGACCAGTGACATTACCACTAAAAGTACTGAGTATGTGTACCAAGGACTAATAATTTGTCAAAGTACAATGCGGAAAGATTTAATCTGAAAAAATATTAGTCACAGTAGTCAAAACAAATGATGAGTTCCTGTGCCATGAATGTAATGATTAGTTATTGTACCAAAGATATAATGATTAGTTACTGTACCAAGATGTAATAATTAGTTACTGTACCAAGATGTAATAATTAGTTACTGTACCAAGATGTAATGATTAGTTACTGTACCAAGATGTAATAATTAGTTACTGTACCAAGATGTAATGATTAGTTACTGTACCAAGATGTAATAATTAGTTACTGTACCAAGATGTAATGATTAGTTACTGTACCAAGATGTAATAATTAGTTACTGTACCAAGATGTAATGATTAGTTACTGTACCAAGATGTAATCATTAGTTACTGTACCAAGATGTAATCATTAGTTAATGTACTAAAGATGTAATAATTAGTTACTGTACCAAGATGTAATCATTAGTTAATGTACTAAAGATGTAATAATTAGTTACTGTACCAAAATGTATTAATTAGTTACTGTACCAAAGATGTAATCATTAGTTACTGTACCAAAGATGTAATCATTTGTTACTGTTTCATGAATGCAATGATTAATTACTATCATCATCATCATCATGTGCCATACCGGTTGGCGTAGGCGATCATGTTCCTCCACAATCTTCTTTCTACAGTGCATCGTATCAGTTCTGTTGTGGACAGTTTTCAATGCCATGACACCAGGCTATCCAGTATTTTCTCACTTTGTCGTCCGCGATCTCTCTTTCTTTTTATTTTGCCAGTTGCAACCAAGTATTCTAACTTTCCTCTTCTCATGATGTTCCCGAAAATTGATGATTGCTTCTTTCTGATGTTTTTTAAAGCACCCTTTTTGTGTTGGCCTCTTTGAGAACTTCCTCATTGGTCTTTTTAGCTGTCCAGAGAATTTTCAACATTCTTCTGAGAAATCCCATCTCTGTGGCCTCTAATCGTCTTTTCATTTGTTTGTCTACTGTCAATGATTCGCAGGTCAGAATTGGTTAGTAGTATACAAGGGTCCAACTATATCGCATTTAGGCGCTAAATTAACAAAGATATATAGTAGGCGCATTTCGCGCCTAATGTACACGAGAGACAAGGGGAGTTAATCGGTCGTGCAACGGCGTGACCCCTCGTGCGGCGTGACCCCTTGTGCGGCGGGCGCGTGGTGACCTCGGGGCGGATCGCGCGGGTGCGTGGTGACCTAGGGGCGGATCGCGTGTTGGTGGGTGACCCCTTCAGATTAGCTCGATTGGTTCGGACAGCGGCTATCATTGCGGTGCTATCGGATCGGGGATTATCTCGGTTCGGTGGGACGCTATCGCGCCAGGTAGACGTTAGAAAATATTTATAGCTATGTAGTTGGGTGTCTTCTTAGCGTTGTACCATAAATGAAGTATAAGGGTGAAACAGAGATTACTGGTTAGTCTAAGCTGGTAGTGTAAATATGTTCCTCGGTGTTAGTGGTTCGCTATCTCTCTCTCTCTCTCTCGTTCTCTCTTTCTCTCCATCTCTCTCTCTCGCTATCTCTCTCTTTCACTAGACTTCTCTCTCACTCCTAGACGTCTCTCCTACCATACCAGTTTTCATCCTCTCTCTCTCTCTCTCTCTCTCCTAACATTCCACCCTCCATCGTACATTTAGCTTCCGTTAAAGACTTCCCTCCATTGTAACATTTACTCATTCTCTCCATTTAAATCCATTAGCTCTACTTAGCTTTCCTAAATCTCTCTCGCTCTCTCTCTCTCTCTCTCTACTATTTCAGCCTAGATTTGTCTCCATTGAAACACTTACTCATTCTCTCCATTTATTCCTATCAGCGCGCCTTTCTTCTCTCTCTCTCTCTTTCTCCCCTATCCTCTCTTAGACTTCTAACCTATCAGTCCACCCTCCGCCTCTCCCTTTATCGCCCCCGCCCTCCCTCATATTTTTAGCGTCCCTCCTATTGTAACACTTGATTATTCTCGCCATTTATACCTAGCATCTCGTTTTCTTTCTCATATGCTTCTCTCTCTTGCTCTCTCTTCTAACCCCTACTAGACTTCTCTCCTACCATTCCACCTTTCTTCCTCTCTCTCTTTACCTCGCCTAGCGTTCCGCCTTCATTCGTATTTTTACCTTACCGTAAGTGTAACACATTAAAAACATTGAATATCAATTACAAAAAGACTTGAAATATCTACTTTTTAAAGAACCAATAAGATAAACATATGAAAAACGAAGGAATAATACACTCGACAAGGCTTAACATACGTACTTTATACACATCACCATCAATACAACCAAAATTCCTTTAATGATAACCTACCACATCGTTATGAGATAAGAGAAAAACAGAAAAAAAAATTCAACTTACACCGTAAAATATTCCACTACAACACAGACCGCTAGACTGAACAGTACTATGAAAATAAACTCCCGTGAATCAATCGCGCTTATAACACGAAGTCTCACATGCGACTAGTTTAAATATAATCTGGTAAATAAAAGTTGGACGACACTATTCCACCATCGACTAACATCTAGGTTAACCAACCAGAGAAGAGGATTTCTATCGGACACCCATCAACGAAATGACTGACCTTTGGATTAACCAACCAGAGAAGAGGATTTCTATCGGACACCCACCAACGAAATGACTGACCTCTGGATTAACTAATCAGAGAAAAAGATTACTGTTATAGTGATAACTGACCTCATTATCAACTTGGAGTGCTGTCGAGTCTGACGCGTGGGTTACTTTAAATCGATTCGGCCCCTGATACAATCCACTTAGCGGGTCAATGGTGGGAGGAAATAATACAAGTGGCGGGTTACTTGAACGCGCTTTGACCCCTTTTGCAATACCAGGAGTTCCATGACAGTCATAAATAGTTGGATACAACGAGCAGGAAGTTATATTCAAGGTGCAAAATGTTAGACCAAATCACTAAGATTTTACCACCAGAACACACAAATTTAGGCTCATATTCAAAAAGTCGACCTTAAAACGCTACAAATCTACACCCATACTCACACAAGTTAGACACATCGAACAGATAGTTATATCCAAAGTCAAAAAATTTAGACCAAATCGCAAACATTTTACTCCCAGAACACAAAAATGTAGGCTCATATTAAAAAACTCGACCTAAAAATTTCAAAAAGCTACTTGTAAAAGCTTAATTGTTAGACACATCGAACCGATCGTTATTTCTAAAGCCCAAAAAGTTTGTCCAAATCGCAAATATTTTACCCCCAGAACACAAAAATGTAGGCTCATACTAAAAAAGTCGACCTCAAAACCATAAAAATCTACTCCCATACTCACACAAGTTAGACACATCGAACAGATAGTTATATCCAAAGTCAAAAAAGTTAGACCAAATCGCTAACATTTTACTCCCAGAAATCAAAAATGTAGGCTCATATTCAAAAAGTCTACCTGAAAATTTAAAAAACTACTCACATAGTCATAATTGTTAGACACATCGAACCGATCGTTATTTCTAAAGCCCAAAAAGTTTGGCCAAAATCGCAAATATTTTACCCACAGAACACACAAATTTAGGCTCATACTCAAAAAGTCAACCTCAAAACCATAAAAATCTACTCACATAGTCATACTAGTTAGACACAACGAGCAGGAAGTTATATTCAAGGTCCAAAATGTTAGACCAAATCACTAAGATTTTACCACCGGAACATATATATCCACCGGAACTCATATTAAAAAAGTCGACCTTAAAACTCTACAAATCTACTCCCATACTCATACAAGTTAGACACATCGAAAAGATAGTTATATCCAAAGTCAAAAAAAGTTAGACCAAAGCGCAAACATTTTACTCCCAGAACACAAAAATGTAGGCTCATATTCAAAAAGTCGACCTAAAAAGTTCAAAAAGCTACTCACATAGTCACAATTAATAGACAAATCGAACCGATCGTTATTTCTAAAGTCCAAAAAAAGTTTGGCCAAAGCGCAAATATTTTACCCATAGAACACAAAAATGTAGGCTCATATTCAAAAAGTCGACCTTAAAACTCTACAAATCTACTCCCATACTCATACAAGTTAGACACATCGAACAGATAGTTATATTCAAAGTCCAAAAAACCTTATTTTAGACATCCCCACACCAAAAATGTACCTATAAATAACTTTTGAAATTGTTACCCCCCTTACCATTTTTCAGGGTTACGCCCATAAAATCTGTAAAAATAGTAAATTTTCACTCTAGGCATACCCCAAACTTTATTTTAGACATCCCCACACCAAAAATTAACGTAAAAATCACTTTTGAAATTGTTACCCCCTTACCATTTTTGAGGGTTACGCCCATGGAATCGATAAAAATCGTAATTTTAGCATGTAGGCTTACCTAAAACTTTATTTTAGACATCCCCACACCAAAAATTAACTTAAAAATCACTTTTGAAATTGTTACTCCCTTACCATTTTTGAGGGTTACGCCCCTGAAATCGATAAAAAATTGAAATATAACCTCAAGGCATACCCCAAACATAATATTTGACACCCCTACATATCAAATTCCAACAAAAAATCAACAAAAAACTAGCAGTGTTCGGGATGTTTTTGAGCCGTTCATACTACGCGGATGTAAGCGAAATATGATGCATGTATCGTGCAGCACGTACTGCCTGTGCTGCACCAAATCGTAGCTCAAATCCCCCTAGAACACTATTATTTTTTTGTTGGAATTTTGATATGTTGGGGTGTCAAATATTATGTTTGGGGTATGCCTTGAGGTTATATTTCAATTTTTTATCGATTTCAGGGGCGTAACCCTCAAAAATGGTAAGGGGGTAACAATTTCAAAAGTGATTTTTAAGTTAATTTTGGTGTGGAGATGTCTAAAATAAAGTTTTAGGTAAGCGTACGTGCTAAAATTACGACTTTTGTCGATGCCATGGGCGTAACCCTCAAAAATGGTAAGGGGGGTAACAATTTCAAAAGTGATTTTTAAGTTAATTTTTGGTGTCTGGATGTCTAAAATAAAGTTTGGGGTATGTCTAGAGTGAAAATTTACGATTTTTACCGCTTTTATGGGCGTATCCCTAAAAAATAGTCAGGGGGTAACAATTATAAAAGTGCTTTACAGGTATATTTTTGCTGTGGGGATGTCTAAAATAAAGTTTTTTGGACTTTGAATATAACTATCTGTTCGATGTGTCTAACTTGTATGAGTATGGGAGTAGATTTGTAGAGTTTTAAGGTCGACTTTTTGAATATGAGCCTACATTTTTGTGTTCTATGGGTAAAATATTTGCGCTTTGGCCAAACTTTTTTTGGACTTTAGAAATAACGATCTCTTCGATTTGTCTATTAATTATGACTATGTGAGTAGCTTTTTGAACTTTTTAGGTCGACTTTTTGAATATGAGCCTACATTTTTGTGTTATGGGAGTAAAATGTTTGCGCTTTGGTCTAACATTTTTTGACTTTGGATATAACTATCTGTTTGAGGTGTCTAACTTGTATGAGTATGGGAGTAGATTTGTAGAGTTTTAAGGTCGACTTTTTTAATATGAGCCTAAATTTGTGTGCTCTGGTGGTAAAATCTTAGTGATTTGGTCTAACATTTTGGACCTTGAATATAACTTCCTGCTCGTTGTGTCTAACTACTATGACTATGTGAGTAGATTTTTATGGTTTTGAGGTTGACTTTTTGAGATGAGCCTAAATTTTTGTGTTCTATGGGTAAGATATTTGCGCTTTGGCCAAACTTTTTGGGCTTTAGAAATAACGATCGGTTCGATGTGTCTAACTAGTATGACTATGTGAGTAGCTTTTTGAAATTTTTAGTTCGACTTTTTGAATATGAGCCTACATTTTTGTGTTCTGGGAGTAAAATGTTTGCGATTTGGTCTAACTTTTTGGGCTTTAGAAATAACGATCGGTTCGATGTGTCTAACAATTATGACTATGTGAGTAGCTTTTTGAAATTTTTAGGTCGACTTTTTTAATATAAGCCTACATTTTTGTGTTCTGGGAGTAAAATGTTTGCGACTTGGTCTAACTTTTTTGACTTTGGATATAACTATCTGTTCGATGTGTCTAACTTGTGTGAGTATGGGAGTAGATTTTTATGGTTTTGAGGTCGACTTTTTGAGTATGAGCTACATTTTTGTGTTCTGGGGGTAAAATATTTGCGATTTGGACAAACTTTTTGGGCTTTAGAAATAACGATCGGTTCGATGTGTCTAACAATTAAGCTTTTACAAGTAGCTTTTTGAAATTTTTAGGTCGAGTTTTTTAATATGAGCCTACATTTTTGTGTTCTGGGAGTAAAATGTTTGCGATTTGGTCTAACTTTTTTGACTTTGGATATAACTATCTGTTCGATGTGTCTAACTTGTGTGAGTATGGGAGTAGATTTGTAGCGTTTTAAGGTCGACTTTTTTAATATGAGCCTACATTTGTGTGTTCTGGTGGTAAAATCTTAGTGATTTGGTCTAACATTTTGGACCTTGAATACAATTTCCTGCTCGTTGTATCCAACTATTTATGACTGTCATGGAACTCCTGGTATTGCAAAAGGGGTCAAAGCGCGTTCAAGTAACCCGCCACTTGTATTATTTCCTCACACCATTGACCCGCTAGGTGGATTGTATCAGGGGCCGAATCGATTTAAAGTAACCCACGCGTCAGACTCGACAGCACTCCAAGTTGAAAATGAGGTCAGTTATCACGATAACAGTAATCTTTTTCTGTGATTAGTTAATCCAGAGGTCAGTCATTTCGTTGGTGGGTGTCCGATAGAAATCCTCTTCTCTGGTTGGTTAATCCAAAGGTCAGTCATTTCGTTGATGGGTGTCCGATAGAAATCCTCTTCTCTGGTTGGTTAACCTAGATGTTAGTCGATGGTGGAATAGTGTCGTCCAACTTTTATTTACCAGATTATATTTAAACTAGTCGCATGTGAGACTTCGTGTTATAAGCGCGATTGATTCACGGGAGTTTATTTTCACAGTACTGTTCAGTATAGCGGTCTGTGTTGTAGTGGAATATTTTACGGTGTAAGTTGAATTTTTGTTTCTGTTTTTCTCTTATCTCATAACGATGTGGTAGGTTATCATTAAAGGAATTTCGGTTGTATTGATGGTGATGTGTATAAAGTACGTATGTTAAGCCTTGTCGAGTGTATTATTCCTTCGTTTTTCATATGTTTATCTTATTGGTTCTTTAAAAAGTAGATATTTCAAGTCTTTTTGTAATTGATATTCAATGTTTTTAATGTGTTACACTGGCGGTAAGGTAAAAATACGAATGAAGGCGGAACGCTAGGCGAGGTAAAGAGAGAGAGAGGAAGAAAGGTGGAATGGTAGGAGAGAAGTCTAGTAGGGGTTAGAAGAGAGAGAGCGAGAGAGAGAAGCATATAAGAAAGAAAACGAGATGCTAGGTATAAATGGCGAGAATAATCAAGTGTTACAATAGGAGGGACGCTAAAAATATGAGGGAGGGCGGGGGAGATAAAGGGAGAGGCGGAGGGTGGACTGATAGGTTAGAAGTCTAAGAGAGGATATGGGGAGAAAGAGAGAGAGAGAGAGAAAAGGAAGGCGCGCTGATATGGATAAATGTAGAGAATGTGTAAGTGTTTCAATGGAGGGAAATCTAGCCTGAAATAGTAGAGAGAGAGAGAGCGAGCGAGAGAGATTTAGGGGAGCTAAGTAGAGCTAATGGATTTAAATGGAGAGAATGAGTAAATGTTACAATGGAGGGAAGTCTATGACGGAAGCTAAATGTACGATGGAGGGTGGAATGTTAGGAGAGAGAGAGAGAGAGAGAGAGAGAGAGAGGATGAAAGCTGGTATGGTAGGAGAGACGTCTAGGAGTGAGAGAGAAGTCTAGTTAAAGAGAGAGATAGCGAGAGAGAGAGAGATGGAGAGAAAGAGAGAACGAGAGAGAAAGAGAGAGAGATAGCGAACCACTAACACCGAGGAACATATTTACACTACCAGCTTAGACTAACCAGTAATCTCTGTTTCACCCTTATACTTCATTTATGGTACAACGCTAAGCAGACACCCAACTACGTAGCTATAAATATTTACTAACGTCTACCTGGCGCGATAGCGTCCCACCGAACCGAGATAATCCCCGATCCGATAGCACCGCAATGATTGCCGCTGTCCGAACCACTCGAGCTAATCTGAAGGGGTCACCCACCAACACGCGATCCGCCCCGAGGTCACCACGCGCCCGCCGCACAAGGGGTCACGCCGCACGAGGGGTCACGCCGTTGCACGACCGATTAACTCCCCTTGTCTCTCGTGTACATTAGGCGCGAAATGCGCCTACTATATATATCTTTGTTAATTTAGCGCCTAAATGCGATATAGTTGGACCCTTGTATACTACTTTGGTTCTATATAGCACCGATGAACTCTCTTTCTCATTTTAATTGACATAGATTTGTTGCATAAGATATTTTTTTTCATTTTCTGAAATGCTATTTTGACCTGAGCTATTCTGCTTTTTATTTCTGTGGTGCATCTCCCATCTGATGTTATTATTGTGCCCAAGTATTTGAAACGTTGCACTTGTTTCAGATTTGTCTCGTTTATTTTTATGCTGTATGATAGTGATGATTGTTTCTTCGATATAACCATTACTTCTGTTTTCTTACTATTCAGACTGAGACCTTTCTTGTTTCTTTCTTCTACTATTATGTCTATCATTTCTTGTAGTTCGTTCTCTGTCTCCAATTCCTTTTTTGTCTACTATTGATCTTATAATATATTCGCTGTAAAGTGAAAACAAATCCGGTGACAGAACACAGCCTTGTCTGAATCCTTGTTTTATAAATTGGAATTGTCCTGTTTGGTTGTTAATTCGTATTGCTGCTGTTTGTTGTCAGTACATGTTTTTTATGATTCGCAGAGCAGATCTTTGCCATCCGTTTTTAATTTCTCCAGCATATTTATTATTTCCACATGCTTTACTTTGTCAAATGCTTTCGTGTAGTCTATAAAGCACATATATAGATCTTTCTTTACCTCTATAGATCTTTCTATCAATGTTCTTAAGATGTATATTGCATTATTGGTGCCCTTTCTTTCCACAAATCCACATTGTTTCTCACTTTTTTTCTGGTTTTATTTTGTTCCTTACACGTCTCATGATTATTCTTAGTAATATTTTGGTCATATGGCTCATGAGACTAATAGTGCGATGGTCTTCACAATCAGTGGCGCCTGACTTCTTCGGTATGGCTACAAAGATAGATTTTAGTGGATCTTCGGGTATGTGTCCAGTGTTATATATGTCATTAAGTAATTTTGTTATGACTTGTACTCCCAGCTCTCCTAATGCATTTATCTCTTCGATTGTTATATTGTCAGGACCTGGAGCTTTGCCTCTTTTCATGTGTTGAATTTCGTCCTCCACTTCACTCTGCATTATTGGTGGTCCTGTGTCTTCATTTGAATTGTTTAATTCTGGTCTTTCATCATCATAGAGTTGACTCATATATTCTGTCCATCTTTCCATTGTCTTCTCCTGTCCAATTATTATATTTCCTTCCTTTGATTTCACACATCCTGAAACTTTGACTTCTTTTCTTCCCGTTAATTCATTTAACTGATTGTGCATACATTTTAAGTCTTTCTTTTGTTGTTTTTCAATTTCTTCACATTTCTGTTTTAACCAATCTTCCTTTGCTTCTCTGCACTTGTTTTGGATCTCTTTGTGCAATACTTTGTATGTCCGTACTTCTTTCTTGTGTTTTCTTCTTTCGTCCATTAGTTGTAATGTTTCTTCTGTCATCCATTTCTTTTTGTTGATTATTTTAGTCACTGGTATTACTTCTTTTGATGTTTGTTGAATCGATTGTTTAAGCATTTTCCACTGCTCCTGGATGTCCTGTATTTTCTCAATAGCATTATATCTATTTTGTACTATCATGCTGTACTTATCACTCATCTGTTTATCTACTCTTAGCATATCTAGTTCTAATGTTATATTTCTTGGTGATTTCTGTGCCTTCCGTAGTTTTATTCTTATCATTCCAACTACTGGTACATGGTCACTATTACAATCTGCTCCTGGCCTTGTTTTAACAGACGTTAGCCCATTCCTGAATCTTCTCTGTACCAGTATAAAATCAATTTGATTGTGTACTTTTTTGCCTGGGCTTTGCCATGTCCATAGTTGCCTAGGGTGTTGTTTGAACCATGTGTTACCTATAATCATTTCATGTGTCTTTGCCCATTCTATCAATCTATCCCCTCTATCATTCGTCTCTTCAAGGCCATGCCCCCCAGTCACATTTTGCACTTTAGCTGTTCCTGCCTTTGCATTGAAATCCCCTGATATAATAGTTATTTCTTGGGATTTACACTGTTCCATGGTCGCCTCTACATAAAATGATACCAAAATAAGGATATCAAAAGCAAGAGGAGCTTTCATTGCCCTGTGAAACATATGAAAATCCAAAGAAATTAGGTTAAATACAAAAATAAAAATGTTCAACTCAAATGTTAAGGCGGTGCTATTATATGGCTGTGAAACATGGAGAATAACAAAATTGAGAATCACGAAGATACAGACTTTCATTAATGGATGCTTACGAAGAATAAAAGGATGGAAATGGCAGGACAAAATCACTAACACAGAATTATGGAAATGTACCAGTCAGATACCTGTGGATAAAGAGATACAGCGAAGACGATGGCGCTGGATAGGACACACACTACGGAAGCCAACTGAGAGTATTACACAACAGGCCCATTTCTGGAATCCCCAGTGGAAAAGACAAAGAGAAAGACCAAGGAATTCTTGGAGAAGACAGATAGAAGCAGAGATGAAGATGATGGGGAAGACATGGAATGATCTTAAAAGAATGGCAAAAAACAGAACGACTTGGAAAGTGTTTGTTGAAGACCTATGCTCCACAGGGAGCTAAAAAGGTAGAAGAAGAAGAAGGTCGCCTCTAGCTCCTCGCAAAAAGTGTCAATGTCTTTTTCTTCGCTATTACTTGTTGGTGCATAAACTTGAATTATGTTAATATCCATTGGTCTGCCTCTCAATTTTACTAGCAGAATTCTGTCTGATACTGGCCAAAATCCTTTCACTGTTTTGCTTCTTTCTCTATCTAACATGATGCCTACTCCTCTTTCGTGTGTGGTTCCCCCAGAGTAAATTACATTTCCCCTGTCACGTTGTAATAATCCTGCTCCTTTCCATCTCATTTCACATAGTCCCAAGATGTTCAATTTCATTCTCTTCATTTCTTGACTGATGTTTTCTAGTTTTCCAACCTGGAATGCTGATCTAATATTCCAAGTTCCTATTGCTAGTTTCTCTTTATTTTTGATCTTGCATACAGTTGCTTGATGACGATCGGGTGTCACCTGTAGCACATGACGCTCCCTACCGGACGAGGTGGCTGTGAAGTCCCCATTAACGTCGTTAGCTGTAAATATAAGGTTGTGATTTGTCATGATTATTCCAGGCAATGTAACAAGGTAGTTTGCCATTCCTTTCCTTCTTGGCAGTGACTGTACTAGTCGGAGATCGCAGCCATTGTCTCTATACATGAGATCCTCTGCCTGCCATCGCGGTGTGGGGACCATAACCGGCACTACTTGTCGGCTGCTCCCACAACACCATCCACCACCTGCTCCAATGGCTTCACATGACCCTGATAGGGGGGGGGGGGCTAAACGGGAGATCCACCTTGCCCAGGGGTGTCCAGAAGACTAGCGGAGGAAAGGAGACGTCTTACTCCTACTTTGGTAGGGCAGAACTCTACCCCGCCAACCCTAATTACTATATCAGAGTTAAAATGATTAGTTACCATACCAAGAATGTAATGATTAATTACTGCATTAGATATGTCATAATTAGTTATTATAACAGAAATGAAATGATTAGTTTCTGTACCAAAGTTCGATGATTAGCTCCTCTATAGGGAATGTGATGGTTAAATATGATATAGAACTACAGTCTACAATACAACAGTCATGAGCTACAGTCTACAATACAACAGTCAGAAGCTACAGTCTACAATACAACAGTCAGGAGCCACAGTCTACAATACAACAGTCAGAAGCTACAGTCTACAATACAACAGTCAGAAGCTACAGTCTACAATAGAACAGTCAGGAGCCACAGTCTACAATACAACAGTCAGATGCTACAGTCTACAATATAACAGTCAGAAGATACAGTCTACAATATAACAGTCAGAAGCTACAGTCTACAATATTACAGTCAGAAGCTACAGTCTACAATATAACAGTCAGAAGCTCCAGTCTACAATATAACAGTCAGAAGCTACAGTCTACAATACAACAGTCAGAAGCTACAGTATACAATACAACAGTCAGAAGCTACAGTCTACAATATAACAGTCAGAAGCTACAGTCTACAATACAACAGTCAGAAGCTACAGTCTACAATACAACAGTCAGAAGCTACAGTCTACAATACAACAGTCAGAAGCTACAGTCTACAATACAACAGTCAGAAGCTACAGTCTACAATACAACAGTCAGAAGCTACAGTCTACAATACAACAGTCAGAAGATACGGTCTACAATACAACAGTCAGAAGCTATAGTCTACAATACAACAGTCAGAAGCTACAGTCTGCAATACAACAGTCAGAAGCTACAAACTACAATACAACAATCAGAAGCTACAGTCTACAATACAACAGTCAGGAGATACAGTCTACAATACAACAGTCAGAAGCTACAGTCTACAATACAACAGTCAGGAGCTACAGTCTACAATACAACAGTCAGAAGCTACAGTCTACAATACAACAGTCAGGAGCTACAGTCTACAATACAACAGTCAGAAGCTACAGTCTACAATACAACAGTCAGGAGCTACAGTCTACAATACAGCAGTCAGAAGCTACAGTCTACAATACAAAAGACAGGAGCTACAGTCTACAATACAACAGTCAGAAGCTACAGTCTACAATACAACAGTCAGGAGCTATAGTCTACAATACAACAGCCAGAAGCTACAGTCTACAATACAACAGTCAGAATCTACAGTCTACAATAGAACAGTCAGAAGCTAAAGTCTACAATACAACAGTCAGAAGCTACAGTCTACAATATAACAGTCAGAAGCTACAGTCTACAATAGAACAGTCAGAAGCTACAGTCTACAATACAACAGTCAGAAGCTACAGTCTACAATACAACAGTCAGAAATTAAAGTTTACATTACAACAGTCTTGAGCAGCTACTGTCCTCAAAATGATGTTCTGCTTAGCAAATCTGCGCGACGAAGTGGACATATCTGCACCGGCGAGTACATACAGCAATGTTTCTTTTTGACAAGTCAAGTATTGTAACGGCGACCTTCACGTCTAGTGTTGACATGCGGTTTACATCACAGTGCTGTTCAATGGCCGATGCTGGGATTTTTGACGCAAGTTATTTACATGCTGAAACGCATTAATGGATTGCTTCATCAAGTCGACCGAAGATTTTCCTCTTTGGGAATTTGCACCGTGTTTCTTTCGTTGTTTGCTAACCGTAGGGTCTGTTGTTTGATGTGTGACGGGTATAATTCGATGACTACCTGTGTGTTTATATGTTCGGTTGGTGTCAAGAACAATGTCCTATCATCATCAAGCGCTATACATTTTTTGTTCTCAATATGACGATCATCATTTTCGGGAGGAAGTGAACTTCCATGGTATATGGTGGATGGATAGGCGGCAGGAACCATTGAAAGCTATGTCTGAAGGGTGTTCATTGTTGCAGTTTCCTCATATTTAAAGTCCGGCTTGTTGCAGGAGCTACTCAGTTAAGTGCTCTGTGCGCACCGTGAGCTGTGTGATTCATCCATTTTGATCATGTTTCGATGCCCCAATTGTCTACGTTGAAGGATGATATCGTATGACAGGGAACAGTTGACTGTGTTCACTTTCTGCACGGTTTCGCCTTATGTCTTTTGGCGTGTGCTGAGACTGCTACGATTGGGACAACAGTTACTTTTCTTTGTTTGGGAGATGAGTTAGTAATTCGGATGATTCCACTGGCACGGGCGGTTGAGCAATTATGGATTTTGATTCATTCGTTTGCATTGATACCGTGGCCTTCCATAACCAATAACCAATAACCAGTCTAAAATACAACAGTCTTGAGCAGCTACAGTCTACAATACAACAGTCTTGAGCAGCTACAATCTACAATACAACAGTCTTGAGCAGCTACAGTCTACAATGCAACAGTCTTGAGCAGCTACAGTCTACAATACAACAGTCTTGAGCAGCTACAATCTACAAAACAACAGTCTTAAGCAGCTACAGTCTACAATACAATAGTCTTAAGCAGCTACAGTCTACAATACAACAGTCTTGAGCAGCTACAGTCTACAATACAACAGTCTTGAGCAGCTACAGTCTACAATACAACAATCTTGAGCAGCTACATTCTACAATACAACAGTCTTGAGCAGCTACATTCTACAATACAACAGTCCTGAGCAGCTACAATCTACAATACAACAGTCTTGAGCAGCTACAGTCTACAATACAACAATCTTGAGCAGCTACAGTCTTCAATACAACAGTCTTGAGCAGCTACAATCTACAATACAACAGTCCTGAGCAGCTACAATCTACAATAGTCTTGAGCAGCTACAGTCTACAATACAACAGTCTTGAGCAGCTACAATCTACAATACAACAGTCTTGAGCAGCTACAGTCTACAATACAACAGTCTTGAGCAGCTACATTCTACAATACAACAGTCTTGAGCAGCTACATTCTACAATACAACAGTCTTGAGCAGCTACAGTCTACAATACAACAGTCTTGAGCAGCTACAGTCTACAATACAACAGTCTTGAGCAGCTACATTCTACAATACAACAGCACGGTTTATGTGTTTTCTATGACCTTCTTGAAAAGCATTTGACTGTAAAAAGTAAAGTACCCCCGTCACGCCAAGTGGCGTATAGGGAAATATGGTGTTAGTGACCTTATATTTTACAGACCTTCAGCACATGATTTTTTTGGGGTAATGTGGTCAGTATTACGCCCGTGCTGCTTTTACTTTCCCAGAAAAAATCCGGTACCCATTTAAGGCTGGGTGAACCCGGAGCCGTCGGTTGACTGTAGTCAGATTTATTTCTTCCATAAAAGTAGTCGATTCTTTCCAACCCTGATTGTTTCGCGTTTTATCTTACTTCTTTTAATCCACAAGAAATATGATTTCAATAACAATTATATTGTTGGGCGAAGAAAACATATCTCATTTGTCGGAACCTTGCGAGTATTAAGATGAAATTTATTGTACTGTGGGATGATGTCAGACAAAACACTAGTTTTGTAAGTTGTTAAATGATGCCAGACAAACCACTAGTTTTGTAAGTTGTTAATTGATGTCAGACAAAATACTAGTTTTGTAAGTTGTTAAATGATGTCAGACAAAACACTAGTTTTGTAAGTTGTTAAATGATGCCAGACAAACCACTAGTTTTGTAAGTTGTTAAATGATGTCAGACAAACCACTAGTTGTGTAAGTTGTTAATTGATGTCAGACAAACCACTAGTTGTGTAAGTTGCTAATTGATGTCAGACAAACCACTAGTTGTGTATGTTGTTAATTGATGTCAGACAAACCACTAGTTGTGTAAGTTGTTAATTGATGTCAGACAAACCACTAGTTGTGTAAGTTGTTAATTGATGTCAGACAAACCGCTAGTTGTGTAAGTTGTTAATTGATGTCAGACAAACCGCTAGTTGTGTAAGTTGTTAATTGATGTCAGACAAACCACTAGTTGTGTAAGTTGTTAATTGATGTCAGACAAACCACTAGTTGTGTAAGTTGTTAATTGATGTCAGACAAACCACTAGTTGTGTAAGTTGTTAATTGATGTCGGACAAACCACTAGTTGTGTAAGTTGTTAATTGATGTCAGACAAACCACTAGTTGTGTTAGTTGTTAATTGATGCCAGACAAACCACTAGTTGTGTAAGTTGTTATATAAAAAAATACCCATGAAGTAAAAAAGGTCTTCTTCGGCAAACTTCAGAAAAGTCAATCCTATGTTCCCAAATGTCTGATTTGGTTGATAATTTAAGAAAAATCATGTTCTGTTTATTTACCTAGCCAGAGACCAACAAAACATTCGGTGGTACGTCCAGCATGATGTACTTACTATATTTTGGGTATCTAGTTTTTGTGATGAGGAAATGGAGATTCCTATTTTTATCGGAAGCCATAAACGGGACAATTTTTCTTAATTTTCTCACAAACAGTGTTCTACTTACAACGCTCCTAACACGGAGCGGAACTAACTGGGAATATTTAGTTTTGTCTCGTTGATTGCTAACGCTTGTATACAACGTATGTAAAAACAGTAGTAAATGTCACACTTACATTTTGTCACATTCTATTCCGACAAGAAACACAGGACATATTCAATGATAATTACGTCGTCCTCATTTATGCAAGTCTTTATCTACGATGTGCTCGTCCAATTGGTCGTATCTGGCGCAAAATATGTGATGTCTACGTTGAGTAATTAAAGTCTGATCAATGAAAGCGCAACTCGGTGATCAATGGAAGCGCAGGTCGGTGATCAATGGAAGCGCAGGTCGGTGATCAATGGAAGCGCAAGTCGGTGATCAATGGAAGCGCAGGTCGGTGATCAATGGAAGCGTAAGTCGGTGATCAATGGAAGCGCAAGTCGGTGATCAATGGAAGCGTAAGTCGGTGATCAATGGAAGCGCAAGTCGGTGATCAATGGAAGCGCAGGTCGGTGATCAATGGAAGCGTAAGTCGGTGATCAATGGAAGCGTAAGTCGGTGATCAATGGAAGCGCAAGTCGGTGATCAATGGAAGCGCAGGTCGGTGATCAATGGAAGCGCAAATCGGTGATCAATGGAAGCGCAGGTCGGTGATCAATGGAAGCGTAAGTCGGTGATCAATGGAAGCGCAGGTCGGTGATCAATGGAAGCGCAAGTCGGTGATCAATGGAAGCGCAAGTCGGTGATCAATGGAAGCGCAGGTCGGTGATCAATGGAAGCGTAAGTCGGTGATCAATGGAAGCGCAAATCGGTGATCAATGGAAGCGCAAGTCGGTGATCAATGGAAGCGTAAGTCGGTGATCAATGGAAGCGTGAGTCGGTGATCAATGGAAGCGCATGTCGGTGATTAATGAAAGCGCAAGTCGGTGATCAATGAAAGCGTAAGTCGATGATCAATGGAAGCGCATGTCGGTGATTAATGAAAGCGCAAGTCGGTGATCAATGGAAGCGCATGTCGGTGATCAATGAAAGCGAAAATCGGTGATCAATGAAAGCGTATGTCGGTGATCCATGAAAGCGCATGTCGGTGATCAATGAAAGCCCATGTCGGTGATCAATGGAAGCGCATGTCGGTGATCAATGAAAGCGCATGTCGGTGATCAATGAAAGCGCATGTCGGTGATCAATGGAAGCGCATGTCGGTGATCAATGAAAGCGCATGTCGGTGATCAATGAAAGCGCATGTCGGTGATCAATGAAAGCGAAAATCGGTGATCAATGTAAGCGTAAGTCGGTGATCAATGAAAGCACAAGTCGGTGATCAATGAAAGCGCAAGTCGGTGATCAATGAAAGCGCAAGTCGGTGATCAATGAAAGCGCAAGTCGGTGATCAATGAAAGCGCAAGTCGGTGATCCTTGAAATCGAAAGTCGGTGATCCATGAAAGCTCAAGTCGGTGATCCATGAAAGCTCAAGTCGGTAATCCATGAAAGCTCAAGTCGGTGATCCATGAAAGCTCAAGTCGGTGATCCATGAAATCGAAAGTCGGTGATCCATGAAATCGAAAGTCGGTGATCCATGAAAGCGAAAGTCGGTGATCCATGAAAGCGAAAGTCGGTGATCCATGAAAGCTCAAGTCGGTGATCCATGAAAGCGAAAGTCGGTGATCCATGAAAGCTCAAGTCGGTGATCCATGAAAGCTCAAGTCGGTGATCCATGAAAGCGAAAGTCGGTGATCCATGAAAGCGAAAGTCGGTGATCCATGAAAGCGAAAGTCGGTTATGTGATGCTTGAATTCTCTCAACTGGAGGGTCTGTTCTCTAGAAGAGGAGATCGATGTCATGAACATAATTACTACAATAATAAGATGTCAACAACCCTTGAATTAAAGCTGAATTTGAATGAACTATAAATAATATGGAAATGTCATCATTTTGTGCTGTCCTAGTTTGCAAACTGAACTGTCATGGAGACCCACTTCACTCTCTCCCTTGTCTTGGCCTAGCGGCCATTTTTGGCCTGTTTTTTTTTCGATTTCCAACTGTCAAGGTTTGTTTGATGTGTGCACGGTTCACACTTGATATTCGGTTTTCGCCGTTATCCGACTGAGCAGACATCGGATCTCACTACCAATTTACCAAAACATGATAAAGCCATAGATTGGAAGAGGAACAATTCTAACCGCCTCTTTCTGGATTTGAACCCGCCACCTTTTTCTCAGAGACCTACTTCTTACCATCTAGACCACCTTGTCCCTCCCCCACCCCTATTTCAGATCTTCAGCGAACTCACTATCCACTCATAGACTGAGACTTCCCATGCATCCCTGTTTGCTCAGAATTCATCTTGCCACCACCGATATTCCAAAGTTAAATAACTCAATGTGCAAAAGGACCTCCTGGTTTTATCGCTGAGCGAGCTCAGTTCAGTGTTACAGCACAGTTCTTGATGACGCATTTCATTATTTCTTCCCAAATCAGCGGGGCAGCATAAGCGCCAGCAACCTGCTGTCACAATAGCAGAATCATTGCACCATCAGCTGACCAAAACCCAGCAGTTCTACATCCTCATGGTCTCCCCCAATAACAGCCTGCATCAAAACAGACTGGCTAACAGGAGCTACGATCACCGTGTTCCCTGTAGCGGTGGCTGTTACTGATATAGATAGATCTAGTAATGCAGCAGCTTTGGGCTGGACTAGTAGTCTTCCAGCATAGCCTGGGGTAGACGAACTCCAACTTCTCCAGCTGGGGATGTTGCGAAAGCCGCTACGACCTGCCACATCAATGAGTAAAAGGGCAACTTGCCTTACATCAACTCGTGGCATTACATCAACTAGTGGCATTACATCAACTCGTGGCATTACATCAACTCGTAGCATTACATCAAATCGTGGCATTACATAAATAACAATTCCCAAATCAGAGAGCTGGGAAAAAACAAAAAAAAACTCTTTTCTTTCATAAAAAGAGAGAAGATTTTCATAAAGAGAGGGAAGTTTTTCATAAAGAGAGGGAAGTTTTTCATAAAGAGATGGAAGTTTTTCATAAAGAGAGGGAAGTTTTTCATAAAGAGATGGAAGTTTTTCATAAAGAGAGGGAAGTTTTTCATAAAGAGAGGAAAGTTTTTCATAAAGAGAGGGAAGTTTTTCATAAAGAGATGGAAGTTTTTCATAAAGAGATGGAAGTTTTTCATAAAGAGAGGGAAGTTTTTCATAAAGAGAGGGAAGTTTTTCATATAGAGAGGGAAGTTTTTCATAAAGAGATGGAAGTTTTTCATAAAGAGATGGAAGTTTTTCATAAAGAGATGGAAGTTTTTCATAAAGAGATGGAAGTTTTTCATAAAGAGAGGGAAGTTTTTCATAAAGAGAGGGAAGTTTTTCATATAGAGAGGGAAGTTTTTCATAAAGAGAGGGAAGTTTTTCATAAAGAGATGGAAGTTTTTCATAAAGAGATGGAAGTTTTTCATAAAGAGATGGAAGTTTTTCATAAAGAGAGGGAAGTTTTTCATAAAGAGAGGGAAGTTTTTCATAAAGAGAGGGAAGTTTTTCATAAAGAGATGGAAGTTTTTCATAAAGAGATGGAAGTTTTTCATAAAGAGAGGGAAGTTTTTCATAAAGAGAGGGAAGTTTTTCATAAAGAGAGGGAAGTTTTTCATAAAGAGAGGGAAGTTTTTCATAAAGAGATGGAAGTTTTTCACAAAGAGAGGGAAGTTTTTCATAAAGAGAGGGAAGTTTTTCATAAAGAGATGGAAGTTTTTCATAAAGAGAGGGAAGTTTTTCATAAAGAAATCGAAGTTTCTCATGAAGAGATGGAAGTTTTTCATAAAGAGAGGGAAGTTTTTCATAAAGAGATGGAAGTTTTTCATAAAGAAATTGAAGTTTTTCATAAAGAGAGGGAAGTTTTTCATAAAGAGAGCGAAGTTTTTCATAAAGAGAGGGAAGTTTTTCATAAAGAAATGGAAGTTTTTCATAAAGAGAGGGAAGTTTTTCATAAAGAGATGGAAGTTTTTCATAAAGAGAGGGAAGTTTTTCATAAACAAATGGAAGTTTTTCATAAAGAGAGGGAAGTTTTTCATAAAGAGAGGGAAGTTTTTCATAAAGAGACGAAAGTGTCTCATAAAGAGAGAGAAGTTTTTCATAAAGAGATAGAAGTTTTTCATAAAGAGAGGGCAGTTTTTTCATAAAGAGAGGGACGTTTTTCATAAAGAGAGGGAATTTTTTTCCTAAAAAGAGGGAGGTTTTTCCTAAAAAGAGAGAAGTTTTTCATAAAGAGAGGGATTTTTTTCCTAAAGAGAGGGAAGTTTTTCCTAAAAAGAGAGAAGTTTTTCATACAGAGAGAAGTTTTTCATAAAGAGAGAGAAGTTTTTCATAAAGAGGGTGAAGTTTTTCATAAAGAGGGTGAAGTTTTTCCATAAAGAGAGGGAAGTTTCTATTCCTAATTGCATTTATGTGTGTGCGTATATTTGAGTTCACATATGTGTGTATATGTTCACATACAGCCGATAATGCAGCTACCTAGATCTACATGTAAAACCCACTGCTTTCAATACTGGAAATTTTTGTTGAAATATTGGTCTTTATGTTTGTGTCTGTGTTGTTAAGAATATTAAGAACTATTGTAGGTGCCTATATCTCCTGTTTGATATCAAGTTATTGTCTGTTAACATTTCATGAACGTTGCTTTTATGATGGTCTGATGATATAAAATGCACGGCATTCAGGTCAACAAAAATACAATCCAACCAATGTACATATGCGACCGTGCACTAACTGCTTCCATTAGCGTAATGGTAGACAAGTCTGAATGCTATTTCCCGTGTTTTAATAATTTTGGAGTCATGTGTATATTGCCAAACGTTGTTTGTCTTGAAATGATTGTATCATTTTAAGATAAATCTGAAACCTAAAGCGCTGCGTCTGATAAGCAGTTTGTAAATATCTTTTGTTTGTCTGTTGATTAAAGGTTTCTTTACCTTTCGCGCATGCGTAATGCGTTTCTAATGAAAGGGCGGTAATGCGTCAACAAAATGAAGTTGCTATTATCTACTTGACAATGTTGTGATAGTGGATATCCTAATATGCTAATGGTGCAACACTGGATATTAATTATGCTCCTTACGTATTTGATCATTTGAAATTGCATTTTTTTTTATGCATCTTATATTTATAGCTTAAATATAAATATAAGATGCATAAAAAAAAAATGCAATTTATAGCTTAGACTTTCATTAATGGATGCTTGCGCAGAGTAAAGGGATGGAAATGGCAGGACAGAGTCACAAACGTGGAATTATGGAAATGTACCGGTCGAATACCAGTGGATAAAGAAATACAGCGAAGACGATGGCGATGGATAGGACACACACTACGGAAACCAACTGAGAGTATTACACAACAGGCCCTTTTTTGGAATCCCCAGGGAAAAGACAAAGAGGAAGACCAAGGAATTCTTGGAGAAGACAGATTGAAGCAGAGATGAAGATGATGGGGAAGACATGGAATGATCTTAAAAGAATTGCAAAAAACAGAACGACTTGGAAAGTGTTTGTTGAAGACCTATGCTCCACTGGGAGCTAAAAGGTAGAAGATATTTATAGCTTAGGCTTTGAACAATGTTAGTGTACCAATAAGGTATAGTTTATCAGTAATATCGTAGTGATATAAAGGCAGATATTACTAAGAATCATCTCGCGAAGTGTGCCAAACAAAATCAGTTCAGAAATTAGTGAGGAAGTGTGGTTTTGTTAGAGGTAAAGGAACGAACAATCCCATATATATCATAAGATCTTTGGTAGAAAGAGCCAGAGAAGTGAAAACAGATCATCTATACCTATGTTTCATAGATTAAACCAAAGCATTTGACAAAGTAAAGCACCAAGAAAGCAAAAATAAACGACTCAGCCTTAATAGCAAAAAGACAGAAGTAATGGTAACAACAAATAAAAAGACATCCCCTCAGTGCAAAATAAAAACAAGTCAAACAATATTAAAAAGTTAATGAAATTAAATATGTTGGAACTTTGTAAACCTCAGATGGAAGATGTACAAAAGAGGTGAGATGCAGAATGGCTCAGACAAAAGCAGCTTTCCAGAAAATGAGTAATATACTATGCAATCCATCTTTGACAATAGAAACAAGGAAAAGAGTTCTTAAATATTATGTAGAGCCAGTTTTAACATATGGATGTGAATCATGGACAATAGGACAACAAACAAGAAAATCACTGGAGTCTGTAGGAATGTGGTTTTACAGAAGAATGTTGAGAGTACCATGGACAGCTAAGAAGAGTAATGAAAACGTTCTGAAAGAGGCCAAAGCAAAAAGAGTACTAATTTCCAATATTAGGAACAGACAATCATAATTTTTTGACCATGTAATGAGAATAGAACAACCGGAATATATTGTAACAACTGGAAAAATCGAGGGACGAAGAGATAGAGGGAAGCAAAGAGAAGAGATACCAGACAGCTTAAGAGAATGGCTTGGCAAAAGGTCAACAACAGAAATGATAAATAGCTGCCGAGATCGAAAATTGTGGAGAGACATGATCACCTACGCCAGTAGGCACGGTGCTTGATGATGATGTAGAACTATAGTTGGCTTTAGAACTAAAATTGGCTTTAGAACTATAGATGGCTGTAGAACTAAAGTTGGCTGTGGAACTATAGATGGCTGTAGAACTAAAGTTGGCTGTGGAACTATAGAAGGTTGTAGAACTAAAGTTGGCTGTAGAACTATAGATGGCTGTAGAACTAAAGTTGGCTGTAGAACTATAGATGGCTTTAGAACTAAAGTTGGCTGTAGAACTATAGATGGCTTTAGAACTAAAGTTGGCTGTGGAACTATAGATGGCTGTAGAACTAAAGTTGGCTGTGGGACTATAGATGGCTGTAGAACTAAAGTTGGCTGTGGGACTATAGATGGCTGTAGAACTAAAGCTGGCTGCGGGACTATAGAGGGCTTTAGAAATAAAGTTGGCTGTGGAACTATAGATGGCTGTAGAACTAAAGTTGGCTGTGGAACTATTGATGGCTGTAGAACTAAAGTTGGCTGTAGAACTTAAGATGGCTGTAGAACTAAAGTTGGCTGTAGAACTATAGATGGCTGTAGAACTAAAGTTGGCTGTGGAACTATAGATGGCTGTAGAACTAAAGTTGGCTGTGGAACTATAGATGGCTGTAGAACTAAAGTTGGCTGTAGAACTATAGATGGCTGTAGAACTAAAGTTGGCTGTAGAACTATAGATGGCTGTAGAACTAAAGTTGGCTGTAGAACTATAGATGGCTGTAGAACTAAAGTCGGCTGTGGAACTATAGATGGCTGTAGAACTAAAGTTGGCTGTAGAACTATAGATGGCTTTAGAACTAAAGTTGGCTGTAGAACTACAGATGGCTGTAGAACTAAAGTTGGCTGTGGAACTATAGATGGCTGTAGAACTAAAGTTGGCTGTGGAACTATAGATGGCTGTAGAACTAAAGTTGGCTGTGGAACTATAGATGGCTGTAGAACTAAAGTTGGCTGTGGAACTATAGATGGCTGTAGAACTAAAGTTGGCTGTAGAACTATAGATGGCTTTAGAACTAAAGTTGGCTGTAGAACAATAGATGGCTTTAGAACTAAAGTTGGCTGTAGAACTATAGATGGCTGTAGAACTAAAGTTGGCTGTAGAACTATAGATGGCTGTAGAACTAAAGTTGGCTGTAGAACTATAGATGGCTGTAGAACTAAAGTTGGCTGTAGAACTATAGATGGCTGTAGAACTAAAGTTGGCTGTAGAACTATAGATGGCTGTAGAACTAAAGTTGGCTGAAGAACTATAGATGGCTGTAGAACTAAATTTGGCTGTAGAACTATAGATGGGTTTAGAACTAAAGTTGGCTGTAGAACTATAGATGGCTTTAGAACTAAAGTTGGCTGTAGAACTATAGATGGCTTTAGAACTAAAGTTGGCTGTAGAACTATAGATGGCTTTAGAACTAAAGTTGGCTGTAGAACTATAGATGGCTGTAGAACTAAAGTTAGAAACAGTTAACTATAGTTCTTTCGCTAACTACAGTCTACAGCTAATCATAGTTCTGCATCCAAGCGCTGGGGCGGGGGGGGGGGGGGCCCACAGGAAGAAAACAAGGACAGAAGGGGGCCACGGTAGAAATATGTTGAGAAACGCTGCTCTTTGTGACACAAGTACATGAGTATCGAATGTCTTCCGTTGTCTGCCGGGGTGGATACAGTCCTCTCTTGTTCAACCATTAATTACTGTTCCCGGTGAAGACTTGATCTTTTCTCAAGTTGAATAAAGGTGTCAGTTGACAGATTTATGTTCTGCTTCTTGTTTTTAAGTGTAAAAAGCAAGCTTGTCACCACAGAGATGGGGTGTTTGAGAAAAGCCCTTGGAGAGGATAAAAAAGAGAGAATCAGAAATATTATTATATGAGAGGTGTGGGTATTGAGCCAATCCAAATCTCTTCATCACTTAGTGCCGTCTCCGCAACGAAGTTTGGCTACTATGGAGCGCTGTTCCAATCTGTCTCTTGCTATAGTGGTGCAGGTTGTCATAGGCTGATTTGTCCATCTTTTGATGTTACTCGTCCATGTTAGTCTTGGCCTATCTCTGCCTCTTTTAACTGGTATTAACCCTCCCAACATTACTTTTAGTAGGCTGTTGATTCTTTTAACATGCCTCAAAAATCGAATTTGTCGTCTTTGATTTGTATTTAATAGTTCTCTTTTCAATTTTAATTGTTGTAAGACTTCTTACCACTTTTTTGCGGTGTCATGGCGGCCACGTGTGGTCGTTTTTATAATTCGGCTCTTGCTGATATATTTAAATGATTTACGAATGTCTAGTTGTGAAATTATGTGTTGCTATTCCCCTTTTTGTGTATGTTTTACTTCTGACGAGAGGATGGACTGTGAACGTTACCGATATTTAAGTGGAATATGATTTATTCTTCTTTGTATCTTGGGTTCGCGGTTCGAAAGGCAAACACATAGCTCGACAACAACGGCGCCGGCCGCTTTGTTCAACCCGAATGTGAAAAAGCCTGTGAAGGCGGATGGCGCGGAAGAATCAGAAATGATCAACGGCCCAGAAAGCGAAAACAGCAAAGTGTGTGGTACACATGAGGCATATTCAGAACATAAAAAAACGAATATGGCAGACCACCGTGAAAGAGATTAGAGCCTCATCACGTAACATTCCAAAGAAAGCCGTGGAGAGAAATTCTAACTATTGTTTTAGGAACGAACTAAAAATATCTACATGGAATGTTAGGACCTTATACCAACAAGAACAATTAGAAAATCTTATGGTAGAAGCAGAATGATTAAACATATATATTTTAGGCATATCAGAAACAAGATGGAAAGAAAGAGCATACATACAAGACGATAAATATACATTTATATATTCAGGCAACACAACAGAACATTAAAGAGGGGTAGGCATTCTAATAAAACGAGAACTACAAAAATATATAAATACCCACTGGACATACAATGATAGGATTATACTACTAAAAATGAAAGCAGATCCATTTGACATAGCAACAATACAGACATACGCACCTACTCAAGACTATACAGATGAACAATAGAAGCATACTATGAAGATCTAAACACAGTTATGAAGCAAGTAAAATCTTCAGATATCTTGATTGTATTGGGTGAAATGCACGCTAAAGTAGGAATAGATAGATATACGACCATTATAGGAAACCATGGTTTAGGAATAAAAAATAACAGAGGAGAAATATTAATTCAATTTTGTGAAGAAAACAGGCTAATAATATGTAACACATACTTCAAGCAAGAGAAAAGGAAAGTATACACATGGAGAAGCCCTGGAGATAGAAAGAGATGATGAAATAGATTACATAATGATAAAAGATAGATTCCGGAACAGCGTCAAGAAAGCCAAAGTCTATCCAGGAGCAGTTATTAATTCAGATCACAATCCTGTAATGATTAAAATGAAAATAAAATTAAAGAGAAACAAACAAAAGAATGATTTAGCATTCCCAATAGATATACCAGCTTTAAATCAGAAAGATGTAAAAGAAGCTTATACAGTACAAGTAAAGAACACATATCAGAAGCTGCCAGAAAAAGGAATTGAGCAGTACATAAGAGAAAATCCTGAAGAAAAAGTCACACCTAATGGCAATGCGTCAAAAACAGCATACAAGAATCATGTGACACCTGACCCAAAAAGGAAAGTAACAAAAACAAAAATTTATAACTGACAACATCTTAGAAAAAAATGGAAGAAAGAAGACAAGCGAATATCACTGCCAGATACAAGGAAATTGATAATAAAATACGTAAAATGTGCTAAAAGGCAAAAGAAGACTGGCTCAACCAAAGATGTCTAGAAGTCGAAACTATGGAAAGTAAACAAAATTTAAGAGGGGTGCACACAGAAATAAAGAGAATGACTAATAAAGACAAAAAAAGATGTTGAAAACGGATGTATTGCTAAAAAAGAGGGGACAATGCTAACAGACAGCAAAGATATAATCGATTGATGGCAGAAATAAATAAAATTTCGAAATGTACATCCAGCTATAAAATCATGAAATCTGAAGTAGAAAAAGCTATAAAAACAATGAAAAAGGGAAAGGCAGCAGAACCTGACAATATACAAATAGAGATGATACAGGCACTAGTAGATTTTGGCATCGAGGTGATCACAGACATATGCAATGACATATACCATACAGGATACATTCCAAATAAACTAAAAACATCAACTTTTATTGCATTGCCTAAAAAAGAATGGTGAAGTTGAATGCAGTGATTTTAGAACAATGAGCTTAATGAGCCAAGAAATCAAAATTTTACTAAAAGTTATACAGGGAAGGAATCAGAATAAAATCAATACTGAATTAGATGAGCAACAATTTGGATTCAGGAAAAACAGTGGGACAACAGAAGCCATATTCAAAATGAGCATATTGATTGAAAAGTACATTGAAGTAAAAAAAAAAGAGAATATATGCCTGCTTCATAGTCTACATCAAAGCATTTGATAGAATACACCATAATCAACTTATAGACTGCCTATAAGATATAAATCTGGACGTCACAGAAATACAACTAATATGTAATTTGTACTGGGAGCAAACAACAATAATAAAATATAACAAGGAGAACTCTAAGTAAGACAGGGATGCAGCCTATCACCAAACTTGTTCAATCTATACACTGAGCAAATCTTTAAAAACATCACAAAGATGCCAGGCCTAACTAAACATTAAAAAAAAACAAAAAACTATCTTTACGACACATAGTACCATTGCTGGTGCATGTCGGTGGGCAACGATAGAACCAGAGAGATAAAGGCCGCTTGGTCAAGCAGTCGCCACGACGTGTGAGACTCAGGATTTTTATTTCACCCCCGATAGAAAAAAATCCTTTCTGTCTACGGCGGGCTTCGAACACCGAACGTCAGCTTTTAAGCCAGCGGAACAGTGGTTTTAGCCGCACGGCCACTAAACATTAATGGAAAGATAATCAATAACCTAAGATATGCTGACGATACTGTACTAATAGCAGAAAATCCTAAAGATCTACAACAATTACGTAATGTAATAAACATGACAAGCAAAAAATATGAACTAAATCATCATCATCATAATCAAGTACTGGGCCTGCTCGCTCCACAACTTTCGATCTCGATAGTTATTAATCATTTCTGTTGTTGACCTTCTGCCAAGCCATTCTCTTAAGCTGTCTGGTATTTTTTCTCTTCGTTTACCTCTATCTCTTCTTCACTCAATTTTCACAGTTGTTACAATATATTCCAGTTGTTCTCTTCTCATTCAATGGCCAAAAATTATGATTGTTTCTTCCAAATATTGGAAATTAGCTGTCTTTTTGCTTTGGCTTCTTTCAGAATATTTTCATTACTTTTCTTAGCTGTCCATGGTATTCTCAACATTCTTCTGTAAAACCACATTTCTATGGTTTATTAAATGGACTAGATATGAATATCAAAAAGACTAAAACTATGATCATAAACAAAGAAAATTCTCAAGACCTACAATTAAATATCAAAGTTGAAGGAATACTTCTGGAGACAGATAAGAGCTACAACTACCTGGGACGTACTATAACCAGAGATGGAAAATGTACAACTGAAATAAACTAAAGAATAGGTATGGCAAAAAGTAATTTTAATGTCATGAAAAATATACTAACATCAAAACAAATAACAACAGGGCTAAAACTACGAATAGCAAAATGTTACATCTTCTCAATATTCCTGTGTGGTACAGGAACATGGACATTAGACCAGAAAACAGAACAGAAAATTGAAAAGAAAAGAAAAATTGAAGTTTCAAAACAACTAAAAATGAAAAGAGAACTACTAAACATAATTAGAACAAGACAAATTAAATTTTGGGTCATGTTAAACAACACAACAACCTACTAAAAGTAATATTGGAAGGGAAAATACAAGGTAAATAGGCAGATGAAGACCAAGACTAACATGGACGAGTAACATCAAAAGATGGATAAGTCAACCTATGAAAATCTGCACCATCAAAGCAAGAGACAGAGTGGAATGGCGCTCCATGGTAGCCAACCTTCGATGCGGAGACAGAACTCAATGATGATGATGATGATGTAGACTTCATCTTTTGTTTTCTTTTCTTTCCATCCAATTCCTCCTATTCTTCTATAAATCCAAATTTCAAAGGCTTAATTTGTTATTCTGTTTTCTTGTCTTATGCCCATGATTTTTCTACACCACACGGTAATGTTGAGAAGATATCACATTTTGCTATTCTTAGTTTTAGCCCCGGTGTTATTTGTCGTGATGTTAGTATATATCTCATGACATTAAAATTACTTTTCGCCACTCTTATTATTTGTGTGTGTGTGTGTGTGTGTTTATCTCAGTTTTATAAGTCAGACAAAATGGAATATCTGTGCAGGTCAGATAAATGGAATATCTATGCAGGTCAGATAAATGGAATATCTATACAGGTCTGACAAATGGAATATCTATGCAGGTCAGATAAATGGAATATCTATGCAGGTCAGATAAATGGAATATCTATGCAGGTCAGATAAATGGAATATCTATGCAGGTCAGAAGAAAAGGCTAAACAGCTTCCATGTGCGTTGCCTTCGAAAGATAACGAACATCAAATGGCAGGACAAAGAAAGCAACTCTAATGTCTTACAATGAGCCATAGTGCCATCCTTCATAGCAACGAAAGTACAAATCTGGCTCATATCGTATCACATAGAGAACGAAATTACAAATCTGGCTCATATCGTATCACATGGAAAACACAATTACAAATCTGGCTCATATCGTATCACATGGAGAACACAATTACACATCTGGCTCATATCGTATCACATGGAGAACACAATTACAAATCTGGCTCATATCGTATCACATGGAGAACACAATTACAAATCTGGCTCATATCGTATTACATGTAGAACACAATTACAAATCTGGCTCATATCGTATCACATGGAGAACACAATTACAGATCTGGCTCATATCGTATCACATGGAGAACACAATTACAAATCTTCAAATTACCCTGAACTTGAATTCAAGTGAGGAAGAGTTGCGCAGGTCGACTGCCTGTCTCACGGCCCCCCCCCCCACACCTTTCTCCCTCATCCTGACTTAATAAATAGCAATGACTAGACCGTCAAGATGGTCCAGAGACATTCAAATTGCAGGAGCTCGCATGCACTGTCTGAGTGTCCCGCTGAGCTCTATTTGATCCAAGCTATAAGCTGTGATCATCTGTTCCACACAGTGAATCACCAATCACCATGGCATATATGATGTGTCAGATGTTAAAATCTAAATGTTTCTTGCAACATTATTTGTTTTAGCACATAATTTATATAAGAAATAATAATATTTTTAAAAGTCTGCTTTGCCTTTGGATTTAATATTTACAAATTCTTAAGGTGCAGGAAAATCGAAGAAGGCATGCGCAAATTGACAGCAATATACCACATAGTTTCGGAGAAAATTAATGTTGAGTTTAAGCATACATTTGTGAACGAACTTCGCTTGAGTGGTACACCAACATTAACAACTGCGCGCCTGAGTAAACTTTTCAAGATGACTTCCATGTATTGATAGACGTTTAATATGTGTCTGTGAAACAGCTCAAAGCAAACAAAAGTAATCGAGCAAAGAGGAGAATCTCTTACAATCAATCATTGGTTCCAAGCCTAGTTATTCACATGCGCACGTTTGTTTATTTTAAATACTAAAATTAAAAATGTGAAAGCATGCGGATTAAATTAGCGATTTTAGAATGAATAAATTATAGAAAGTAGACGGAATAAATCAGAGAGAGCAGAATGACGACATCAGTGAAAATAAGACTAAGTAAATTGGATGAAATGGATTCCTCCTATTGTTCTCAACTAATGAATGTTCAGTTTAGTTTAGTCGGGGTGGACAATTCCAGAGTGCTCAGATTTCCATCAGGGCACTATTTCCAACGACCAACACATGCTAGTGAAAGCACTGAAGATGGTTTTAGCTCTATTTCGCTGGCTCCGTAGCACCGGCGAAGACCTTGTCCCCAAAACCTTGTAAAGTTACAGTGTGCCGTGGTGGTGGTTGTGGAGGGGGTGGATCTCTACATCCAGGTAGGTGCAGGCAAATGCTGTTGCGAATATACAGCAGACAGCGAGACAGCGAGACAGCACGTGTCCCCAGTGATCAAAGTGTAGATGATCACAGACGGATAATCTAGCAACTTCCAATCTTGGTGCATCTTGATGCCTTTACTCCGGGAAGTCTAGGCTGCACGTGATGTGAGCAGGTGGCCAATACCTTAACGTGTTGACATCATCTCGTCGTTACACGAGTCGACATTTAGATATAGAGCTTCAGAAGTTACACACTTTGACAGCATCCGGTCAGAAGGTCTGGACCGCACGCGTTAGGTCGACAATCATGAACAACAGACGAACAGATGTCTGGCACCTTAAAAATGTCGGTCAAGTCTATCCGGCTCGTCCACCTGCCACGAACGATACTCGCATATGTAGCCCGACGATGCAACAGTCAGTCGAAGATAGATATCGTTGACACGAGACCGTTATTATTAGCTTAGAGTAAGTTAGTTAGACACAAATAGCAAGCAAATAGCAAAGTTAGCAACAGTCCTCACTGCAGTATATGCATAGGACGTGAAGTCACAATTAGTTCGTTGAATATGATATTTATACAAAGTCATATATCTTTTCTAGAAATTAGAAATCAGAACTCACCATTGATAGTCTGAAGAAAGAAGACACCACTTTACGAACTTGCTGCACATTTCTTTAACAGCTGTCGTATATATATATATATATATATATATATATATATATATATATATATATATATGTAACAGATCGACACTCAAATGAAAGTACATCAAAGAAAATAAAGATGGGAGGACGTGCTAGATAACAAGTCTATTGAAAAAGATGATAAATTGTTCACAGACGAATTCACATGACGATCATGATGATTTATAAGTTGATTAAAATCTAGATGCAATGACTCAACTACTACTTTGTTGTTCTTGATATTGATAATATTCTTACATTGTCCTCAATCTCCCACCCTCAACTACAAACACTGGTCTAGAAGTCAGCAGACAACTGTGCTTTTACTCTCCCACCCCCAACTACAAACACTGGTCTAGAAGTCAGCAGACAACTGTGCCGTTACTCTCCCACCCCAACTACAAACACTGGTCTAGAAGTCAGCAGACAACTGTGCTTTTACTCTCCCACCCCAACTACAAACACTGGTCTAGAAGTCAGCAGACAACTGTGCCGTTACTCTCCCACCCCAGCTACAAACACTGGTCTAGAAGTCAGCAGACAACTGTGCCGTTACTCTCCCACCCCTAACTACAAACACTGGTCTAGAAGTCAGCAGACAACTGTGCCGTTACTCTCCCACCCCCAACTACAAACACTGGTCTAGAAGTCAGCAGACAACTGTGCCGTTACTCTCCCACCCCCAACTACAAACACTAGTCTAGAATTCAGCAGACAACTGTGCCGTTACTCTCCCACCCCCAACTACAAACACTGGTCTAGAAGTCAGCAGACAACTGTGCCGTTACTCTCCCACCCCCAACTACAAACACTGGTCTAGAAGTCAGCAGACAACTGTGCCGTTACTCTCCCATCCCTAACTACAAACATTGGTCTAGAAGTCAGCAGACAACTGTGCCGTTACACTCCCACCCTCAACTACAAACACTGGTCTAGAAGTCAGCAGACAACTGTGCCGTTACTCTCCCACCCCCAACTACAAACACTAGTCTAGAAGTCAGCAGACAACTGCGCCGTTACACTCCCACCCTCAACTACAAACACTGGTCTAGAATTCAGCAGACAACTGTGCCGTTACACTCCCACCCTCAACTACAAACACTGGTCTAGAAGTCAGCAGACAATTGTGCCGTTACTCTCCCATCCCCAACTACAAACACTGGTCTAGAAGTCAGCAGACAACTGTGCTTTTACTCTCCCACCCCAACTACAAACACTGGTCTAGAAGTCAGCAGACAACTGTGCCGTTACTCTCCCACCCCAACTACAAACACTGGTCTAGAAGTCAGCAGACAACTGTTCTTTTACTCTCCCATCCCCAACTACAAACACTGGTCTAGAAGTCAGCAGACAACTGTGCTTTTACTCTCCCATCCCCAACTACAAACACTGGTCTAGAAGTCAGCAGACAACTGTTCTTTTACTCTCCCATCCCCAACTACAAACACTGGTCTAGAAGTCAGCAGACAACTGTGCTTTTACTCTCCCATCCCCAACTACAAACACTGGTCTAGAAGTCAGCAGACAACTGTGCTTTTACTCTCCCACCCCAACTACAAACACTGGTCTAGAAGTCAGCAGACAACTGTTCTTTTACTCTCCCATCCCCAACTACAAACACTGGTCTAGAAGTCAGCAGACAACTGTTCTTTTACTCTCCCATCCCCAACTACAAACACTGGTCTAGAAGTCAGCAGACAACTGTGCTTTTACTCTCCCATCCCCAACTACAAACACTGGTCTAGAAGTCAGCAGACAACTGTGCTTTTACTCTCCCACCCCAACTACAAACACTGGTCTAGAAGTCAGCAGACAACTGTGCCGTTACTCTCCCACCCCAACTACAAACACTGGTCTAGAAGTCAGCAGACAACTGTGCCGTTACTCTCCCACCCCAGCTGCAAACACTGGTCTAGAAGTCAGCAGACAACTGCGCCGTTACTGTCCCACCCCAACTACAAACACTGGTCTAGAAGTCAGCAGACAACTGTGCCGTTACTCTCCCACCCCAACTACAAACACTGGTCTAGAAGTCAGCAGACAACTGTGCCGTTACTCTCCCACCCCAACTACAAACACTGGTCTAGAAGTCAGCAGTCAACTGTGCCGTTACTCTCCCACCCCTAACTACACACACTGGTCTAGAAGTCAGCAGACAACTGTGCCGTTACTCTCCCACCCCCAACTACAAACACTGGTCTAGAAGTCAGCAGACAACTGTGCCAGTACTCTCCCACCCCCAACTACAAACACTAGTCTAGAATTCAGCAGACAACTGTGCCGTTACTCTCCCACCCCCAACTACAAACACTGGTCTAGAAGTCAGCAGACAACTGTGCCGTTACTCTCCCATCCCTAACTACAAACATTGGTCTAGAAGTCAGCAGACAACTGTGCCGTTACACTCCCACCCTCAACTACAAACACTGGTCTAGAAGTCAGCAGACAACTGTGCCGTTACTCTCCCACCCCCAACTACAAACACTAGTCTAGAAGTCAGCAGACAACTGTGCCGTTACACTCCCACCCTCAACTACAAACACTGGTCTAGAATTCAGCAGACAACTGTGCCGTTACACTCCCACCCCCAACTACAAACACTGGTCTAGAATTCAGCAGACAATTGTGCCGTTACTCTCCCATCCCCAACTACAAACACTGGTCTAGAAGTCAGCAGACAACTGTGCCGTTACTCTCCCACCCTCAACTACAAACACTGGTCTAGAATTCAGCAGACAACTGTGCCGTTACTCTCCCATCCCCAACTATAAACATTGGTCTAGAAGTCAGCAGACAACTGTGCCGTTACTGTAGATACCCAAGATCTGGCTCAACCTCTTTAGTCGTCACAGACGACATGCCTGACAGGTGATAGTGGATTTATTCTCTTCTCCTCTTACTGTGACCAGGACTCCGGTACTAAATGAGAGGAGTTATATCACTAAATGGATCTGAAGATAAACATCTACATCAATGGAAGCAAAATTATTAATTAAATTATAGAGTTACAAACGAAAACAAAAGGAGTAAAAGAATTATATGAATGTCAATGAAATTCAGAGTGCAATCTATGCATTAAAAGAATAGAATAACGGGTTCATAATGTCTCATTTAATGAAGTAATAAAAAGGAAAACTAAAGAGCCCCCGTCCCGACAAGTGGCGTATAGGGAATACGGTGTTAGTGACCATACATTTTACAGACCTTTAGCACATGATTTTAGTGTTAATGTGGTCGGTATTACACACGTGCCGCTTTACTTTCCCAGAAAAAAAATCCGGTACCCATTTAAGGCTGGGTGAACCCGGAAGCCGTCGGTTGGGATCGAAGCCTACCTCTTGTCCTTTGTAGTCCAGTTCACTAACCACTGAGCTATCGCGGCTCCATTTAGTGAAGGTAAACTCAATATTTCTGTACCTGATCCAATTATTTGGGTCTCAAAATTTGATTTTGTTGGCGGAACTGGTTGAGAAGCATACATTTAAACACTCATTGAAGTTCAGTGAGCCGCAACTCATCGTTGAGACAAGCCAAAAACACTCAGATAATGAGTCACTCTGTCAAATATGTGCACGTAAATGTGCATACTTGTACATTGCTGACACTGGAGCATGGTGACATGTTAAAGTTTAGTAACGTATAGATGTCTGTTTTAGAATAAAAGTAACACTTTAGTTCTAGATATATGACATCATACGTGCATAACATGTACATTTTATGCAAAATGGAGAGTCTAAAAAAGGTCTTAATTATACAGTAAAAGTAGATGGAAACAATGGTCTTAATTATACAGTAAAAGTAGATGGAAACAAAGAAGGTCTTAATTATACAGTAAAAGTCGATGGAAACAATGGTCTTAACAAAGTAACTGATATCTCAGAAGTGTAAAGTATAACAGAAACAGTATATAAACATGACGATAGATGTGTCTTGAAATAGCAGCAGGTAGTATATCAATAGGACATGTGTAGTGTGATTACTCTAAGACAAGATGTAACATTCTGAAAGTGTAAATGGTTTTACAAAACTCATATTCGTTAATGAAAGAAATAGCGAAATTGTTTGTAGGAAAATGCGTGGCAAGGCGTTGTGCCAAAGAGTACGGATTCAATCCTGGTTAGGACCATACAATGTTCTTTGTTTTTTGTTCTGTTATAGATTATTTGTCATGTTTTCCGAGTGCTGTAAACATACCTCTTCCCCTGAATTGATTCGCTGATTATGGCCTCGGAAGTTTCCCTCTATAATAATATTCACTTATTATTATTTGTCTCCAGCCTAAACCAAGATCAGAGGTAAAGGCATCAAGATGCACCAAGATGCGTAGAGATGCGAAGCTGCTGTAAAGCTGATGATAATAACAATTCTAAAAGAAAAGAAGATAAAAAGTGGTATCGTGACAGCTTTACGGGGTACAAAAAAAAAGTCAACGTTTCGGCCAAGTAGGTCTTCAGCTGAAACAAACAACAAACATACAATATATATATATATATATATATATATATATATATATATATAAGGATATGTAAACAAATCTAACTACATGGCTATAATATGCTAGATACAAAAGAAAGGAAATAAAAAAGGGTCACTTCCCTGTGTTAAAATAAAACAAAGAGCAGCAGGAATCGACTCCCTCAATGAGATAGAGCTGTTTGCACAGAACAGAAACAAATGGCGAGATTTGATACAATATCTTTAAAAGAATTGAAAACTGCTAGAACAGAAATTCATATAAGAGAAGGAGTATCTTGGTCTACGCCCTATGGGCCGGCTACGGCTCGAAAGGTCAATAGATAGATAGATAGATAGATAGATAGATAGACAGACAGACAGACAGACAGACAGACAGACAGACAGACAGACAGACAGACAGACAGATAGATTAGATAGATAGATAGATAGATAGATAGATAGATAGATAGATAGATAGATAGATAGATAGATAGATAGATAGATAGATAGATAGATAGATAGATAGATAGATAGATAGATAGATAGATAGATAGATAGATAGATAGATAGATAGATAGATAGATAGATAGATAGATAGATAGATAGATAGATAGATAGATAGATAGATAGATAGATAGATAGATAGATAGATAGATAGATAGATAGATAGATAGATAGATAGATAGATAGATAGATAGATAGATAGATAGATAGATAGATAGATAGATAGATAGATAGATAGATAGATAGATAGATAGATAGATAGATAGATAGATAGATAGATAGATAGATAGATAGATAGATAGATTGTCTAAACCACTGGAGACTACTATCTCTGCTGTTTCGTCCTAAATGTTTGTCTGCAACGCTAGCATTAAGCACTACCATATCCGTGAGAGATTTGTTTTAAAAGGAACAATACAGATACACAATTTATTTCCGAGTCGTGATCGCAACCCTATGCTATAGTCATGAGAACACCTGCATGACAGACATCGCCAATGATGGCTAATTTTTAAGTTAGCCGAGTTGGTAGTGTTCCCTACCGTTTGGCTTTTCGTGGCAAGGCGCTGTGTCAAGGAGTACGTTTCGATTCTGCTTAGGACCATATATTGTTTCTATAGTTTTTTTCTTTTATAGATTATAATTTGTCATTTTTTTTTCGAGCGCTGTAAATCTACCACTTCCTCTGAATTGATTCGCTGATTATCGCTTCGGAAGTTTCCCTCTATAATAATATTAATTTATTATTATTTGTCTTCCTGTTTGAAGGAACCTCGGTGGCCGAGTACTGCACTCAATATCTGATTAAAAGGGTACTTATAACAATTCCCAGAGGTGTCGAAGTGTTTTCAGACCGACCAGGCTCAGGGGCTGGCTCCATCTACAAGAATGAGCACCAGAATGTTTAGGGAAATAATGGTGACCTAGCGTGATAACGACCACATCACCCACAAATGTGCCGCAATAGTGGATGAATAAGGACAATAACACCAGCATCACCCACAAATGTGACGCAATAGTAAAAAAGTAAAGTAAAGTACCCCCCGTCACGCCAAGTGGCGTATAGGGAAATATGGTGTTAGTGACCCTATATTTTACAGACCTTCAGCACATGATTTTTGGGGTAATGTGGTCGGTATTACGCCCGTGCTGCTTTTACTTTCCCAGAAAAAATCCGGTACCCATTTAAGGCTGGGTGAACCCGGAGCCGTCGGTTGGGATCGAACCCTACCCCTTGTCCGTAGTAGTCCAGTTCACTAACCACTGAGCTATCGCGGCTCCTACTAATTTTTAGGGAATTAAATGTGACGCAATAGTGGATGAATAAGGACATTAACACCAGCATCACCCACAAATGTGACGCAATAGTGGATGAATAAGGACATTAACACCAGCATCACCCACAAATGTGACGCAATAGTGGATGAATAAGGACATTAACACCAGCATCACCCACAAATGTGACGCAATAGTGGATGAATAAGGACATTAACACCAGCATCACCATACGCCTAAATGTCCTCGACGTATCAACTCTTAAAACAATCCTGACGTCACTGCATCAAACACTTTCAAGCTTTTGTTGAACGCATCCGCCCCACACACACACTCTATCATTAACTCTCCCAGGCCTCATCAAATGTCCTGTTGTTGATGTTTTTGTTGACAGCATCCCCCCCCCCCCACTTACCGTCGTCATGAGTCATCTATACAGACGGATCTGTAAGACGACACCGAAGAGGTGCATGGGCACTTACAGCACGCTCGGCAGGCAGAATAGTCAAGGAAGACAGTGGTGCATGCGACAAAAGTGGAGGCAGGTTCTGTACGCATGCAATGGGTAGAGTCGTTGCAGAAGTCCAAAATACACAAGGTCACCTTTGACTATGTCCCTATACATGCGGGAGTACTGGGAAATGAAAGAGCGGACAGGTTGGCTAGCTGCGCTGTCGTTGAGGACGGGCAACCAATGGATCGGGCGGACATCATCAATGCCCTCCGAGATGTGGGAAGAGCACAGGACTTTGACAAACACAGATCCATGTCACTTCTTCGGATGATGGAAATGGGAGTTAAGATGTGCACAGCCAGAAATGAGAAACTTAGTGGCCGTGTAAGAAGACTTATCAACCAACATAGAACTGGAGTCGTCAGTCGCTGGACACTGAGGGAATTGCTGAGGAGGGGATCTGAGCACCTATGGACATGTTCGGAGTGCAATGATGATGACCCGCAAATAAATCAATAACTCACCCCCCCACACACACACACACACTCTAACACTGACACTCCCATGTTTCATGACATGTCCAGTCGTTGATGTTTTTGTTCACCGCAAACCCCCCCCCCCCCCCACACACACACACACTAACACTGACACTCCCATGTTTCATGACATGTCCAGTCGTTGATGTTTTTGTTGACAGCACCCCCCCCACACACACACACACACACACACTCTAACACTGACTCTCCCAGGTCTCATGACATGTCCAGCCGTTGATGTTTTAGTTGACAGCATCCCCCCACACACACACTCTAACACTGACTCTCCCAGGTCTCATGACATGTCCAGCCGTTGATGTTTTTGTTGACAGCATCCCCCCACACACACACTCTAACACTGACTCTCCCAGGTATCATGACATGTCCAGTCGTTGATGTTTTTGTTGACAGCATCCCCCCCCCACACACACACACTCTAACACTGACTCTTCCAGGTCTCATGACATGTCCAGTCGTTGATGTTTTTGTTGACAGCATTCCCCCCCCCTCCACACACACACACACTCCAACACTGACTCTCCCAGGTCTCATGACATGTCCAGTCGTTGATGTTTTTGTTGACAGCATCCCCCCCCCACACACACACACTCTAACACTGACTCTCCCAGGTCTCATGACATGTCCAGTCGTTGATGTTTTTGTTGACAGCATCCCCCTTCACACACACACTCCAACACTGACTCTCCCAGGTCTCATGACATGTCCAGTCGTTGATGTTTTTGTTGACAGCATCCCCCCTCACACACACACTCCAACACTGACTCTCCCAGGTCTCATGACATGTCCAGTCGTTGATTTTTTTGTTGACAGCATCCCCACTCACACACACACTCTCTAACACTGACTCTCCCAGGTCTCATGACATGTCCAGTCGTTGATGTTTTTGTTGACAGCATCCCCCCATCACACACACACTCTCTAACACTGACTCTCCCAGGTCTCATGACATGTCCAGTCGTTGATGTTTTTGTTGACAGCATCCCCCCCCCTCACACACACACTGCAACACTGACTCTCCCAAAGTCTCATGACATGTCCAGTCGTTGATTTTTTTGTTGACAGCATCCCCCCTCACACACACACTCTCTAACACTGACTCTCCCAGGTCTCATGACATGTCCAGTCGTTGATGTTTTTGTTGACAGCATCCCCCCATCACACACACACTCTCTAACACTGACTCTCCCAGGTCTCATGACATGTCCAGTCGTTGATGTTTTTGTTGACAGCACCCCCCCCCCACACACACACACACTCTAACACTGACTCTCCCAGGTATCATGACATGTCCAGTCGTTGATGTTTTTGTTGACAGCATCCCCCCCCCACACACACACTCTAACACTGACTCTTCCAGGTCTCATGACATGTCCAGTCGTTGATGTTTTTGTTGACAGCATTCCCCCCCCCCTCCACACACACACACACTCCAACACTGACTCTCCCAGGTCTCATGACATGTCCAGTCGTTGATGTTTTTGTTGACAGCATCCCCCCCCACACACACACACTCTAACACTGACTCTCCCAGGTCTCATGACATGTCCAGTCGTTGATGTTTTTGTTGACAGCATCCCCCCTCACACACACACTCCAACACTGACTCTCCCAGGTCTCATGACATGTCCAGTCGTTGATGTTTTTGTTGACAGCATCCCCCCTCACACACACACTCCAACACTGACTCTCCCAGGTCTCATGACATGTCCAGTCGTTGATGTTTTTGTTGACAGCATCCCCCCTCACACACACACTCTCTAACACTGACTCTCCCAGGTCTCATGACATGTCCAGTCGTTGATGTTTTTGTTGACAGCATCCCCCCATCACACACACACTCTCTAACACTGACTCTCCCAGGTCTCATGACATGTCCAGTCGTTGATGTTTTTGTTGACAGCATCCCCCCCTCACACACACACTGCAACACTGACTCTCCCAAAGTCTCATGACATGTCCAGTCGTTGATTTTTTTGTTGACAGCATCCCCCCTCACACACACACTCTCTAACACTGACTCTCCCAGGTCTCATGACATGTCCAGTCGTTGATGTTTTTGTTGACAGCATCCCCCCATCACACACACACTCTCTAACACTGACTCTCCCAGGTCTCATGACATGTCCAGTCGTTGATGTTTTTGTTGACAGCATCCCCCCCTCACACACACACTGCAACACTGACTCTCCCAAAGTCTCATGACATGTCCAGTCGTTGATGTTTTTGTTGACAGCATCCCCCCCTCACACACACACTCCAACACTGAATCTCCCAGGTCTCATGACATGTCCAGTCGTTGATTTTTTTGTGGACAGCATCCCCCCCACACACACACTCTCTAACACTGACTCTCCCAGGTCTCATGACACGTCCAGTCGTTGATTTTTGTGTGGACAGCATCCCCCCCACACACACACACTCTCTAACACTGACTCTCCCAGGTCTCATGACATGCCATGTCGTTGATGTTTTTGTTGACCGCACCTCACCCCCCCACACACACACACACTTTAACACTGAATCTCCCAGGTCTCATGACATGTCCTGTCGTTGATGTTTTTGTTGACCGCACCCCCCCCCCCCCACACACACACACTAACGTTAACCTTCCCATGTCTCATCACATGTCCTGTCTTTAATGTTTTTGGCCGGAGCGCGTAAAATAAATCTGGCCACAAACTTTGATCCTCCGTTAAAATTCTGCGACAGCTTCTCCATTAGTTGACTCCCACCGTGAATGATGCGACTGCTAACTTTACGGACAATAATCAATTACTGCCATAGACACTGGTCGACCATCCACCCATGTTCTATGTTCCCTTACTCCGTCTAAACTAAGGGAACTACTAAAATGTCAGTGAACGGCATGTTACCCCCTTCCTTCCCCCACCTCCATCAAAGCCTTCTAGCATTATGTAGCCGTCTTGTCATAACTTGGCCCAGAGCTTCACGCACTCAAGCTGTACAAATAAGTCTAATGTGCTTGCGTCACTTCCTTTACACAAATGATTCTCAATCTTATCATATAGGTCATTCATACAATGGTGGTCACGACATATGAAATGTCGTAAATAATATCAGGAGGAATTAGGCCCTGGTATATTTTTTTACTACATCTTTTAATTCACATACACTAGAAACCGGCTTTGTGTCAAATTCAGTTGCTAGTCTCTAGAGACTTCGTTAGAGGTAAAAGCTGGCGAACGAAGAAGAAAAAAACCGGCTTTGTGTCCAATTCAGAAATGCGAGATTCAGAAATGTGAGATTCAGAAATGTGAGATTCAAAAATGATTGAAACCTTCAATTCAAAAGCGACACATGATCTGTGATCCATACAAATAATTTGTAAAAATCGCTGAACTGTTAGTTATTGTAAGCTCATTCTAGACTAGGATTTTATAGTCCCTGGTGTCTGTGCTCTTCAATAATCAATTTCCTGAGGCTGTCACGTTTTTCTGTAGTCCTTTACACTACTGTAAAGCTATTGCTTTACATTTCACTCATTTTTTTATGGTATCGCTTTTACCAGCACGTTTATGCCAATGCCCTTCTCAACCCCAATAATGATAGATAGACATGAAGACAACGACAAAAGCTGCTGGACAATTTGATGCAAGCACTGAACTGAAAACAAACACGAAGAATAGAAATATTTGGTGGGACATGATCTCTCCCGCCGTGAACGAAGCAACTGATGATGATGAACATCTTGCCATGTTTTAATAAAGTTACCCATTGTACAAGGTTTAGAAGTGATAGCCAAATGTTTTGAAAGAAAAGAACCGAACTGCAAGAACTGCTTTACAACGTCAACAAATTGAGAACATTGTTTCTAGCATATCCGCCTTCTTTAATGTGAAGCCAATAATTAAAGCCATTTATAGATGATGTCTTGTTCCATCACAAATTGTGGAAACCGCATTCACTGGACAATTATTCTCATCGATTCTGTTTAAATGTTATAGTTGTACATAAACTTCCACTTTTGATCATTTCAACATTAAACAATTGTCAGCTTTTCTGGTTTTCTTTCTTTCAAATAAGACAAAATATATGTGACGTTGAAAAATAAAAACGTAAACATATTTTATTGCAAAAGAAGGAGAGTATGAAATGGAAAAAATAATGGTTGTTGTGATGATATGAAAAAATGAGCAACACATTCAGTATGGATTGTGTGTGTGACGTAGTGTGGCATGTTTGTCACATTGCCTGGCAGCGTTATGTTTCAGCTTCGGGACGAGGTGCCCATTGTTTTCAGACAACGGTTAACAGAAATGGTTTGTGACGTTTTCGTACTTACAGCCAGTAGCGTTACTTATCCCAACAGGCAAAGTCTAGCTCCATGACATTCACAACAACGTCACTAACAGAAAGAAAGAAATAGAAAAAAGAAGAGAAGTTAATGAAGAAAGAAAACCGGTCTGTAAAAATGTGCCTACGGTAATGACAATAACAAACTCGTCGAGGTCTTTCATACTGACACTAATTACTGTATGTCAAGTAGGTCAAACGTTGACAGTCATAGTTGTAGGCAGCGAAGGTCTGGTCCAACACGCAGCATCGTGTCATTTTGACACGCATCGTGTGAACATTAAATCATGCATCGTCGTAGTTATCATCATTTAGTTTAATATAAACATACAACAATAAACATACAACAATAAACATACAACAATAAACATACAACAATAAACATACAACAATAAACATACAACAATAAACATACACCAATAAACATACAACAATAAACATACAATGGAATGGAGCAACTAAACTAATAGAAAGGAAAGACAAACTACAACGTTTTTGCAAAAGCCTTCATCAGGTATAACAAACAAGCAATACAGATTAAACACATAAATCCAAACCAGAAAACACAACACAGATTGTTTTTTTAAATAGCAGAAAAAATTGTGGCCAGGATTTACGTAAGAGTCTGATTAGAAGATAAATGGACAAAAGGCCAGGTTTTTAATTATACCAAAGGAAACAAACAATGAAAAATGTTAAAAATAAAAAGAGGTGTCCGAAGGGTGCGAAGAAAACGAGAAAAGGATAAAAGGAAGAGAGGATAGGGATGGCAAGGAGGAAGACGTGCAAGAGAAGTATTAAAGATAAGGTAGAGAGGAATAGAGATAGGACACAGGAAAGAAATGGAGGGGAGACAGTGCTTAAAGGAAGGAATCATAGGAATGTAATCTTCTCGTTTGGAGAGTGTCAAAACGGGCTTTGAGTCTGTTCTCCAACGTAAACCGACTGTGGGTGAGGAACAAGAGATGAAGTCAGCGATCATATCCTACACACATTCACAGCACCTCCTACACACATTCACAGCACTTCCTACACACATTCACAGCACTTCCTACACACATTCACAGCACCTCCTACACACATTCACAGCACCTCCTACACACATTCACAGCACTTCCTACACACATTCACAGCACTTCCTACACACATTCACAGCACCTCCTACACACATTCACAGCACCTCCTACACACATTCACAGCACTTCCTACACACATTCACAGCACCTCCTACACACATTCACAGCACTTCCTACACACATTCACAGCACTTCCTACACACATTCACAGCACTTCCTACACACATTCACAGCACTTCCTACACACATTCACAGCACTTCCTACACACATTCACAGCACCTCCTACACACATTCACAGCACTTCCTACACACATTCACAGCACTTCCTACACACATTCACAGCACTCCCTACACACATTCACAGCACTTCCTACACACATTCACAGCACTTCCTACACACATTCACAGCACTTCCTACACACATTCACAGCACTTCCTACACACATTCACAACACCTCCTACACACATTCACAGCACTTCCTACACACATTCACAGCACCTCCTACACACATTCACAGCACTTCCTACACACATTCACAGCACCTCCTACACACATTCACAGCACTTCCTACACACATTCACAGCACCTCCTACACACATTCACAGCACCTCCTACACACATTCACAGCACTTCCTACACACATTCACAGCACTTCCTACACACATTCACAGCACCTCCTACACACATTCACAGCACCTCCTACACACATTCACAGCACTTCCTACACACATTCACAGCACTTCCTACACACATTCACAGCACCTCCTACACACATTCACAGCACCTCCTACACACATTCACAGCACTTCCTACACACATTCACAACACCTCCTACACACATTCACAACACCTCCTACACACATTCACAACACTTCCTACACACATTCACAACACCTCCTACACACATTCACAACACCTCCTACACACATTCACAACACTTCCTACACACATTCACAGCACTTCCTACACACATTCACAGCACCTCCTACACACATTCACAGCACCTCCTAAACACATTCACAGCACTTCCTACACACATTCACAGCACCTCCTACACACATTCACAGCACCTCCTACACACATTCACAGCACCTCCTACACACATTCACAGCACTTCCTACACACATTCACAGCACTTCCTACACACATTCACAGCACCTCCTACACACATTCACAGCACCTCCTACACACATTCACAGCACTTCCTACACACATTCACAACACCTCCTACACACATTCACAACACCTCCTACACACATTCACAACACTTCCTACACACATTCACAACACCTCCTACACATATTCACAGCACTTCCTACACACATTCACAACACCTCCTACACACATTCACAACACCTCCTACACATATTCACAACACCTCCTACACATATTCACAACACCTCCTACACACATTCACAACACCTCCTACACACATTCACAACACCTCCTACACACATTCACAACACCTCCTACACATATTCACAACACCTCCTACACACATTCACAACACCTCCTACACATATTCACAACACCTCCTACACACATTTACAACACTTCCTACACATATTCACAGCACCTCCTACACACATTCACAACACCTTCTACACACATTCACAACACCTTCTACACACATTCACAACACCTCCTACACACATTCACAACACCTCCTACACACATTCACAAGAGATCCTTTTGAAGCCAGGACCTTCTTGCCTAGAGGCAGAGATTTATTTCTCAACCACCCAGTCCTGCACCCACCCAGTCCTGCACCCACCAGTCCTACACCCACCCTTATAGGAACTATTAAATGACGTGTTGCTTCATTGTCACCGGTGTGTAGGCTGTTTGCCCACGTGACAGACAAAAACATATTGTAGAAGTAGGCTACAGTAAAGACAAATTGGGCATTAAGAAGGCATCCACTATGTGTAGCAGATAGAATCTATGCTTGAGGGTCAAGTTCATCGATGACTTTCATCAGTTTCACGAATTATGTTCGCTTATCATCGTCATCGCCATTGAGACCCGTCTCTACATGGAAAGTTGGCTACCATAGAGAAGTGCCATTCCGCTCTGTCTCCACATGGAAAGTTAGCTACATGGAGAAGTGCCATTCCGCTCTGTCTCCACATGGAAAGTTGGCTACATGGAGAAGTGCCATTCCGCTCTGTCTCTACATGGAAAGTTGGCTACATGGAGAAGTGCCATTCCACTCTGTCTCTACATGGAAAGTTGGCTACATGGAGAAGTGCCATTCCGCTCTGTCTCCACATGGAAAGTTGGCTACCATGGAGAAGTGCCATTCCGCTCTGTCTCCACATGGAAAGTTGGCTACCATGGAGAAGTGCCATTCCGCTCTGTCTCTACATGGAAAGTTGGCTACATGGAGAAGTGCCATTCCGCTCTGTCTCTACATGGAAAGTTGGCTACCATGGAGAAGTGCCATTCCGCTCTGTCTCCACATGGAAAGTTGGCTACCATGGAGAAGTGCCATTCCGCTCTGTCTCCACATGGAAAGTTGGCTACCATGGAGAAGTGCCATTCCGCTCTGTCTCCACATGCAAAGTTGGCTACCATGGAGAAGTGCCATTCCGCTCTGTCTCCACATGGAAAGTTGGCTACCATGGAGAAGTGCCATTCCGCTCTGTCTCCACATGGAAAGTTGGCTACATGGAGAAGTGCCATTCCGCTCTGTCTCCACATGGAAAGTTGGCTACATGGAGAAGTGCCATTCCGCTCTGTCTCCACATGGAAAGTTGGCTACCATGGAGAAGTGCCATTCCGCTCTGTCTCCACATGGAAAGTTGGCTACATGGAGAAGTGCCATTCCGCTCTGTCTCCACATGGAAAGTTGGCTACATGGAGAAGTGCCATTCCGCTCTGTCTCCACATGGAAAGTTGGCTACCATGGAGAAGTGCCATTCCGCTCTGTCTCCACATGGAAAGTTGGCTACATGGAGAAGTGCCATTCCGCTCTGTCTCCACATGGAAAGTTGGCTACATGGAGAAGTGCCATTCCGCTCTGTCTCCACATGGAAAGTTGGCTACCATGGAGAAGTGCCATTCCGCTCTGTCTCCACATGGAAAGTTGGCTACATGGAGAAGTGCCATTCCGCTCTGTCTCCACATGGAAAGTTGGCTACATGGAGAAGTGCCATTCCGCTCTGTCTCCACATGGAAAGTTGGCTACCATGGAGAAGTGCCATTCCGCTCTGTCTCCACATGGAAAGTTGGCTACATGGAGAAGTGCCATTCCGCTCTGTCTCCACATGGAAAGTTGGCTACATGGAGAAGTGCCATTCCGCTCTGTCTCCACATGGAAAGTTGGCTACCATAGAGAAGTGCCATTCCGCTCTGTCTCCACATGGAAAGTTGGCTACATGGAGAAGTGCCATTCTGCTCTGTCTCCACATGGAAAGTTGGCTACATGGAGAAGTGCCATTCCGCTCTGTCTCCACATGGAAAGTTGGCTACATGGAGAAGTGCCATTCCGCTCTGTCTCCACATGGAAAGTTGGCTACCATAGAGAAGTGCCATTCCGCTCTGTCTCCACATGGAAAGTTGGCTACATGGAGAAGTGCCATTCCGCTCTGTCTCCACATGGAAAGTTGGCTACATGGAGAAGTGCCATTCCGCTCTGTCTCCACATGGAAAGTTGGCTACATGGAGAAGTGCCATTCCGCTCTGTCTTGACATGGAAAGTTGGCTACCATAGAGAAGTGCCATTCCGCTCTTTCTCCACATGGAAAGTTGGCTACATGGAGAAGTGCCATTCCGCTCTGTCTCCACATGGAAAGTTGGCTACCATAGAGAAGTGCCATTCCGCTCTGTCTCCACATGGAAAGTTGGCTACATGGAGAAGTGCCATTCCGCTCTGTCTCTACATGGAAAGTTGGCTACATGGAGAAGTGCCATTCCGCTCTGTCTCCACATGGAAAGTTGGCTACCATGGAGAAGTGCCATTCCGCTCTGTCTCCACATGGAAAGTTGGCTACCATGGAGAAGTGCCATTCCGCTCTGTCTCCACATGGAAAGTTGGCTACATGGAGAAGTGCCATTCCGCTCTGTCTCCACATGGAAAGTTGGCTACATGGAGAAGTGCCATTCCGCTCTGTCTCCACATGGAAAGTTGGCTACATGGAGAAGTGCCATTCCGCTCTGTCTCCACATGGAAAGTTGGCTACATGGAGAAGTGCCATTCCGCTCTGTCTCCACATGGAAAGTTGGCTACCATGGAGAAGTGCCATTCCGCTCTGTCTCCACATGGAAAGTTGGCTACATGGAGAAGTGCCATTCCGCTCTGTCTCCACATGGAAAGTTGGCTACATGGAGAAGTGCCATTCCGCTCTGTCTCCACATGGAAAGTTGGCTACCATGGAGAAGTGCCATTCCGCTCTGTCTCCACATGGAAAGTTGGCTACATGGAGAAGTGCCATTCCGCTCTGTCTCCACATGGAAAGTTGGCTACATGGAGAAGTGCCATTCCGCTCTGTCTCCACATGGAAAGTTGGCTACCATGGAGAAGTGCCATTCCGCTCTGTCTCCACATGGAAAGTTGGCTACATGGAGAAGTGCCATTACGCTCTGTCTCCACATGGAAAGTTGGCTACATGGAGAAGTGCCATTCCGCTCTGTCTCCACATGGAAAGTTGGCTACCATAGAGAAGTGCCATTCCGCTCTGTCTCCACATGGAAAGTTGGCTACATGGAGAAGTGCCATTCTGCTCTGTCTCCACATGGAAAGTTGGCTACATGGAGAAGTGCCATTCCGCTCTGTCTCCACATGGAAAGTTGGCTACATGGAGAAGTGCCATTCCGCTCTGTCTCCACATGGAAAGTTGGCTACATGGAGAAGTGCCATTCCGCTCTGTCTCCACATGGAAAGTTGGCTACATGGAGAAGTGCCATTCCGCTCTGTCTCCACATGGAAAGTTGGCTACATGGAGAAGTGCCATTCCGCTCTGTCTCCACATGGAAAGTTGGCTACATGGAGAAGTGCCATTCCGCTCTGTCTTGACATGGAAAGTTGGCTACCATAGAGAAGTGCCATTCCGCTCTTTCTCCACATGGAAAGTTGGCTACATGGAGAAGTGCCATTCCGCTCTGTCTCCACATGGAAAGTTGGCTACCATAGAGAAGTGCCATTCCGCTCTGTCTCCACATGGAAAGTTGGCTACATGGAGAAGTGCCATTCCGCTCTGTCTCTACATGGAAAGTTGGCTAAATGGAGAAGTGCCATTCCGCTCTGTCTCCACATGGAAAGTTGGCTACCATAGAGAAGTGCCATTCCGCTCTGTCTCCACATGGAAAGTTGGCTACATGGAGAAGTGCCATTCCGCTCTGTCTCCACATGGAAAGTTGGCTACATGGAGAAGTGCCATTCCGCTCTGTCTCTACATGGAAAGTTGGCTACATGGAGAAGTGCCATTCCGCTCTGTCTCCACATGGAAAGTTGGCTACATGGAGAAGTGCCATTCCGCTCTGTCTCCACATGGAAAGTTGGCTACATGGAGAAGTGCCATTCCGCTCTGTCTCCACATGGAAAGTTGGCTACATGGATAAGTGCCATTCCGCTCTGTCTCCACATGGAAAGTTGGCTACATGGAGAAGTGCCATTCCGCTCTGTCTCCACATGGAAAGTTGGCTACCATAGAGAAGTGCCATTCCGCTCTGTCTCCACATGGAAAGTTGGCTACATGGAGAAGTGCCATTCCGCTCTGTCTCCACATGGAAAGTTGGCTACATGGAGAAGTGCCATTCCGCTCTGTCTCTACATGGAAAGTTGGCTACATGGAGAAGTGCCATTCCGTTCTGTCTCCACATGGAAAGTTGGCTACATGGAGAAGTGCCATTCCGCTCTGTCTCTACATGGAAAGTTGGCTACATGGAGAAGTGCCATTCCGCTCTGTCTCCACATGGAATGTTGGCTACATGGAGAAGTGCCATTCCGCTCTGTCTCCACATGGAAAGTTGGCTACATGGAGAAGTGCCATTCCACTCTGTCTCCACATGGAAAGTTGGCTACATGGAGAAGTGCCATTCCGCTCTGTCTCTACATGGAAAGTTGGCTACCATAGAGAAGTGCCATTCCGCTCTTTCTCCACATGGAAAGTTGACTACATGGAGAAGTGCCATTCCGCTCTGTCTTGATAGTGCAGGTTGACTCAGGCTGCCTTTTTTTTAATTTGACTCGTCCACTCGTTCGCTTATATTTCTGAGTGTTTGAGCCAGTTTGTTTTTGTATGTGTGAATGTTAACCTGTAACTAGCGAAGACACATATAGTCCTCGTTCGCTTATATTTCTGAGTGTTTGAGCCAGTTTGTTTTTGTATGTGTGAATGTTAACCTGTAACTAGCGAAGACACATATAGTCCTCGTTCGCTTATATTTCTGAGTGTTTGAGCCAGTTTGTTTTTGTATGTGTGAATGTTTACCTGTAACTAGCGAAGACACATACACTCCCACATTAATGTTGCTTTAGTAAATTGTACTTGGAGAGGAAAACAAGACGCGTGTATATGTGATCGTACAACATCTTTGGTATGAAGGTGCTCATAGTGTGACTGGGACATCAGTCCGGATGTAAGCGGTTAGATTAGGCGTCTTATGTTTGTTTGTGTTCGGTGATTTGTTGACTTTTTTAAAGAAATCATTTAGTGTATTTAATCTACAGTGAATTGGCACGTCTAGCCATGTTGGTTGAGGTAGGAGTATGTTGTGTAATGGAATCACTTAGTCAATAATTATTAAATGGAGATCCCATTCTTAATAACATGGAGCAGCTGATCATTCATTTATTTTTCATTCATTCAAACTCCTCTCGGGACGGAGACGGCACATAGGACGGAAGTTACAGCTCTCCATGATTGACGATTTGCTGCTAGATCTTGTAGTTCTTTATTGTTTCTTAGTTGGTTGGTTGAGTAAAAGTCAAGTAACCCGGTCACGCCAAGTGGCGTATAGGGAATATGGTGTTAGTGACCATACATTTTACAGACCTTCAGACCATGATTTTTGGGGTAATGGGGACGGTATTACGCCCGTGCTGCTTTACTTTCCCAGAAAAAAATCCCGTACCCATTAAAGGCTGGGTGAACCGGAGGCTGTCGGTTGGAATCGAACCCTACCCCTTGTCCTTTATAGTTCTGTTTACTAACCACTGAGCTATCGTGGCTCCTAACAGTATGGTTGAGTCTACCCAAGTAATTGTTCCGATTCTCTTAGTTGTCCTTGTTTTCTTTAACCAAATGGTTCCCACATGAATGCTAGGACGGGGAAGTCTGTTCTTTCTCATTCTCAGCACATGATCGATGTATCTCGGACGCCGCCTTTTTAAAAAAATAAAACTTGCCACATATTCTTGTTTAGGTTATAGTCTAATATAGCAGGATACTTCGTTTTCGATCTATCTTCTTGATGCGTTGAGGAGTCTACTTCTCGTTGAGGAATCTGATTCTAGCAACTTTCTACCTTCTTGAAGAGTCTTTTTATAGACTTTGATAGGCTTTCGTATCTTCTCGCTGACTTGACTTCATTTCATAATGTAGAGGCACACATATAAATATATAAAACTCATCAGCTAATTTGAACAAGTATAAATCAAGTCTTTATTGAAGATCTCCGCTTGAATAACAATATATTGACAAATTCTCTGACTCTCTCAACACGTTTCATATTATATTTCCTTTCAACAATTATGTTACATGACATAGCTGATAGGCGATGATGAATTGTCAGTAACCGTGGAAATTGTGATCGTATAATATTCTTAAGTCTATCTAAGTTCCTTCAGTTCCGTGGTTTTCTAAGTCTAATGTTCTGTACGTATCTGAGTTTTCTTGTGTATCTACGTTACTCTCTGTGTGACTAACTATCACTTTCAGTCTTCAAGTCTCATCTCCTTTGGAACTTACTATTATCTTGGCTTAAACTCTAGTTGCTACAGTTGGACTACTTCAAACTGTTCTACTTTCTAAGTCCAACTCTTGTCACAATATTCTCTAAACGTACTTGTACATTTTCTAAGTCCTAACTAACATCCGCCTTGAGGCAGGTATCTACTTCCTTCACTATATTTTCACCGTCTCTCTTCGTCTCTCCTATCTGAATGTCTCTCCTATCTGCATGTCTGTCCGTGTCCCTATCTGAATGTGTGTCCAGTCTCTAGTTCTCTGTGTCTCGCGTTTTTAGTCTCCGGTGGCCACACCACCCTGGCCATAGATACGGCCTAACCTATGTCTGTTGGCCGTCACTACTTCTGTAACTCCGCCTTTCTTGACTATGTCCATAGTTTATTACTTTAATCACTTTAGTTGACAACTGCCAATCTTCTCAAACATTGTTTTCCCAGAACTAAAACCACAACTAGAACTCCTCCCTTGGTCCTTTGTTCACGTGCGGCCCTCTTTGATCTCCAACTCAGAGAGACTCAAAGCGTTACTCACCGCTGAACATAAAGATAGCCTGGTCTTTTGATTATGCCCTGTTTCGGCTTGACTCTCAATGTTACAGGGCTGGTCTAGCCATCCCCTATCAGCAGGTGTCTAGAAACCAGTGGCCGCGTCGTTGCGTTACGCAACTTTGTTGGCCAGAGCAAACATCTCCCCGGACCTAAAGCTCTGGCTGGACACCTGCGCGCCTTTTACCTGTAATCTTAAAGTTGAGTACGTCACCTCGTCCGAGTCCGGGACTTAACGTATCCTTGCTAATCCTCAAGACTTTATTAATTTCTACGCCGCCTAAAATTATTCTACCTTTCATCGACGGCGTATCGTTTCTTTATTCATCCTCTGAAGATCGTTGTTTTCCCCCTCTACTTCCCATTATCCTACATGGATGAGTCACACTGTCACATTAATAACAGTTCGTTTGAAATACAGTCTTCTCAGCTTATGTTTGAGATTCTACGTAGACATTTGTTTTCAAAGACAGTTAATATCCTATCTATTGTCTGAATAGATTTCCAACATTGATATCAATGTGTCAACATTAGTATCACACAGGAGTTGACCAACCGAAGCTTTGTTCGCTTACTGTTGAGTTGACTGTGCAGCATCAAATAGGATAATAAACATGATGGTGTATTACCTCTAGATGGTGATGGATAATTGATTTGCCTGAGGCTGTTGTGCTACTGCATACATCATTGATAATTCTCACTGACAAAGAAATACTAAGAGAGAAATGCGGGAAAGGAATATGATAATAGTTAGCGGATACAATTAATACAGAGCATTGTACAAGAAGGAAAAGGAGAGCACGCCAGTAATCGAAGGGCATGGTTTAAACACACAATTAAACACTACCAAAAATGAGTCGACAACGCCACTAACTGCCGAACTTTCTTCCTTCAATGACTATTAAGTGAACTCACATTCTCCCTTACCAGGCAGTGATGATAAGTAAGACCTCATTAAAAACCATCTCAACCACTACCATTTCATCCAATACTATATCAACCATTAAGTAACCATTATTTGTGTGTTGATATATTTTATTTGTACATGAAGCACACATTTATTTCTGTTGACCTTATAAACGGTATGATGCGTAACCGGCTGGACTGCAATTGAATTGAGTCTTTACCGAAGTGGATGCCTGCCTTCATTTGTTGGGACAGATATTACTGGGACATGCTCACTGACCAGTCAACATACCTTCGGCCCGGGCGCGTGAAGGTTATGCAGGTCTCGATGACTGTTATAACGACCCGGAAGTGTTGAGCTGTGCACCGTTTTCCCCCAGACCTTGACATGTTCACCGAAACAGTACCAACAATCAGGATGTACACTTTGTTGTTTCTGGAACTGGGGCGTGGCAAATGTTCGGTCTGCCGTGACGTCATTCCGTTCTAACGTCTAAAGTTGAAGGATAGATACATATTGTCTTGTTTTCATTCAATAACTCCATGAGAATATTCGTCATGTCCTGTTCTTTAGGAATATAACCGTTATCATTATCATTGAGAATATTCGTCATGTTCTGTTCTTTAGGAATATAACCGTTATATTATGCTAATTGTATAATCGGCTCCACTTAATGTTCTTTTATATCAAGCCGTGTATTCTTAGAACCTAACCGCAACAGTAATCTAGAACATTATGTACTATTTAGACTTTTTCATGTTCAGGATAGACTTTTTCACGTTCAGGATAGACTATTTCACGTTCAGGATAGACTTTTTCACGTTCACGACAGACTATTTCATGTCCAGGATAGACTTTTTCACGTTCACGACAGACTATTTCATGTTCAGGATAGACTTTTTCACGTTCACGAAAGACTATTTCATGTTCAGGATAGACTTTTTCACGTTCACGACAGACTATTTCATGTTCAGGATAGACTTTTTCACTTTCACGACTGACTATTTCATGTTCAGGATAGACTATTTCATGTTCTGGATAGACTTTTTCACGTTCACGACAGACTATTTCACGTTCAGGATAGACTTTTCACGTTCAGGATAGACTATTTCACGTTCATGATAGAATTTTTCACGTTCAGGATAGACTTTTTCACGTTCAGGATAGACTATTTCACGTTCAGGATAGACTTTTTCACGTTCAGGATAGACTTTTTCACGTTCAGGATAGACTATTTCACGTTCAGGATAGACTATTTCACGTTCACGACAGACTATTTCACGTTCACGACAGACCATTTCACGTTCAGGATAGACTATTTAACGACAGACTATTTCACGTTCACGACAGACTATTTCACGTTCAGGACAGACTATTTCATGTTCTGGACAGACTATTTCACGTTCAGGACAGACTATTTCACATTCATGACAGACTATTTCATGTTCTGGACAGACTATTTCACGTTCACGAAAGACTATTTCACGTTCACGACAGACTATTTCACGTTCATGGCAGACTATTTCATGTTCTGGACAGACTATTTCACGTTCAGGACAGACTATTTCACATTCATGACAGACTATTTCATGTTCTGGACAGACTATTTCACGTTCACGACAGACTATTTTGCGTTCACGACAGACTATTTCACGTTCAGGACAGACTATTTCATGTTTTGGACAGACTATTTCACGTTCAGGACAGACTATTTCACATTAATGACATACTATTTCATGTTCTTGACAGACTATTTCACGTTCACGACAGACTATTTCACAGTTCAGGACAGACTATTTCACGTTCAGGGCAGACTATTTCATGTTCAGGACAGACTATTTCACGTTCAGGACAGATTATTTCATGTTCAGGACAGACTTTTTCACATTCATGACAGACTATTTCATGTTCTGGACAGACTATTTCACTTTCAGGGCAGACTATTTCATGTTCAGGACAGACTATTTCATGTTCTGGACAGACTATTTCGTGTTCTGGACAGACTATTTCATGTTCTGGACAGACTATTTCACGTTCAGGACAGACTATTTCACGTTCAGGACAGACTGTTTCGCGTTCAGGACAGACTATTTCATGTTCTGGACAGACTATTTCACGTTCAAGACAGACTATTTCACATTAATGGCAGACTATTTCATGTTCTGGACAGACTATTCCACGTTCACGACAGACTATTTCTTGTTCAGGACAGACTATTTCGCGTTCAGGCAGACTATTTCATGTTCAGGACAGACTTTTTCACATTCATGACAGACTGTTTCATGTTCTGGACAGGCTATTTCACGTTCAGGACAGACTATTTCACGTTCAGGGCAGACTATTTCATGTTCTGGACAGACTATTTCATATTCTGGACAGACTATTTCATGTTCTGAACAGACTATTTCATGTTCTGGACAGACTATTTCACGTTCAGGGCAGACTATTTCACGTTCAGGGCAGTCTATTTCACGTTCAGGACAGACTATTTCACGTTCAGGGCAGACTATTTCATGTTCTGGACAGACTATTCCATGTTCTGGACAAAATATTTCATGTTCTGGACAGACTATTTCATGTTCTGGGCAGACTATTTCATGTTCTGGACAGACTATTTCACGTTCAGGACAGACTATTTCACGTTCAGGGCATAAGAATTTAAGAACAAAAGAAATAGTGATGTCGATGAGGGAACGACTTAAACGAAGAAAAAAAAAATGATTGGCTTGTGTCCTGTCCCTGATCTAGAGGTGTCTATTTGACTTGAGAATAAAAGTCGCATTTACAGTGAAAGCTCCACGGAGTGTTCCGATCAGAATGTGTAATTGGCCCCTGATGGATATAACTCAGTGCATACATGACGTATATTAATAATGATGATATATCAACATAATCAGGTAGCCTGTCCAATAGAGGGAGCCGGGATAGCTCAGTGGTTAGTGAACTGGAATACCACGGACAAGTGGTAGGGTTCGATCCCAACCGACGGCTTCCAGGTTCACCCAGCCTTAAATGGGTACCGGATTTTTTTTCTGGGAAAGTAAAGCAGCATGGGCGTAATACTGACCACATTACCCCAAAAATCATGTGCTGAAGGTCTGTAAAATATAGGGTCACTAACACCATATTTCCCTATACGCCACTTGGCGTGACGGGGGTACTTTACTTTTACTGTCCAATAGAGAACATTCTTGCGTTCGACTATTCCAGTGATGAAAACAACAATTACGTTCACATGGTCTTACCAACAATTACTTCTATGAATTTAGTCATTAGCAGGAGATCATAGCAAGTACCGCATAGATTGTCTGCATGTTGTCCATCTTGGGGTGAGCATTTCGTTCTTAGGTAAAGTTCTCGTGTTAGGGGGATGTAGTCATTTTGTGATTGCTGCTGTTGTTGTTACAACCATCATCACTGCACCACTACCCAACCCCCCCCCCCCCCCGCCGGCCATGTAATCATTTATATTACATATAAGTGGACGATCAATTTACATCGCCCTAATGGTAGTCTGTTGTGCTTGGATTTCATAGAGAATCATGTCAGAATTTACAGTTTGTTCAAGCCTTTCGTGCATTTCTATATCTTACTTGATTAGTGCTTTTGTGTTCTGCTATGTTACTGTATTGTATTATTGTTGCATTACTGTATTGTCTGAAAAAAGTCTATTGTATTGTCTGAAATAAGTCTATTGTATTGTCTGAAATAAGTCTATTGTATTGTCTGAAATAAGTCTATTGTATTGTCTGAAATAAGTCTATTGTATTGTCTGAAATAAGTCTATTGTATTGTCTGAAATAAGTCTATTGTATTGTCTAAAATAAGTCTATTGTATTGTCTGAAATAAGTCTATTGTATTGTCTGAAATAAGTCTATTGTATTGTCTGAAATAAGTCTATTGTATTGTCTGAAATAAGTCTATTGTATTGTCTGAAATAAGTCTATTGTATTGTCTGAAATAAGTCTATTGTATTGTCTGAAATAAGTCTATTGTATTGTCTGAAATAAGTCTATTGTATTGCACAATTTCGTTATGTTTGTATCATAGGAAACCGATAACTTGTTACTCTCAAGATCTATGGCTCAGTCTCGTCAGATTTCTCTGGCCGACTCGAACAGTTCCTAGCGACTGCTTTGGAGAAACAGATTTCTCTGGCCGACCCGAACAGTTCCTAGCGACTGCTTTGGACAAACAGATTTCTCTGGCCGACCCGAACAGTTCCTAGCGACTGCTTTGGACAAACAGATTTCTCTGGCCGACCCGAACAGTTCCTAGCGACTGCTTTGGACAAACAGATTTCTCTGGCCGACCCGAACAGTTCCTAGCGACTGCTTTGGACAAACAGATTTCTCTGGCCGACCCGAACAGTTCCTAGCGACTGCTTTGGACAAACAGATTTCTCTGGCCGACCCGAACAGTTCCTAGCGACTGCTTTGGACAAACAGATTTCTCTGGCCGACCCGAACAGTTCCTAGCGACTGCTTTGGACAAACAGATTTCTCTGCCCGACTCGAACAGTTCCTAGCGACTGCTTTGGACAAACAGATTTCTCTGGCCGACCCGAACAGTTCCTAGCGACTGCTTTGGACAAACAGATTTCTCTGGCCGACCCGAACAGTTCCTAGCGACTGCTTTGGACAAACAGATTTCTCTGGCCGACCCGAACAGTTCCTAGCGACTGCTTTGGACAAACAGATTTCTCTGGCCGACCCGAACAGTTCCTAGCGACTGCTTTGGACAAACAGATTTCTCTGGCCGACCCGAACAGTTCCTAGCGACTGCTTTGGACAAACAGATTTCTCTGGCCGACGTCAAACCCAAGGAAGGGGGACTGGTTAGTCTCGTGGCAAGACGCCGGCCTCGAGACAGTGAGGTTGTGGGTTCAAATTCCGGCTGCTGTTGGGGTTTTTATTTATAATTTCTCTCTGCGGCAACAATTCCTAGTCTGAGCACCGAGGCCCGGCTTGAAACATCAATTACTCATCGACGGAAAAAATGCCTCCGAAAACGAAGTTATCTGCCTGTGCGGCGAGGGACCCCTGTGCACACGGCTGCCAGGAAAAAAACGGATTAAAACGCAAAAATTCAGTTCCTAGTCTCAAGGGACTTCGTCAGAGGTCAAAGCTGGCGAACGCAAAAAAAAGACTTCAGAAATAGGATAAATAGATGCCGTACAGAAAATCCTGTTCATGTGTATTATTGTAGTATACCGCAATTTATATATATATATATATATATATATATATATATATATATATATATATATATATATATATATATCACTGTATAGTATTGTATTGTTTTGTTGCAAGTTATCTTGCATTATTGTGTTGTTCATTTGTTTTGTGGTAGACTATTGAGACGCGCTGTTTTGTATGTGCTTTGCTATTATATTGCGTTGTAGCACTGTTTTATATGTGCTTTGCTATTATATTGCGTTATAGCACTGTTTTATATGTGCTTTGCTATTATATTGCGTTATAGTACTGTTTTATGTGTTTTACTATTATATTGCGTTGTAGCACTGTTTTATGTGCTTTACTATTATATTGCGTTGTAGCACTGTTTTATATGTGCTTTGCTATTATATTGCGTTATAGTACTGTTTTATGTGTTTTACTATTATATTGCGTTGTAGCACTGTTTTATATGTGCTTTGCTATTATATTGCGTTATAGTACTGTTTTATGTGTTTTACTATTATATTGCGTTGTAGCACTGTTTTATGTGCTTTACTATTATATTGCGTTGTAGCACTGTTTTATATGTGCTTTGCTATTATATTGCGTTGTAGCACTGTCTTGGTTTGTATTGTTGTGTTGTGTTGTGCTATTTATCGTTATTTTGATGTACTGCGTTGTATGTATTGCTGTACTGTTTTTTGTTAGCTGTGCTATACACTTGTATTATTGCTTTATTCCGTAATGTTGCATACTTTTTATTGTTGGAGTGCATTATGTTGTTGTATTGTGTTGTGTTGTATTGTTCAAGTGTACATTTGTATTGTTTTAGCGTTTTACTCTTGCTTTACGCTTTGATGTATTAATGTCATGTGATGTGTTATATTGTTATACTGATTCTGATCGCTTTACTTTTTTATATTGTGGTGTTGTAATGTAATATTATATGATACGTTTGTATTGCATTGTGTGGAGCAGTTTTATTGTATTCTATGGTGGTGGTGTATTGTAATAATGTGCTGTATTGTAATGTGTTGTATTGTAATGTTTTGCATTACAGAGTTGTGTTGCAATGGCGTACTGTGTTGTATTGTATTGCTGTAATGTGTTCTGTTGTATTGTGTTGTTTTGTTTATTCTGTTGAGATGTATTGTAGTATTGTTCCTGTGTGTTGTGTTTAATTTGTGTTATATTAAATCGATATATTGCATTGCATTATCTGTTTTGTATTCTGCATTGTATTGTGCTGTAACCCTGCACTGTTTTGTGTTCTATTGATTTTGTGATGTATTATTGTGTATTATATTGCTGTATTTTGTATGTGTTTTGTTATTTTGTTGCATTAAGTTTAAAGTGACCATATTTTTGAAATCCCATTCCGGGACGGAATAATTTTACTTCAATTTTCCACCAATAAAATTACATTTCTTCTTGCTGTCGTTTTCAAGTGAATAATACATACATTTTAAAACATCTAATAATATAGACCTACAATACGCTATCAGGATAATCAGGAGATAAAAAAAAAAAACAGTGATACTCACTTAAATTGAAGGTGAAACAGAGATGCGGTACTTTTCAGATGAGTGAATTTTCTGTAAAATGTCCTTCTTTGTATGCAGCATCTGATAAAATTCGACACATGTTCCCTCATAGTTCACTTTGGTGATCAACATGGCTTTTAAAGTTTCAACACCTAGTTGTGTTTTATCATTTGTCCACAAACTGTTCATCAGAGAAAACACTCGTTCTGTTGCAGCATTTGTTCCAGGTAGACACAAAAAGAACTCTGCCAACTTCAGAATATGTGAAACGGGCACATGATTGTTTCTGAAGTGGGAAGCTAGTTCAACCCAACGCTGCCCTGGTAATGTTTTATTAAGACTCCACTCACTAATTTTTTGTGAAGTAACGAACTGTTTCATGTAGACACATTCGTCATACATTTCATTTTCTGGAAAGTCGACTGAAGGCACTGTTTGACTCACTAATGATGAAGACTTCTCAATATCTTCCCAATTTGGTGTTCTGTTCAGCATTACCCAGCTGTAAGACTCTAGGTTTTGAAAATTATTTGCAGCCCATTTCTTCAAATAACTTAAAGCTGTTTCATAAAATGAAGAAACACTGGCGTTAAACTTTTTCACATCATCACGTGGAAATCCTTCCATTTCCAGCTTTTTAAGGATTATCTGAACTCTTGATGGCCAGAAGCCGTCTTCCAGCTTGGACTCCAAGATAGCTTTCAACCTATTGGTGTTGTCAATGACTTCAAATACAGTGACCATCTGTCCCTCTACTTTCTGCACTGCTTCGTGGAAAGAGGATGCCTGACTGTGAACCAAAATAAGCCATGCCTCAGACAGTGGGTTTTCAAAGAATTCCTGTATAAAAACAGGGCATCTGTCTTGAGATTGAAAATATGATTTTAGAGGCAGGAACATGTAAAGAACCCTTTCAACAGCAGGCAAGAGCGCAAGCCACCTAGTTTGTGCATAACCTAAAATCATCTGGAAGTATGTGTCGACAAACTGACAAAACTCCTTGAGACTTTCAACTCTAACTGTGTATGATTTGAAGTACAGATACATTTGTGCAATAGTCATTTCAACATCAACAGGCGATACGTCTGCAGCTGCTCGAACAGTGTTGTGGAAAATATGGCAAGCACACCCAACACCTATCAAACTATGTCCAAGGTTTTCTTTCAGTTTTGTGAAAACATTGTTGTGTCCTTTTCTTTCAGCGCCCCCAAAATTAGAATTTGTGTTGTCTGCACATAATCCAACTACTTTCAGTTCTAAACCATTTTCAGTTAGACAGTCAATAAGAAAACTACTTACTATATCAGATGTTTCACCCGGCAATGACTTCAACTCTAATATTTTAACTTTCAGTCCCTAATTGCGATCAAAGTATCTGACAAGCAAAGGAAAAATCTTGATTTCTTTGTGGTTGGAGGCATCTGTCAGTATGGAGATAAATGTTACGTTTTCTAGGTCACATCTCAACTCGTTTAGAGCATGGGGTGTGAACACATTCCGAATAATAGCTTCTGTTTTCGTACGTGCACAAGCAAATTTTGATTCTAAAGTTACCTGAAGCAATTTTGATGTGCAGTCCATAGATCTAAACGTGTGATTGTGCATCACTGTATGATGTGCAAAGGCACCTTCTGTAGCAGCTAACTGTTCTTCTTTGTCACCAACCTGTTCAGCTCGAAAAAAAAATTTGTCAACTACGAGCTTGATGCAGCAGTAGCGACGGCTCTCTTATGTTTATCACTATTTATGTGGCTCTTAATATCACCACGTCCACTATGGTTAATAGTAAACCCGGATGAACATATATTACATCTTACAGTGAAGTCTGATGACGATGTAGACTTTTTTATAAAAGGGTATTCCTTTTGTAAATCTTGATTAAAACTACAATTACGCTTCGGTGCCATTTTTTGCGAAAGTGAAAGTGAAAGTTAGTAACACAACGAATATATACGAGATTTAAAACTAGGAGCGCATTCTACTGTTTTGATATTAAACAAAATTGTCTACACAGCAACGGAATAATATTTTTTTTTTTATTGAAGAAATGTACGCCGTATACCAAAATGGCAAAATTGGTAAACGTTTGTGTCCCAAATTATTTTTTATCAAATCCGGGACAAAAGCTAAAAATATGCCAAAATCGGGACAAAATCGGTACGGCAGCTAATCCGGGACAAAGGTTCAAAAAATGTCAAATTCCGGGACTGTCCCGGACAATCCGGGACGAATGGTCACCTTAATTAAGTTGTGTTTTTTGCTTGTTGTATTGTATTGTCTCTTGCATTTCTGTTGTTTTGCAAATGTGTATTATGTTGTATTGTTTTGTTGTATTGTATTATTGCTTTGTTTTGTAATGTTGAATTATATTATTGTATTGTGTTGTATTGTTGTATTGTTGTATTATAGTTTTATTTTGCACTGCATAAAAAAATGTAATTATGCTTCTGGATTGCATGGAATTGTTGTAATATAATTTTTTGGTTGCATTGTGTTATACTAACTTAGTTTTTTGTAAGAGGAGTTGCACTACATAATGAAAAAGCCACATAGTGGACGGTCAAATCCAGCACTATAGTCATTCTTATTTCGATAAGCCATGAACAATGCCTTAATCACATTAACAATAACTTCAAATATCAACTAACCAGACCAGAACAATATTACTATTTGCCATACAATCTGTACCACCCTAAAAAAAAAAAAAACATTGGGAAATAAATGTTGACAAATGTGGCATAGGCCCACCACCAGTTGGATCAAGTGCTTCTATTTTGTACATGACAGAAATGTCAAAGGGCTGGCTGCAGGCTGTATGTTGTCATGACAAAGCTTAGCGCGACGAAATATGTCAAATGTTGAAATCCGTTGTTGCATTACTTTTACAGGTCGGCACACACAAGGTTCACTGAACAAGAATAAGTAAAAACCTCTTCTTGTAGCTTCTAAAATGTTCACTTTTGTTGTTCCTGCACTTGTTATCATTTATTTGTGAAACAAAATTACCAATTTCACCTCTAGTTTCTTTTCTATTTCTTTTGTTTTATCTTTTTCTGCGATGATGTTTCTTCTGCGTTAATTGACACACATAAAGAAAATATTAATTGAAATAAACTATAGCATGGATGAGATTAAATGAAATGCGTAAATATAGCTGAAAGATCTGAAAGCAGACACCCCAGACATGTAAATAATGAATTGGTAGATTGCTAGCGATATTTGCTGAGGGGCAAGCCCAGCATTTCCCCCAAGAAATTGTTCAATTGTAAAGATTGTGTGCTTCATCTCAAGTGGGTTGAACTGTTACACAAATATATTCAAGAAAACAATAAGCACAAATTTGCAACGTTCCAGATGTGTCTCACTCCTGATCCACATCCTCAAAATGCCTTTGAAATGTAGGCACAGAATTCTGAAACATAGAACAGGTTTATTCTTATAGTTTACACCATACAAAGTCAGTTTTTAAAAATAAAATACAATATGAGAAAGCATTCAGGAAATAGAAGGAAAAAAAACATAATTCAGATACCCTCTAATCACATCATATTATCATATTATGATATTATTATATTATCATATTATCATATTATCATATTATTATATTATCATATTATGATATTATTATATTATCATATTATCATATTATTACATTATCATATTATCATATTATTATATTATCATATTATCATATTATTATATTATCATATTATAATATTATTATATTATCATATTATGATATTATTATATTATCATATTATCATATTATGATATTATTATAGTATCATATTATAATATTCATCATCATCATTGAGTGCCGTCTCCGCAACGAAGGTTGGCTACCATGGAGCGCCATTTTGCTCTATCTCTTGCTTTGATGGTGCAGGTTGTCATCGGTTGATTTGTCCATCTTTTGATTATACTCGTCCATGTTAATCTTAGTCTGCCTCTGCCTCTTTTACCTTGTATTTTCCCCTCCAGGATCACTTTCAGTAGGCTGTTGTGTCTTTTAACATGGCCTAAGAATCGCATTTGTCTTGTTCTAATTGTGTTCAGAAGTTCTCTTTTCATTTTTAGTTGTTTTAAGACTTTGTCATTTGTTTTCTTTTCCTTCCATCCAATTCTACCTATTCTTCTATATATCCACATTTCAAAGGCTTCAATTCTCTGTTCTGTTTTCTTGTCTAATGTCCATGTTTCAGCACCATATAGGAATATTGAGAAGATGTAACATTTTGCTATTCTTAGTTTTAGCTCTGGTGTTATTTGTTTTGATGTTAGTATGTCCTTCATGACATTAAAATTACTTTTTGCCATTCCTATTCTTTTGTTTATTTCAGTTGTACATTTTCCATCACTGGTTATAGTATGTCCAAGGTAGTTGTAGTTCTGAACTGTCTCCAGGTCTATTCCTTCAACTTTGATATCCACTTGTGGGTTTTGAGTATTTTCTTTGTTTATGATCATAGTTTTAGTCTTTTTGATATTCATATCTAGTCCATATTTTTTGCTTGTCGTGTTTATTTCATTAAGTAATTGTTGTAGATCTTTAGGATTTTCTGCTAGTAGTACAGTATTGTCAGCATATCTTAGGTTATTGATTATCTTTCCATTAATTTGTAGGCCTGGCATCTCTATGATGTTTTTAAAGATTTGCTCAGTGTATCGATTGAACAAGCTTGGTGATAGGGTTCATCCTTGTCTTACTCCTCTTTTTATATCAATGGGTGTAGAGTTCTCTTTGTTATATTTTATTATTGCTGTTTGCTCCCAGTATAGATTTCATATTAGTCGTATATCCATGTCATCTAGATGTATCTCTTTTAGGCATTCTATAAGTTGTTTGTGGTGTACTCTATCAAAAGCTTTGGTGTAGTCTATGAAGAAGGCATATATTGGTTTGTTTACTTCTGTGTATTTTTCGATTAATGTTCTCATGCAGAATATGGCTTCTTTTGTCCCGCTATTTTTCCTAAATCCAAATTGCTGCTCATCTAATTCAGTATTGATTTTATTCTGAATCCTTCGTTGTATAACTTTTAGCAAGATTTTTGTAACATGGCTCATTAGGCTTATTTTTCTAAAGTCACTGCATTCAACTGCACCATTCTTTTTAGGCAATGCAATGAAAGTTGATGTTTTTAGTTCATTTGGTATGTATCCTGTGTGGTATATGTCGTTGCATATGTCTGTAATCACTTCAATGCCAAAATCTTCAAGTGCCTGTATCATCTCTATCTGTATGCTTTCAGGTCCTGCTGCTTTTCCCCTTTTCATTGTTTTTATAGCTTTTTCCACCTCAGATTTTAAGATTTTATAGCCTGATGTACATTTTATAACTGGTTTCTTGTCCCTTTGATCATGAAATAGTTCTGTTATATATTCCTGCCATCTATCTATGATATCCTTATTGTCTGTTAGCATTTTTCCTTTTTTGTCTGCAATGCATCCACCTTCTGTGGCTTTTTTATTTTTATTAGTCATTCTCTTTATTTCTGTGTGCATTCCTCTTAGGTCTTGTTCGCTTTCCATAGTTTCTATTTCTCTACATTTTTGGCTGAGCCAGTCTTCTTTTGCCTTTTTGCACATTTTGCGTATCTCATTATCTATTTTATTGTATTGGGCAGTGTTCTTCGCTTGTCTCCTTTCTTCCATTTTTTCTAAGATGGTGTTAGTTATCCATTTTTGTTTTTTGTTCTTTTCTCTTTTGGGTAAGGTGTCGCAGGCTTTTTGTATGCTTTTCTTTATGCATTGCCATTTGGTTGTTACTTTTTCATCAGGATTTTCTCTTCTGTATTGTTCAATTCCTTCCTCTAGCAGCTTCTGGTATGTGTTCTTTACTTGTATTGTATAGGTATCTTTAATATCTTTTTGATTTAAAGCTGTTATGTCGAGTGGGTTTGTTGATGAATCAGATTTTTGCTTGTTTCTCTTTAGTTTGATTTTCATTTTAATCATTACAGGATTGTGATCAGAATTGATATCTGCTCCTGGGTAGGTTTTGGCTTTCTTTACGCTGTTACGGAACCTTTCTTTTATCATTATGTAATCTATTTGATTCCTCTTCCTATCTCCAGGGCTTTTCCATGCATATAGTTTCCTTTTCTCTTGCTCAAAGTAGGTGTTACATATTATCAGCCTGTTTTCTTCACAGAATTGTATTAATCTTTCTCCTCTGTCATTTCTTTTTCCTAAACCATGATTTCCTAAAATTGTCTTATATCTACCTTTTCCTACTTTAGCATTCATGTCACCCATTACAATCAAGATGTCTGAAGATTTCACTTGCTTCATAACTTTATTTAGGTCTTCATAGTATGCCTCTATTTGTTCATCTGTGTAGTCTTGAGTAGGTGCATATGTCTGTATTATTGCTATGTCGAATGGTTTTGCTTTCAACTTGGGTAGTATAATCCTATCACTGTATGTCCAGTGGGTACTTATATATTTTTGTAGCTCTCTTTTTATCAGTATTCCTACGCCCCTTTGATGTTCTGTTGTGTTTCCTGAGTATATAAATGTATATTTTTCGTCTTCAATGTACCCACATTCCTTCCATCTAGTCTCTGATATGCCTAAAATATCTATATTTATTCGTTCTGCTTCTTGAATTAGATTTTCCAATTTCCCTTGTTGATATAGAGTCCTAACATTCCAATTACTTATTTTAAGATCTTTCCTCCGACATAAGTTCGAATTTCTCCGACTCTCCATGGCTTCCTCTGGACTGGTACGTGATGAGGCTCCAATCTCTTTCACGGTGGTCAGCCATGTTCGTCTTTCGTGTTCTGAACATGCCTCTTGTGTACCACACACTTTGCTGTTTTCGCTTTCTGGGCCGTTGATCATTCTTGATTCCTCCGCCTCCATCCACCGTCACAGACTTTTCACATATGGGTTGAACATACCCGTTTTTCCGTTGACATTTTTGTCAAACCATGTGCTTGCCTATCGAACCGCGAACACACAACACAAAGAAGAATAAATCATATTCCACTTAAATATCGGCAATCACAGTCCATCCCCACGTTAGAAGTAAAACATACACCAAACGGGAGAATAGCAACACATAGTTTCACAACTAGACTGTCGCGTAAATCATTTAAATATATCAGCAAGAGCCGAATTATAAAAATCGACTACAAGAAAGCCGCCATGACACCGGAAATCTATTGCTACATTATCATATTATCATATTATTATATTATCATATTATGATATTATTATATTATCATATTATGATATTATTATATTATCATATTGTTATATTATCATATTATCATATTATTATATTATCATATTATCATAGTATCATCAAGAAATAGAATTGCTCCAATGAGCTCATTTCTAACCTTTAGAGGGAATGAATTTTGAGTTCCTTGTTGCTTTCTCCACTGAATTCCAGGCATTTAAGAAACGAAAATTTGTTGTCATATTGTCCATGATTCACATTCATATGTTAAGAAGGGTTGAACATAACATTTAAGAACTCATTTACTTGTTTCCTATGTGCACGTTATATATTGGAATTGTGGGTCAATAAATCAACGACGGCCCACTCTTGATAAGCTACTGTGCGGCGCCAATATAATGATTTTGCAAGAAAGTCTTCTTGGTGATAGGACAGTTAATGCCCCTGGTTTTCATTGTTTCTACAATAGAAGACACCTTGGGCAGGCCATCCTTGTGCGTAACAATATGGTGGCAGCTGAGGTTGATATGTCTGCATGGGACAATGCAGAATTGCAGGTACATGCGGCTTGGGTGCAGACCCCAGTTCATTTCGTAGTTGTGAATGTGTAAACAATAATAATTTTTTGGCCATGTAATGAGAAGACAACAGCTGGAATATATTGTAACAACTGAGAAAATTGAGGAACGAAGAGATAGAGGAAAGTAAAGATAAAAGATACCAGACAGCTTAAGAGAATGGCTTGGCAGAAGGTCAACATCGGAAATGATAAATAACTGTCGAGATCGAAAGTTGTGAAGAGACATAATCACCTACGCCAGCAGGCATGGTACTTGATGATGATGATACAGATAACATACACATAAACAAAATACAGTTTACTGTCTGTTAACTGTACCTTCATAATCTATCCTTCCATCTCCTTTTGTGTCTGCTTCCCTCATGATGTCATTAACTTCCTCGTCCGACATTTTGTCTCCTGCGAAAAATTCGTCTTCCATAAATTCAGCTGAATTGTGATATTTTTATTTATAGATTATTTACAAATGTAATACAACCACATCAAAGAGCTAAGCATTATCAGCAATAATCAGACATTGCAAAAGAGGGTCAGTTTACTGTGCACAAATACATATTTTACAAAACAACGGGCGACACACCGAGCAAAAATGTTGTCCTTTCAAGGTTGTTCCCCAAATAAATTCTTCTTCATTGATCGTCATTGAACACTTTTGATGTGAAGGAAGATTTGCAATTCAATTCTCGCTGAAACTGAATGAGGTAGCAAATTGCAAAACACGTTACAGAAAGCGCTACGCATAGACAAAGAAAAAAAGTCCTTTGTGAAGGACCGTAGACTGCCAGCAGAACTGCAGTAAAAAAAGTAAAGTACCCCCGTCACGCCAAGTGGCGTATAGGGTATTATGGTATTAGTGACCCTCTATTTTACAGACCTTCAGCACATGATTTTTTGGGGTAATGTGGTCGGTATTACGCCCGTGCTGCTTTACTTTCCCAGAAAAAAATCCGGTACCCATTTAAGGCTGGGTGAACCCGGAAGCCGTCGGTTGGGATCGAACCCTACCCCTTGTCCGTGGTAGTCCAGTTCACTAACCACTGAGCTATCGCGGCTCCCTAGAACTGCAGTGCTTGCACATTATTTCTGATATATTCGATTAAGTGGGTGATGAGTTTGATGTGATACACATATGGACTATATTTGAGATGTGATAAATAAAATTACTTGTGATGCTCTCATGAGCCTTATGTAACGTATGGGAGGATACAGTTAGTCTTGACGAACTCCATGACCAATGATATGGAGAATTAGCCACGTTCAAGCAGAAGACCCCTTGTGTTTCTGTAAGTATTGGCTTCGCGTTTGGCGGGCAAGTACTAAATTCATTAACTCGCATTCGTGTACATATCTTGGCACGTGTAACGGACTGACTAAGTTGTTGTCGACATGTTACCATTAGATGCAAAGAAATTTTAGGTATATATTAAAACTTATCTTAAATAAGACTGTTTTGAAAGTACAAAGTATTGTCACGACACATTTCACCCCCGCCCCATGTACAAAGTTATTCCACCTCCACTTTCATAACTCCCCATTTCCCCCACCCCACCACAAGAGTTCACCACGAGAGGTCAACGAGAGGTACCATGACTCTCATATAGAAAAAAAATGTAGACTCTCATATAAGAAAAAATGTGCCGGTAGACTATTTATATTAAGGAATATGGTGCCTTTAAAGACACATTCCACGGTCCTATCACTGGAAATACACTGCACATGTGGTTTTAGTAACCATATTTTTTTACAGACCTTCGGCACATGGTTTTTAGGGTAATGTGGTCGGTATTACGCCCGTCCCGCTTTACTTTCCCAGAAATAAATCAGGTACCCATTAAAGCTGGGTGAACCCGGAAGCCGTCGGTTGGGATCGAACCTTACCTCTTGTCCTTTGTAGTCCAGTTCACTAACCACTGAGCTATCGCTTCTCCCGAATTCAAACATTCCTGTTTGATTCTTGGATGACATACATGTTTGATTCTTGGATGACATACATGTTTGATTCTTGGATGACACACCTGTTTAATTCTTGGATGACACACCTGTTTGATTCTTGGATGACACACCTGTTTGATTCTTGGATGACACACCTGTTTGATTCTTGGATGACACACCTGTTTAATTCTTGGATGACACACCTGTTTGATTCTTGGATGACACACCTGTTTGATTCTTGGATGACACACCTGTTTGATTCTTGGATGACACACATGTTTGATTCTTGGATGACACATCTGTTTAATTCTTGGATGACACACCTGTTTGATTCTTGGATGACACACCTGTTTGATTCTTGGATGACACACCTGTTTGATTCTTGGATGACATACATGTTTGTTCCCTTAGATAACACCCGCAACCTGTCCCACTTGTCGGCTAAAGCCACATTTGCTATTGCCGCAGGACATGTGAAATTTCAAATAAGACTTCTTTCATCTGTTGGATTAACGTCTGCGTCAAATCTTAATCTATATGAAAGTGAAGAGCAAAACTAAGTTGGCCAGAGAACAAGATCAATATTGTTGTCAAGTCAGTCACGTATTAGAAAAAAAATAAAATAGCGAGCACTTACATATTACAATATAAACTACTAGTTAAATGACGCATTGGATGGAATATGAAGTAAGATTACACGATAATTAACTAAATTCACAATAATTGCAAAATAACTAAATGTAAGACATAAATAACTACATGCAATTTTACAAAAAATGTAACAAAATAGTTAAATGTAAAGTAACAATAGATAATTCATGCAATTAATTAATACCAGAAAAATACACCAGGAAAAAACGAAGAAAGATCATCAAATTGACACCCACAAAACACAAGTGAGAGCTATGGGACAAATGAGATTGTCAGGAATGATACATTTAAGATATATCTAGTTCAGATGTGATCAAAATAATTAAATAGGTGATTACCTTTCAGCTAAAGATTCCCAATATCATCATATGGTTGTGAATTACGGACAATCTTCCTTCCTTCTTTCTATCCTACTGCTTGTGAAGGCGTAGCGTTGAAAAGAGGAGAAATTCCCTAATTTTGTAGCGTGACTTGTGGCATGTCGGATTTACTTAATGCCTCTTTGATTCCTTCTAGTTATCTCTTTTCTCACTTGCTCTGTAGCCGGGTGTTTTCAGGTGAATCGCCCCCATCTATCTGTTGATTGTATCTCATTGTGCTGAGGTGACTAATTCAACTGATTCCTTGCTTTAATGTTATCACTAGATGATATTTAGGCAACCATTTTTCTTAAGGTTCTATTTCTAGTCTTCTCTCTTCTAGTTTTGTTTGCAGCTTTTGTGATATATATGTACAATATGACAATTAATTGAACAGAAATCATGAATATATCAACAGATAAAGAGAACATCAAAATAACAATAGACGGCGGACATTAAAACAAGTGGAGGAACTTAAATACATAGGAAGTGACCGATGACAAGTCGCAAACAGAATAAAACGTTCACGGAAAAAACAGTACAGAAAAAATAATCTAAAAAAAAATCATCATGGGGAAAATTCATCGCAGGATTCTATTTATAGCAGAGTAATGATGTCAATGGAGCCTCGGTGGCTGAGTGGTTAGTGTGCTCACCTCGGTGGCTGAGTGGTTAGTGTGCTCACCTCGGTGGCTGAGTGGTTAGTGTGCTCACCTCGGTGACTGAGTGGTTAGGGTGCTCACCTCGGTGGCTGAGTGGTTAGTGTGCTCACCTCGGTGACTGAGTGGTTAGTGTGCTCACCTCGGTGGCTGAGTGGTTAGTGTGCTCACCTCGGTGGCTGAGTGGTTAGTGTGCTCACCTCGGTGGCTGAGTGGTTAGTGTTTCAGAAGGGTCTGTGTTTGATACACAGCAGTGGCGGATATTTTGTCGGACTGACAAGGCTCCGGGGTGGGGTTCACCCAGCCTTTAAAAATGGGTACCAGAGATTTTTTTTTGGGGTTGGTGGAAGTAAAGGCGACCTGGCGTGATGCCGACCATATCACCCACAAATGTGCCGTGGTCATAGAAAAATATGGTCACCAACATCACATTCCCCATGGGACTTGCAAGGCGTGGAGGAAACCTTTACTTAATGATGTAAATAAGAAATTAGAATATTTGATAGTACAATGGTTGCAAGGGTCAAGGGCTAAAATGATGTAAATACGAAATTAGAATATATGATGATACAATGGCTGTGAGAGTCAAGGGCTATAATGATGTAAATACGAAATTAGAATATTTGATGATACCATGGCTGTGAGAGTCAAGGGCTATAATGATGTAAATACGAAATTAGAGTATTTGATGATACCATGGTTGTGAGAGTCAAGGGCTATAATGATGTAAAGACGAAACTAGAATATTTGATTGTACAAGAGAGAGTCAAGGGCTATAATGATGTAAATACGAAACTAGAATATTTGATTATACAAGAGAGAGAGTCAAGGGCTATAATGATGTAAATACGAAACTAGAATATTTGATTGTACAAGAGAGAGTCAAGGGCTATAATGATGTAAATACGAAACTAGAATATTTGATTGTACAAGAGAGAGTCAAGGGCTATAATGATGTAAATACGAAACTAGAATATTTGATTGTACAAGAGAGAGTCAAGGGCTTCAATGGCGTTATTCTGAACCAAGAACGTCAATTGTATGATTCTCGTAAGCACAAATCAAATATACTACATAATGATAATAGATAGATTCCGTAACAGCGTCAAGAAAGACAACACTTATCGAGGAGCAGATATTAATTCAGATCACAATCCTGTAATGATTAAAATGAAAATCAAACTAAAGAGAAACAAACAAAAGTCTAATTCATCAATACCAATAGATATAACAGCTTTAAGTCAAAAATATGTTAAAGATACTTATACAATACAAGTAAAAAACACATATCAGAAGCTGCTAGAAGAAGGGACTGAGCAATACAGAAGAGAAAATCCTGAAGAAAAAGTTACAACTATATGGCAATTCATAAAGAAAGGCATACAAGAAACCTGTGGCAATTACCCCAAAAAGAAAAGAACAAAAATAAAAGAAACAAAATTGGTTAACTGACACCATATTAGAAAAAATAGGAGAATGAAGACAAGCGAAGAACGGTGCCAGATACAATGAAATTGATAATGAAATACACAAAATGTGCAAAAATTGAAAAAGAAGACTGGCTCAGCCAAAGATGTCTAGAAATCAAAACTATGGAAGCAGATGTATTGCAAAGAAGGAAGAACGCTAACAGACAACATAGATATAATCGATAGATGGCAGAAATATATGACATAATTATCTTACGATGAACGAGACAAAAATCTATTTATAAAATGTAAGCCAAGCTATACAATTTTAAAATCTGAGATAGAAAAAGCTATACAAACAATGAAAAAGGGAAAAACAGCATGACTTGACAAATACATATAGAGATGATACAAGACCTACAAATAAATATCAAAGCTGAAGGAATACACCTGGAGACCGTTCAGAGCTACAAAAACCTGGGACATACTATAACCAATGATGGAAAATGTAACACTGAAATAAACAAAAGAAACGGAATGGCAAAAAAGTAATTTTACTGGCATGAAAAGTATATTAACATCAAAATAAATAACACCAGGGCTAAAACTAATAATAGCAAAATGTCTTCTCAATATTTCTGTATGGTGCGGAAACATGGATATTAGACAAGAAAACAGAACAGAGAATTGAAGCTTTTGAAATGTGGATTTATAGAAGAATAGATAGAAATGGATGGAAAGAAAACAGAACAAATGATGAAGTCTTGAAACAACTAAAAATTAAAAGAGAACTAATGAATACAATTAGAACAAGACAAATGAAATTTTTGGGGCATGTTAGAAGACACAACAGCCTACTAAAAGCTATATTGGAATGGAAAATACAAGTTAAAAGAGGCAGTGGCAGAGGCAGACCAAGACTAACGAGTAACATCAAAGATGGACAAGACAACCTATGACAACCTGCACCATCAAAGAAAGAGACAGAGCAGAAAGGCGCTCCATGGTAGCCAACCTTCGATGTGGAGACGGCACTCAATGATAATGATGATAATACAATATAACAATATATCATGATACAATATAACAATATATCACGATACAATAAAACAATATATAATGATACAATATAACAATATATGACAATAATGTTTGTATTGTCGGTGGTCCTACAAAACTTTTCAATCTATTTGCCACTCCCACTTTTCTCAACATCTATTTCTTTATTGTAATGTTTCTATTCACCAGTTTCGTTGTCATTAAACTGTTTTCAGCTCTATTATGGATATAGTCAGGACCTTGAATTCCCACAATTATAATGTATCAATCCTGTGATGAAATTTCCCTGCGTTGATCTTTCTTTCTATAAATTGTCCACGAAGCTTTTTTCTGCGATGTTTTTTCAGTGATGATTTTGTCCAACTCGAAGCAGAAATAGAGTCAAGATGGAATAAAGGTTGTCAAATAATCGGTCAACCTTCACCACTACTGTCCAACAATGAAATAACACTAGAGGCAAAACGAGCATTCTTCTATAGAATCGTCATTCCAAAGTTGTACTGCTTAAGCCATAATAGTACAATACAGCTGCTACTTAATGTTTGTATTTCGTCCTTAGTGTTTACTTTAGTATTTATATCTTAGTTTTATCCTTTTACCTGACTGCCATTTTGATCATCCTTTAGTTTTTGTACGTTTGCCACCTATTACGTTGTTATCATTGTTGTGATCACCATCATCACTCATACCTTATTTTAGTTTTAGTTCTTTTTTGCCTGTGTTAGCTTAGTCCTTTCACTTGTTCCTTTCTCTGACAGCATGCCCACACTTAAACAGTTTTCGAACTCCATACGCCGAGGTACTCTTTTAGCCTTCCAGTATTTACCTACAGACATCTCTTCTATATCCACTGAACTCGCCTTTACTACTTATAAGCTTACCAGATTTAGTTGCCACGTTAATTTCCTCCAAAATTGTATACGATTTAAGATTCTCCCTTTTGGGTTCCGGTCTAAATTCACCCCCTTTGTCCACCAGCCCAACCTTAGTGAAATTAGGCGATTTGATAGTATTGAAAGACGCCTTGGTTTCCATCGTATGAGGCTCGTTCTAGCCAACTACACCAGGTTGGTCTCCCACCTGCGCACTCAGCGTCTATTGCTGGTGTCGAGACTCAGGTGTTTAATGACCGGCTCAGACCATTTTATCCGACAGATCATCCACGACTTTAATAGGCAACTCTATATTTTTATGTCCTCCCAGCACAAGAAGAAGATCTCCTTCCTCCGCCCCGCCCCACCTTCCTCTATACCTGCTACGTCAGCTACCGACTCTTTAGTTTTTTGTATACCCCCCGACCTCCATCTCTCACATAATGAGAGGTCTGTTCTCTCTAAAGGTTTAAAATTTATCCCCCTTCGTCCCTTTAGTGACCATTATAATCTTTGTAAGGATGTCCATGATTTCCATAGACGTATGCGCTTGAAGCTCCATTACTCTGGCACTACTGCAACTTCCACCTTATCTACCCCTGTAGACGAGTTTTCCCGCTTCCACTCCCGTAAATCGGATTGGACCCCTCAACCCGGCGCATCCCAGGCCTTGGATCACTACATTAATGTCACCTCACGTGAGATACTACAACTGTGCCCTAGAAAACTTCACCGCTCTAATTTATCTCCCTCTGAGCTTCGAGCCCTCTCTAATCTCCGCCGCCGAGAAGACATTGTCATCAAACCGGCCGATAAAGGGGGAGCGGTGGTAGTTTGGCGCAGAGACTTATACATTTCAGAGGGCAACAAACAACTATCCAATACCACGTTTTATAAACCCCGTCCTGATGACGCTGCTGTCCCCCACAATAAACAGGTCCAATCTACCATCAAAGAACTGATCCGTGACCACCTCCTTCCCCCTAGCGCGTCTCGCCTTATTATCCCGAATAGTGGTCTTGGGAAACCATCTTTCTATATGCTCCCCAAAATTCACAAAATCGACTATCCAGGACGCCCCATCGTGTCTGCGTGTGCATGCCCGACTGAACACATATCTGACTATCTAGACAGTGTCTTCCAGCCCATGGTTGCCAGTCTTCCTTCATATGTCAAGGACACTAACCATGCACTTAATATCTTCTCTTCTATCTCTCTCTCCCATGGTCGCTCATACCGACTTTTTACCCTTGATGTTTGCTCCCTCTACACCTCTATTCCTCACTCCGACGGCCTCTTAGCTCTACGTTTCTTTCTTGACCAGAGACAACACCCCTCTGTGGATACTGCCACTCTTCTCCGCCTTACTGAGCTTGTACTCAACCTCAATACCTTTGAGTTCAATGGTGACTTCTATGATCAGGTTAGTGGAGTAGCCATGGGCACCAAGATGGGCCCTAGCTATGCTTGCCTGTTTATGGGCTACCTTGAGTACCAATTTCTCAATTCATATCAAGGTCCCCTTCCCATCATATACCTTCGGTACATTGATGACTGCTTCGGACTTACCGATCTACCTGAGGATGACCTCTCCAGGTTTATCGACCACATTAGTGGCTATCACAAAGCTATCAAGTTCACATCTTGTACATCCACTTCCTCTGTCACCTTCCTAGATCTTATCGTTTCTTTGGGTACTTCTGGCCTCCATACTTCGATTTTCTATAAACCCACAGACGCCCATTGCTATCTTCTCTACACTTCATCCCATTCACCTTCTTGTCGCGACTCTATTCCATTCTCACAGTTATTGCGTCTCCGTCGCATCTGCCAGGATGACCAAGATTTCCTCCTACAGGCTCACCTCATGTTAGGTTTCTTCAGCCGCCGGCTTTATCCAGACTCGATCCTCCAGTCTGCCCTCCAGCGGGTCCTCCTTATCTCCCGTCCCGAGGCACTCACCCCTTCCAACCGCCCCCCTTCTGAGAGAACTATACTCACCCTCACATATCATCCCCACAACTTAGCTGCTGTGAGGATACTCAACCGCTACCGTTCCATTCTCCTCTCTGATCCCACTACCCGTCTACTTTTTAGTGATCCCCCGATGATCGCCTTTAAGCGCGACAGGAATTTGAGAGATATTTTGGTTAGGAGCCATCTCCCTTGCTCCCACCCTCAACACTTCGGTACGGCCCCTTGTGGTCGTAGCTGTATCACCTGTGCCTATGTGCTCCCTGCTGACTCGGTTTTGTTCCCTAATGGACGGTTCGAGATCAAGCATAGCTTCACATGTGTGTCCCGCAACATCATTTATGCCATCATATGCCAACGATGCCATATGACCTATATTGGTGAGTCTGGAAGAAGATTAGCGGAAAGATTTTGTGAACATCTACGTGATGTCCAACAAAATACTGGTACTCCGGTATCTTCCCACTTCAACTCCCCTGATCACAAGGGCAAAGACGACATCCGTGTCACTGGTATTGTCCTTTGTCACTCTGGCGACCGCAGCCGCTATACTTTGGAAAATCGCCTTATAGTCCAGTATGGTTCGCTGACCCCGAGAGGTATGAATGTATCACACTCATACGCATAGTTTCTTTTTGCTTGCTCCTTCCCTTTTGCATAGCCTTCTCTACTACACATATTTGGGTTCTTTGGTCTACTTACTATGCCATACTTTTTATAGTTCTTCTCCTCTAGTCCCTTATGAGACACTTCGGTTTTCTCCTCTATAAAAAATTTTTTTTCTGTGCTTCTTACCCCTCATTTATTTTTACTGTACCCCACTCTCAGACATCTCACTCTTAGCGTCTTTTTACACCTGTCAGACTACTATTCGATTCTTTCTCCTTTGTGTTTGCACACTGACCCTTGTGTTTACTCCTCTGGTTCTGTTTACATTTACGCACTTTTTCGCACGATTTTCGACGCTCACGACAGCCGCACTTGGTTACGATTTTATTTTGGATTTGACAGGATAGTTTTACTTTTTGTTGTTGTTTTCTTTAACACATTTCGATTGTTTTTGTTTTGGTTGTTTCGTTATTAATTTGTGTGTGTGTGTTTTTATTGTTTGTTCCTGATGAAGGCCTATTGAGCCGAAACGTTGTTTAGTCTGTGTCGTCCACTTGTCACGTAAAGCTTCTTACATACCTTTTTTTATTTTTTAATTTTTCCTTAAGCCAGACAGACTTGAACCCTAGACTCAAGATCAATAAAGAATGAAAAATGACCACTACTGATTTGAAATGTGTTAGACGAATGACATGAAACAGCCTCAGAGACAAGATCCGGAATGACGAACTTAAAAAAAAGCTAGGAATAATTCACCTCATAGAATACATAAAGAAACAACATATAACATGGTTTTTTTCACATGATAAGACAGCTATAGGAAAACATAACACATCGAGCCTTCAATAAACGTTGCGAGAAAACGAGACGCAAGTGCCGACCACTAAAATGGTGTATTGATGAACGATCAGAAAAACTAGAAAACAGCAACACAGGCCAACAGAAAAGCAAATGACTGAACATTACATATCCCCTCAACGCTGAAAGGCAAATGAGGAAGAAAAGAAGTTATAGGTATCGTTGTACGTGTTATTTATGTTTGTGTTCTTCAAGAATTGTTTGTAACACTGGTCTGGTACAATGTGGACGTAAAGAAAGTTTACATCAATGTTCTTTCTGTTAGGACGTTCGTAATCGTCACCCATGTCTTCCTTTCGACGGTCGCAGCAGCCATCAATGCAAGCTCCAAGTTGAGAGTCCGGTGGACTTAGCGTTGTGACTTTCCAGCCCAGTTCAGGTTGAAGTGTCAATTGAGGCAATGTTCTTTGCGATCTGAAAGACTCCTGTTGTTCACCCAGCCACTTTAAATGGGAACCAGAAATGTTCTCTTTGGAGGAAAGGCAGGGAAGAATGGAACTGGTCAGCCTACATCACAAATCAGAGACAATGACGTCACTAACACTTCGTAATTAAAAAAAAAAAACAATCTTTACGTCATTTTCCCATCACTGGTGTCTGCCGGGAGACTCATAGAACCGGAGTATAAAGGCCGCATGAGCAGACACCGCGAGGTATTCAGGTTTGAGTTTTTATTTCAACCCCCCCCCCCCCCCCCCCCCCCCCCCGAAAAAAAGTGTGATCCTTAGCAGATTCGAACCGGCGTTCTCCTGGTCTGGAGTTCTACATGTTACAGTAATTGCTGTGAGGTTACCTTTACCTCTACACGCTGTGTCTGTCTACGGCGCAGCAAAATGTGTTCCTCCGTTGCAACACTATAACAATCGTTCTGAGAGTTGCTGCCACTATGTGGTAGTCGGGGGACGATTATAATAAATACATGTTTACAGCAGATGGGAACTTTCCACGAGAGAGACAATTACATCGAGACCCGGATGTCTGTTTGTTAGAACATAGATATAGGTTGAGATCTGTGTTGTTTGTATGAACATGGAGAGTATATAGATATAGTTGAGATCTGATGTTGTTTGTATGTTAGAACTTTGATATAGTTGAGATGTCTGTCGTTTGTATGTTAGAACTTTGATATAGTTGGAGATGTCTGTTTTGTATGTTAGAACTATGATATAGTTGGAGATGTCTGTCGTTTGTATGTTAGAACTATGATATAGTTGGAGATCTCTATTGTTTGTATGTTAGAACTATGATATAATTAGAGATCTCTGTTGTTTGTATGTTACAACTATGATATAGTTGGAGATGTCTGTCGTTTGTATGTTAGAACTTTGATATAGTTGGAGATGTCTGTCGTTTGTCTGTTAGAACTTTGATATAGTTGGAGATGTATGTCGTTTGTCTGTTAGAACTTTGATATAGTTGGAGATGTATGTCGTTTGTATGTTAGAACTTTGATATAGTTTTAGATGTATGTTGTTTGTATGTTAGAACTATTATATAGTTGGAGATGTCTGTTGTTTGTATGTTAGAACTATGATATAGTTGGAGATCTCTGTTGTTTGTATGTTAGAACTATGATATAGTTGGAGATCTCTGTTGTTTGTATGTTAGAACTATGATAAAGTTGGAGATATCTGTTGTTTGTATGTTAGAACTATGATAAAGTTGGTGATACTTGTATGGTAGAACTATGATATTCTTCTTAGTAGTGCCCCCGTCACGCCAAGTGGCGTATAGGGAAATATGGTGTTAGTGACCCTATATTTTACAGACCTTCAGCGCATGATTTTTGGGGTAATGTGGTCGGTATTACGCCAGTGCTGCTTTACTTTTCCAGAAAAAAATCCGGTACCCATTTAAGGCTGGGTGAACCCAGAAGCCGTCGGTTGGGATCGAACCCTACCCCTTGTCCTTTGTAGTCCAGTATACTAACCACTGAGATATCGCGGCTCAGAACTATGATATAGTTGGAGATATTTATTGTTTGTATGTTAGAACTATGATATAGTTGGAGATGTTTGTATGTTAAAACTGTGATATAGTTGGAGGTGTCTGATGTTTGTATGTTTGAACTATGATATAGTTAGAGATGTTTGTATGTCAGAACTTTGATATAGTTGGAGACGTCTGCTGTTTGTATGTTAGAACTATGATATAGTTGGAGATCTCTGTTGTTTGTATGTTAGAACTATGATATAGTTGGAGATCTCTGTTGTTTGTATGTTAGAACTATGATATAGTTGGAGATCTCTGTTGTTTGTATGTTAGAACTATGATATAGTTGGAGGTGTCTGATGTTTGTATGTTTGAACTATGATATAGTTGGAGACGTCTGCTGTTTGAATGTTAGAACTATGATATAGTTGAAGGACTAGGATATCTCATTTTGTCTTACCTTTATCGTTTCAAACTTCTCTATCTCCTTAGAACCTGACAACAAACTACTGTTGACAACTCTTTAGTGATAGTTTGGCTAAGTGCTATTTTTATTTAAACCTAGGAAACTGTTGTGATACTGACCACAGATGTATGTGTCGTCGACGACAGCAGAACCTTTTCAGATAAATTAGGGGTTGGATGGACAAAGGTGTCGGCGTTACGTACGGCCAGAAATAAAATCCCTGGTTAGTGACATTAAACTATCAATCCAGGTCAAGATAAGGGACTTTATTGACAGCTGCATTTAAATAGCGTTATGTACCTTTCCGTGTCTGTTCTATGTGTCTTATAACCGAGGGGAACAAAGAAGTCTCGCGAGACAACTCATAGACATTGGTTCATTTGATATTTCACAATATCATCTAACAATAGAAGAGTTTTCCCTTCCTTTTACCGTTTTAATTGTGATCCCTTACCTCCCAAACTTGTTTTGGTATACAGTTTGTAGAAACGGTGTTTGTGGTAACGGTGTTTGTGGTAACAGTGTTTGTAGTAACGGTGTTTGTGGTAACAGTGTTTGTAGTAACGGTGTTTGTGGTAACGGTGTTTGTGGTAACGGTGTTTGTAGTAACGGTGTTTGTAGTAATGGTGTTTATGGTAACGTTGTTTGTAGTAACGGTGTTTCTGGTAACGGTGTTTGTAGTAACGGTGTTTGTGGTAACGTTGTTTGTAGTAACGGTGTTTGTGGTAACGGTGTTTCTGGTAACGTTGTTTGTAGTAACGGTGTTTGTGGTAACGGTGTTTCTGGTAACGGTGTTTGTAGTAACGGTGTTTGTGGTAACGGTGTTTGTAGTAACGGTGTTTCTGGTAACGTTGTTTGTAGTAACGGTGTTTCTGGTAACGGTGTTTGTAGTAACGGTGTTTGTGGTAACGGTGTTTCTGGTAACATTGTTTGTAGTTACGGTGTTTGTGGTAACGGTGTTTGTAGTTACGGTGTTTGTGGTAACGGTGTTTGTGGTAACAATGTTTGTGGTAACGGTGTTTCTGGTAACATTGTTTGTAGTTACGGTGTTTGTGGGAACGGTGTTTGTGGTAACGGTGTTTGTGGTAATGGTGTTTGTGGTAACCGTGTTTGTAGTAACGGTGTTTGTGGTAACCGTGTTTGTGGTAATGGTGTTTGTGGTAACCGTGTTTGTAGTAACGGTGTTTGTGGTAACCGTGTTTGTGGTAATGGTGTTTGTGGTAACCGTGTTTGTAGTAACGGTGTTTGTGGTAACGGTGTTTGTGGTAATGGTGTTTGTAGTAACAGTGTTTGTGGTAATGGTGTTTGTAGTAACAGTGTTTGTGGTAATGGTGTTTGTGGTAACGGTGTTTGTGGTAACGGTGTTTGTGGTAATGGTGTTTGTGGTAACGGTGTTTGTGGTAACGGTGTTTGTGGTAACGGTGTTTGTGGTAATGGTGTTTGTAGTAACAGTGTTTGTGGTAATGGTGTTTGTGGTAACGGTGTTTGTGGTAACGGTGTTTGTGGTAACGGTGTTTGTGGTAACGGTGTTTGTCGTAACGCTGTTTGTGGTAATGGTGTTTGTGGTAACAGTGTTTGTGGTAATTGTGTTTGTGTTAATGGTGTTTGTGGTAACCGTCTTTGTGGTAACGGTGTTTGTAGTAATGGTGTTTGTGTTAATGGTGTTTGTGGTACGTGTGCGTGTGGTAATGGTGTTTGTGGTAATGGTGTTTGTGTTAATGGTGTTTGTAGTAATGGTTTTTGTGGTAACCGTGTTTGTGGTAATGGTGTTTGTGGTAATGGTGTTTGCGTTAATGGTGTTTGTAGTAATGGTATTTGTGGTAACCGTGTTTGTGTTAATGGTGTTTGTGTTAATGGTGTTTGTGTTAATGGTGTTTGTGGTAACCGTGTTTGTGGTACCGTTTTGTGGTAATGGTGTTTGTGGTAACCGTGTTTGTGGTAATGATGTTTGTGGTAACGGTGTTTGTGGTTATGATGTTTGTGGTAACCGTCTTTGTGGTAATGGTGTTTGTGGTAACCGTCTTTGTGGTAATGGTGTTTGTGTTAATGGTGTTTGTGGTAACCGTCTTTGTGGTAATGGTGTTTGTGTTAATGGTGTTTGTGGTACGTGTGCGTGTGGTAACGGTGTTTGTCGTAACGCTGTTTGTGGTAACGGTGTCTGTCATAACGCTGTTTGTGGTAACGTGTTTGTGGTAACCGTGTTTGTGATAGCTGTGTTTGTGGTAACGGTGTTTCTGGTGATGACGTTTTTGGTAATAGTGTTTGTGGTAACGGTGTTTATGGTAACAGTGTTTGTCGTAACGCTGTTTGTGATAACCGTTTTTGTGGTAATAGTGTTTGTGGTAACCGTGTTTGTGGTAACGTATTCTCTCAGAAATTCTCTTGAATCTAACGCCTTTATTCTGATTGTGTCTTCATTCGTTGTATTAATCTTTTTTCTAAAGGACATTGGAAAAAGACCAATGAGAAAGTTCTCAAAGAGGCCAACACAAAAAGGGAGCTCTTAAAAAACATCAGAAAGAAACAATCAACATTTTTCGGACACATCATGAGAAGAGGAAAGTTGGAATACTTGGTTACAACTGGCAAAATAAAAGGAAAGAGAGATCGCGGACGACAAAGAGAGAAAATACTGGATAGCTTGGTGTCATGGCATGGAAAACAGTCAACAACAGAATTAAAACGATGCACTGTGGATAGAAGATTGTGGAAGGACATGATCGCCAACGCCAACCGCTACGGTACATGATGATGATGAAAGGACATCATTTCTTGCTTTTCTTCCTCTTGTTCCCGTAGCCCTGGAGGTCGTTAGACATCACATCGTCATTGCTCCCAGTGTGTCTCTACCTTCAACCATTCTATTAGACTTTGCAAAGCCAATGCCTATTCATCCTAGGATGTTATCTTTCCATCTCTTTGTCCACCTTATCTCACTTCTCTCAAGGTTACTGAAGGAATCGTCTCTGCCAGGACAGATGGTCGAGATAATCGTTTCTACCATTTGGCTTTACTTTTCTTCACAGTATTCAAAGACCATCACAGACAGACCAGCGTTGAGAGATTCACTTTTTCTGTTTTCCGATAAGTTCCACATTTACATAGACCCTAGCTTGTTGACATCACTGCATCGTGGCATGTGTCCGTAACTGCATGTTGACATGTTTCCGTCACTGCATGTTGACATGTTTCCGTCACTGCATGTTGACATGTTTCCGTCACTACATGTTAACATTCCATCACTGCAAGTTGAGATGTTTCCATCACTGCATGTTGACATATTTCGATCACTGCATGTTGAGATTTTTCCAACACTGCATGTTGACATGTTTCCGTCACTGCATGTTGACATGATTCCGTCACTGCATGTTGACATATTTCGATCACTGCATGTTGAGATTTTTCCAACACTGCATGTTGACATGTTTCCGTCACTGCATGTTGACATGATTCCGTCACTGCATGTTGACATATTTCGATCACTGCATGTTGAGATTTTTCCAACACTGCATGTTGACATGTTTCCGTCACTGCATGTTGACATGATTCTGTCACTGCATGTTGGCATGTTCCCATCACTGCATGTTGACATGTTTCCATCACTGCATGATGACATATTTCCGTCACTGCATGTTGAGATGTTTCCATCACTTCATGTTGAGATGTTTCCATCACTGCATGTTGACATGTTTCCATCACTGCATGTTGACATGTTTCCATCACTGCATGTTGACATGTTTCCATCACTGCATGTTGACATGTTTCCATCACTGCATGTTGAGATGTTTCCGTCAGTTTTGTTCAACTCACAACAAACTCAATTCCAGCTGCATGTTGAGATGTTTCCGTCAGTTTTGTTCAACTCACAACAAACTCAATTCCAGCTGCATGTTGACATGTTTCCGTCAGTTTTATTCAACTCACAACAAATTCTATTCCAGCTGCATGTTGACATGTTTTCATCAGTTTTGTTCAACTCACAACAAACTCTATTCCAGCTGCATGTTGACATGTTTCCATCAGTTTTGTTCAACTCACAACAAACTCTATTCCAGCTGCATGTTGACATGTTTCCGTCAGTTTTGTTCAACTCACAACAAACTCTATTCCAGCTGCATATTGACATGTTTCCATCAGTTTTGTTCAACTCACAACAAACTCTATTCCAGCTGCATATTGACATGTTTCCATCAGTTTTGTTCAACTCACAACAAACTCTATTCCAGCTGCATGTTGACATGTTTCCATCAGTTTTGTTCAACTCACAACAAACTCTATTCCAGCTGCATATTGACATGTTTCCATCAGTTTTGTTCAACTCACAACAAACTCTATTCCAGCTGCATGTTGACAATTTTCATAATATTATTACCATTTTCAACGTTATCATATTTTAAATACAATTCAGTCACAAACTATAGGATGAAGAAATAAAAAGTCACACCCACACACACCCCACACACACACCCCACACACACACCCCACACACACACACCCCACACACACACACCCCACACACACCCCACACTCACGCCCCACACACACACCCCACACACACACCCCACATACACCCCCCACACACACATCCCCATACACACCCCACACACACCCACACACACACCCACACACACACACACCCCACACACACACACCCCACACACACGCCCCACACACACCCCACACACACCCCACACACACCCCACACACACACACCCCACACACACCCCACACACACGCCCCACACACACGCCTCACACACACCCCACACACACACCACACACACACCCCACACAGAGAGAGCTTACCTAATGTGGTCATGAACATCTTAAATTCCTCTGGGTCTATGTATCCGTTGTGGTCTGTGTCAAACATCTCAAAGGCTTCCCTCATTTCGCAGCCGAACTCATCGACCGTGGGCTTGTACAAATTGTTGTCGATGACGTATTTCTCAAAGGCAGCAAACTCTATTGAGCCACTGCCTGACAAACACAACGTTTTTATAGACATGTTTTTACTTCAGTAACGTAATCGACAAGTCAAAGAAATGTGTGTACAACAGCGAGAGTATGTGAGTGAGGGGATAGAGAGAAAGAAACAGCAAGAGTATGTGAGTGAGGGGATAGAGAGAAATAAACAGCGATAATACAACACAAATTTAGAGCAGTATAATTTTAGTGTACTTGTTATTAAAGCACATAATATGTGTGCATTCGTTTCATGTTGGACGCACTTCAATCGACAACAAAATAATCGACCACAAAAATAATCGACAACAAAATAATCGACCACAAAAATAATCGACAACAAAATAATTGACCACAAAAATAATCGACAACAAAATAATCGACCACAAAAATAATCGACAACAAAATAATCCACAAAAATAATCGACAACAAAATAATTGACCACAAAAATAATCGACAACAAAATAATTGACCACAAAAATAATCGACAACAAAATAATCGACCACAAAAATAATCGACAACAAAATAATCGACCACAAAAATAATCGACAACAAAATAATCGATCACAAAAATAATCGACAACAAAATAATTGTCAACAAAAAATAATTGACAACAAAACAACGACAGTTCAACGGCAGCTCTAAACTAGCATTGATCCCCAGCGCGTATTTTCTCTCAACCTTCTCTTTTTGTTTACGCCACGACGATAATAAATGCTATAAGACTGCTCTTGCCTTACAATGACAGAGACAATCTTCACATGTGAAAAAACATAGAAATATAATAAACAGTCACTGTAGCTCCCACACATAATTAAGTTAGCAAGTCTATGATGACCTGACACAGTCTGCAGAATTAAGTTAGCAATGAAGGGCAAGTCTATGATGTCCTGACACAGTCTGCAGAATTAAGTTAGCAATGAAGGGCAAGTCTATGATGTCCTGACACAGTCTGCAGAATTAAGTTAGCAATGAAGGGCAAGACTATGATGTCCTGACACAGTCTGCAGAATTAAGTTAGCAATGAAGGGCAAGTCTATGATGTCCTGACACAGTCTGCAGAATTAAGTTAGCAATGAAGGGCAAGACTATGATGTCCTGACACAGTCTGCAAAATTAAGTTAGCAATGAAGGGCAAGACTATGATGTCCTGACACAGTCTGCAGAATTAAGTTAGCAATGAAGGGCAAGACTATTATGTCCTGACACAGTCTGCAGAATTAAGTTAGCAATGAAGGGCAAGACTATGATGTCCTGACACAGTCTGCAGAATTAAGTTAGCAATGAAGGGCAAGACTATGATGTCCTGACACATTCTGCAGAATTAAGTTAGCAATGAAGGGCAAGTCTATGATGTCCTGACACAGTCTGCAGAATTAAGTTAGCAATGAAGGGCAAGACTATGATGTCCTGACACAGTCTGCAGAATTAAGTTAGCAATGAAGGGCAAGACTATGATGTCCTGACACAGTCTGCAGAATTAAGTTAGCAATGAAGGGCAAGTATATGATGTCCTGACACAGTCTGCAGAATTAAGTTAGCAATGAAGGGCAAGTCTATGATGTCCTGACACAGTCTGCAGAATTAAGTTAGCAATGAAGGGCAAGACTATGATGTCCTGACACAGTCTGCAGAATTAAGTTAGCAATGAGGGGCAAGACTATGATGTCCTGACACAGTCTGCAGAATTAAATTAGCAATGAAGGGCAAGTCTATGATGTCCTGACACAGTCTGCAGAATTAAGTTAGCAATGATGGGCAAGACTATGATGTCCTGACACAGTCTGCAGAATTAAGTTAGCAATGATGGGCAAGACTATGATGTCCTGACACAGTCTGCAGAATTAAGTTAGCAATGAAGGGCAAGACTATGATGTCCTGACACAGTCTGCAGAATTAAGTTAGCAATGAAGGGGAAGACTATGATGTCCTGACACAGTCTGCAGAATTAAGTTAGCAATGAAGGGCAAGACTATGATGTCCTGACACAGTCTGCAGAATTAAGTTAGCAATGAAGGGCAAGACTATGATGTCCTGACACAGTCTGCAGAATTAAGTTAGCAATGAAAGGCAAGGCTATGATGTCCTGACACAGTCTGCAGAATTAAGTTAGCAATGAAGGGCAAGACTATGATGTCCTGACACAGTCTGCAGAATGAAGTTAGCAATGAAGGGCAAGACTATGATGTCCTGACACAGTCTGCAGAATGAAGTTAGCAATGAAGGGCAAGACTATGATGTCCTGACACAGTCTGCAGAATGAAGTTAGCAATGAAGGGCAAGACTATGATGTCCTGACACAGTCTGCAGAATTAAGTTAGCAATGAAGGGCAAGTCTATGATGTCCTGACACAGACTGCAGAATTAAGTTAGCAATGAAGGGCAAGACTATGATGTCCTGACACAGTCTGCAGAATTAAGTTAGCAATGAAGGGCAAGTCTATGATGTCCTGACACAGTCTGCAGAATTAAGTTAGCAATGAAGGGCAAGTCTATGATGTCCTGACACAGTCTGCAGAATTAAGTTAGCAATGAAGGGCAAGTCTATGATGTCCTGACACAGTCTGCAGAATTAAGTTAGCAATGAAGGGCAAGACTATGATGTCCTGACACAGTCTGCAGAATTAAGTTAGCAATGAAGGGCAAGACTATGATGTCCTGACACAGTCTGCAGAATTAAGTTAGCAATGAAGGGCAAGACTATGATGTCCTGACACAGTCTGCAGAATTAAGTTAGCAATGAAGGGCAAGTCTATGATGTCCTGACACAGTCTGCAGAATTAAGTTAGCAATGAAGGGCAAGACTATGATGTCCTGACACAGTCTGCAGAATTAAGTTAGCAATGAAGGGCAAGACTATGATGTCCTGACACAGTCTGCAGAATTAAGTTAGCAATGAAGGGCAAGACTATGATGTCCTGACACAGTCTGCAGAATTAAGTTAGCAATGAAGGGCAAGACTATGATGTCCTGACACAGTCTGCAGAATTAAGTTAGCAATGAAGGGCAAGACTATGATGTCCTGACACAGTCTGCAGAATTAAGTTAGCAATGAAGGTCAAGACTATGATGTCCTGACACAGTCTGCAGAATTAAGTTAGCAATGAAGGGCAAGACTATGATGTCCTGACACAGTCTGCAGAATTAAGTTAGCAATGAAGGGCAAGACTATGATGTCCTGACACAGTCTGCAGAATTAAATTAGCAATGAAGGGCAAGACTATGATGTCCTGACACAGTCTGCAGAATTAAGTTAGCAATGAAGGGCAAGTCTATGATGTCCTGACACAGTCTGCAGAATTAAGTTAGCAATGAAGGGCAAGTCTATGATGTCCTGACACAGTCTGCAGAATTACTTTAGCAATGAAGGGCAAGTCTATGATGTCCTGACACAGTCTGCAGAATTAAGTTAGCAATGAAGGGCAAGTCTATGATGTCCTGACACAGTCTGCAGAATTAAGTTAGCAATGAAGGGCAAGTCTATGATGTCCTGACACAGTCTGCAGAATTAAGTTAGCAATGAATGGCAAGTCTATGATGTCCTGACACAGTCTGCAGAATTAAGTTAGCAATGAAGGGCAAGACTATGATGTCCTGACACAGTCTGCAGAATTAAGTTAGCAATGAAGGGCAAGTCTATGATGTCCTGACACAGTCTGCAGAATTAAGTTAGCAATGAAGGGCAAGTCTATGATGTCCTGACCCAGTCTGCAGAATTAAGTTAGCAATGAAGGGCAAGACTATGATGTCCTGACACAGTCTGCAGAATTAAGTTAGCAATGAAGAGCAAGTCTATGATGTCCTGACCCAGTCTGCAGAATTAAGTTAGCAATGAAGAGCAAGTCTATGATGCCCTGACACAGTCTGCAGAATTAAGTTAGCAATGAAGGGCAAGTTTATGATGCCCTGACACAGTCTGCAGAATTAAGTTAGCAATGAAGGGCAAGTCTATGATGCCCTGACACAGTCTGCAGAATTAAGTTAGCAATGAAGGGCAAGACTATGATGCCCTGACACAGTCTGCAGAATTAAGTTAGCAATGAAGGGCAAGACTATGATGCCCTGACACAGTCTGCAGAATTAAGTTAGCAATGAAGGGCAAGACTATGATGTCCTGACACAGTCTGCAGAATTAAGTTAGCAATGAAGGGCAAGTCTATGATGTCCTGACACAGTCTGCAGAATTAAGTTAGCAATGAAGGGCAAGTCTATGATGTCCTGACACAGTCTGCAGAATTAAGTTAGCAATGAAGGGCAAGTATATGATGTCCTGACACAGTCTGCAGAATTAAGTTAGCAATGAAGGGCAAGTCTATGATGTCCTGACACAGTCTGCAGAATTAAGTTAGCAATGAAGGGCAAGACTATGATGTCCTGACACAGTCTTCAGAATTAAGTTAGCAATGAAGGGCAAGTCTATGATGTCCTGACACAGTCTGCAGAATTAAGTTAGCAATGAAGGGCAAGTCTATGATGTCCTGACACAGTCTGCAGAATTAAGTTAGCAATGAAGGGCAAGTCTATGATGTCCTGACACAGTCTGCAGAATTAAGTTATCAATGAAGGGCAAGTCTATGATGTCCTGACACAGTCTGCGGAATTAAGTTAGCAATGAAGGGCAAGACTATGATGTCCTGACACAGTCTGCGGAATTAAGTTAGCAATGAAGGGCAAGTCTATGATGTCCTGACACAGTCTGCGGAATTAAGTTAGCAATGAAGGGCAAGACTATGATGTCCTGACACAGTCTGCGGAATTAAGTTAGCAATGAAGGGCAAGTCTATGATGTCCTGACACAGTCTGCGGAATTAAGTTAGCAATGAAGGGCAAGTCTATGATGTCCTGACACAGTCTGCGGAATTAAGTTAGCAATGAAGGGCAAGACTATGATGTCCTGACACAGTCTGCAGAATTAAGTTAGCAATGAAGGGCAAGTCTATGATGTCCTGACACAGTCTGCAGAATTAAGTTAGCAATGAAGGGCAAGTCTATGATGTCCTGACACAGTCTGCAGAATTAAGTTAGCAATGAAGGGCAAGTCTATGATGTCCTGACACAGTCTGCAGAATTAAGTTAGCAATGAAGGGCAAGTCTATGATGTCCTGACACAGTCTGCAGAATTAAGTTACCAATGAAGGGCAAGACTATGATGTCCTGACACAGTCTGAGGAATATGTAGTTTTCTGTCTCAATAGTTCACCCTTTCTCTATTCTCTCCCCTACCTTTCCATCCTCACCGTTTATTGTTGACCCCACTGTATTTCCTTCTTACTTTGATCATCTTTGCATTGACACTTTTAACTCCATTGTTAGAACCGTCGAGCAATTCGTGCAACCGACGTAATCACATGACTTTTGATATCCCCCTTTTTTATTTTTCTTATTTTCAGGGGCTTAATTTGTTTATTCTATAATTTTATATTTCTATATTTATTCTATTATTTCTATTTTCTATTTTTAAATTTTATCGTGTAGACCATTGACTGCGGTGCTACTAATCGTATAGTCCGTTCACTAATGCATGCCCAAGCTCAACATCAATTTTCTCACAAACTATTTGGTACAATGTCGTCATATTTGAATGCAGTCTTAGACTTTCCTAGATCTTAACAATGTGTAAATAAATTAAGTTAAAAGTGGATTTGGTAAATATGTGTATTCTTAAAACAAATTGTGTACAAAAGCAAATAGTTTGCTAGAAACATTCGACTTTACGGTACTACACATCATACATTACAATGTTAGATGATTGGCTCTACTTTATATTCTGGAAAAGTGAACAAAAATAGTTTAGAATGATGTGATTAAAGCTTTAATATAATTAATGGATTATCTGTGTCGCCCATTACTAACGTAAAGCGTTACTATCATTAATGGATTATCTGTGTCGTCCATTACTAACATAAAGTTTTACTATTATTAACGGATTATCTGTGTCGTCCATTACTAACGTAAAGTTTTACTATTATTAATGGATTGTCTGTGGCGTCCATTACTAACGTAAAGCGTTACTATTATTAATGTATTATTTGTGTCGCCCATTACTAACGTAAAGTTTTACTATTATTAATGGATGTCTGTGGTGTCCATTACTAACGTAAAGCGTTACTATTATTAATGGATTATCTGTGTCGCCCATTACTAACGTAAAGCGTTACTATTATTAATGGATTATTTGTGTCGTCCATTACTAACGTAAAGCGTTACTATTATTAATGGATTATCTGTATCGTCCATTACTAACGTAAAGCGTTACTATTATTAATGGATTATCTGTATCGTCCATTACTAACGTAAAGCGTTACTATTATTAATGGATTATCTGTATCGTCCATTACTAACGTAAAGCGTTACTATTATTAATGGATTATCTCTATCGTCCATTACTAACGTAAAGCGTTACTATTATTAATGGATTATCTGTGTCGTCCATACCAATTAAAGCTTTAACCACACCATTCTAAAATATTTTGTTTCATTTCTCCTTTACAATCAGCTTTACTGCAGCTTCACATTATCATGCATTTCTATGCCTTGACCTCTTTATATTCTGGTAAGGTCAGCGCTGTTTTGCACTTTGAAACTACGTGATTGTGTTTTTTACTTAAAATTTGAAAGTGAACCATTTATTGAACGGGTAAAGGAATTGGCTGTGAAACCTTTAATTGTCTGTCCTTACAGCCGTTCGTGTCTTTTACATTCACCAAATAAGCAAAATCCTACACCAGATCACTTTATTATTATAAAAGATATTGTTTCCCGGAAAATATATAATACTGCAATCAAAATTCCACAGCAATCCAACAAATAGTGTCCGAGAAAATTGATTTGGAGTTTGGGCAACCATTTCTGAAAGGACAATGTAAGTAAATCTATGTGAGTTTTTGTGTTTGTTTAGTGGTGTCTACTGGTGATAGCCCTGACACTCTCAGCCCTCCAGAGAATGGGGTCTATTACAGTGAGATTGTTCGTTTTACTTCCAATTGAAAGGATATATTTCACGTGACATTACTTTTACTGCCACAAGACATGCTCAATGAGAAATAAATAGTACACTTAGAGGTCTTGGATCTCACATAGCTGTATCGATTTGCTGTCTTGGCACCACAACGACAAACTTGCTGGGTTTGCATAAACATATGTGGCGCAAACTTTGAGACTAGTCCATAATGTTAAAGTATATGTGTATATGTGGCGCAAACTTTGAGACTAGTCCACAATGTTAAAGTATATGTGTATATGTGGCGCAAACTTTGAGACTAGTCCACAATGTTAAAGTATATGTGTATATGCGGCGCAAACTTTGAGACTAGTCCATAATGTTAAAGTATATGTGTATATGTGGCGCAAACTTTGAGACTAGTCCATATTGTTAAAGTATATGTGTTTATGTGGCGCAAACTTTGAGTTTAGTCCATAATGTTAAAGTATATGTGTATATGTGGCGCAAACTTTGAGACTAGTCCACAATGTTAAAGTATATGCGTATATGTGGCGCAAACTTTGAGACTAGTCCATAATGTTAAAGTATATGTGTATATGTGGCGCAAACTTTGAGACTAGTCCACAATGTTAAAGTATATGCGTATATGTGGCGCAAACTTTGAAACTAGTCCACAATGTTAAAGTATATGTGTATATGTGGCGCAAACTTTGAGATTAGTCCATAATGTTAAAGTATATGTGTATATGTGGCGCAAACTTTGAGACTAGTCCACAATGTTAAAGTATATGCGTATATGTGGCGCAAACTTTGAAACTAGTCCACAATGTTAAAGTATATGTGTATATGTGGCGCAAACTTTGAGATTAGTCCACAATGTTAAAGTATATGTGTTTATGTGGCGCAAACTTTGAGACTAGTCCGTAATGTTAACGTATATGTGTATATGTGGCGCAAACTTTGAGATTAGTCCACAATGTTAAAGTATATGCGTATATGTGGCGCAAACTTTGAGACTAGTCCACAATGTTAAAGTATATGTGTATATGTGGCGCAAACTTTGAGACTAGTCCACAATGTTAAAGTATATGTGTATATGTGGTGTAAACTTTGAGGCTAGTTCACAATGTTAAAGTATATGTGTATATGTGGTGTAAACTTTGAGACTAGTCCACAATGTTAAAGTATATGTGTATATGTGGCGCAAACTTTGAGATTAGTCCACAATGTTAAAGTATATGTGTTTATGTGGCGCAAACTTTGAGACTAGTCCGTAATGTTAACGTATATGTGTATATGTGGCGCAAACTTTGAGATTAGTCCACAATGTTAAAGTATATGCGTATATGCGGCGCAAACTTTGAGACTAGTCCACAATGTTAAAGTATATGTGTATATGTGGCGCAAACGTTGAGACTAGTCCACAATGTTAGAGTATATGTGTATATGTGGCGCAAACTTTGAGACTAGTCCACAATGTTAAAGTATATGTGTATATGTGGCGCAAACGTTGAGACTAGTCCACAATGTTAAAGTATATGTGTATATGTGGCGTAAACTTTGAGACTAGTCCACAATGTTAAAGTATATGTGTATATGTGGTGTAAACTTTGAGGCTAGTTCACAATGTTAAAGTATATGTGTATATGTGGTGTAAACTTTGAGGCTAGTTCACAATGTTAAAGTGTATGTGTATATGTGGTGTAAACTTTGAGATTAGTCCATAATGTTAAAGTGTATGTGTATATGTGGTGTAAACTTTGAGGCTAGTTCACAATGTTAAAGTGTATGTGTATATGTGGTGTAAACTTTGAGACTGTTCCAGAATGATGGAGTATATGATTATATTTGGCGCAGACCTTGAGACCCTTGAAAGTTTTTTTTTTTAGGTTTATGCTAGTTAGTATTTGAATAGTGTCTGATTTAATATTTGATATTTGTTTTAACCTAGTCAGAATTAGCGGCATTTATTGCTGCAATGTGGTTTCAAATCGGTCTTTCTAACTTGGATGTTAGTTTGTGGAGACAGCGGTAACTCCAGCGCATTCACCTGACGACAAAGTGAGCATGGTTGTTGGCGCCCGTACGCTGAGATAATGCTGCAGGCAGAGTAAGCCTTGGAATGTAGTGGAACGAGGTCCTTGACGGGATGTGTGGTCTGTGCTCGACTGGAAATTTGCTACCAGTTTGACTGCGGTCGGATTAAGTGTTTCATCTCGGTGGAGACTTGACTTCATGTGTTAGAACATAGATTCTTCGGCCGCGTTCACTGATCATGAAGTCTATACACGGATACTTCCCAGTGGCGAATGGGGACATGCTGTCATACACGGATACTTCCCAGTGGCGAATGGGGACATGCTGTCATACACGGATACTTCCCAGTGGCGAATGGGGACATGCTGTCATACACGGATGCTTCCCCGTGGCGAATGGGGAAATGCAGTCAGCGACGACCGTTACAGTGAGCGTTGGCAGTGTTCTCTAGCGTTTGGCCTTTCGTGGCCCAGGCGCTCTGCCAAGGAGTACGGGTTCGATCCTGCTTCGGACCATATATTGTTCTTTGTTTTTTTTTCTGTTGTTGATTATTTGTCATATTTTTTCGCGTGATGTAAACATACCTCTTCCTCTTAATTGATTCGTTACAGTGACCTGGCAGTGTCTATTTTAAGTTGTGTTCCATTTATACACTTCGCCGCACGTTCTATACAGCAGTATAAACAAAGAAACGCGCTGTTTTTACAGAACGCAACCCATTCAATAGAACAGTACGAACATCAGGCTGAACATTTTGTTGGTTGTTGGAACGGGGACTGAGCACATATAGCAATGCTGCACCTTCAGTGAAGCCATTCTGTTCTAAAGTCTAGAAGCTATTCAAGAAGGAACTATGAAACGAGAGGCACGCAGAGAACAGATGTGGAAGATAACATTAAAGCACGGGCATGCCTTGATTTCGCCGAATCCCAAAGTGTTATGAAAGATAGAGCTGGTTGACTAAGTGACTAAGTCCATCAGTGGTGCTCAAACTACCTTCAGGATTATGGCATGACAAAGAAGAAAGTGATATTTTCCCAATAGCACGTCACAATGAGTAATGTCTCACAGAAAATGTATGGTACCATTGAGTAATGTCTCACAGAAAATGTCTGGTACCAGTGAGTAATTTCTCACAGAAAATGTATGGTACCATTGAGTAATGTCTCACAGAAAATGTATGGTACCATTGAGTAATGTCTCACAGAAAATGTATGGTACCATTGAGTAATATCTCACAGAAAATGTATGGTACAATTGAGTAATGTCTCACAGAAAATGTATGGCACCATTGAGTAATGTCTCACAGAAAATGTATGGTACCATTGAGTAATGTCTCACAGAAAATGTATGGTACCATTGAGTAATGTCTCACAGAAAATGTATGGTACCATTGAGAAATATCTCACAGAAAATGTATGGTACCATTGAGTAATGTCTCACAGAAAATGTATGGCACCATTGAGTAATGTCTCACAGAAAATGTCTGGTACCAGTGAGTAATGTCTCACATAAAATGTCTGGTAACAATGAGAGATGTCTCACAGAAAATGTCTGGTACCAATGAGTAATGTCTCACAGAAAATGTCTGGTACCAATGAGTAATGTCTCACAGAAAATGTCTGGTACCAATGAGTAATGTGTGACATAAAATGTCTGGTACCATTGCGTAATGTGTGACATAAAATGTCTGGTACCATTGCGTAATGTGTGACATAAAATGTCTGGTACCATTGCGTAATGTGTGACATAAAATGTCTGGTACCATTGCGTAATGTGTGACATAAAATGCTTGGTACCAGTGAGTAATGTCTGGCATAAAATGCCTGGTACCAGTGAGTAATGTCTGGCATAAAATGCCTGGTACCAGTGAGTAATGTCTGGCATAAAATGCCTGGTACCAGTGAGTAATGTCTCACATAAAATGCTTGGTACCAGTGAGTAATGTCTCACATAAAATGCTTGGTACCAGTGAGTAATGTCTCACATAAAATGCTTGGTACCAGTGAGTAATGTCTCACATAAAATGCTTGGTACCAGTGAGTAATGTCTGGCATAAAATGCCTGGTACCAGTGAGTAATGTCTGGCATAAAATGCCTGGTACCAGTGAGTAATGTCTGGCATAAAATGCCTGGTACCAGTGAGTAATGTCTCACATAAAATGCCTGGTACCAGTGAGTAATGTCTGGCATAAAATGCCTGGTACAGGGAGTAATGTCTGGCATAAAATGCTTGGTACCAGTGAGTGATGTCTCACATAAAATGCCTGGTAGCAGTGAGTAATGTCTGGCATAAAATGCCTGGTACAGGGAGTAATGTCTCACATAAAATGCTTGGTACCAGTGAGTAATGTCTCACATAAAATGCTTGGTACCAGTGAGTAATGTCTGGCATAAAATGCTTGGTACCAGTGAGTAATGTCTGGCATAAAATGCCTGGTACCAGTGAGTAATGTCTGGCATAAAATGCCTGGTACCAGGGAGTAATGTCTGGCATAAAATGCTTGGTACCAGTGAGTAATGTCTGGCATAAAATGCCTGGTACCAGTGAGTAATGTCTGGTATAAAATGCCTGGTACCAGTGAGTAATGTCTGGCATAAAATGCCTGGTACCAGGGAGTAATGTCTGGCATAAAATGCTTGGTACCAGTGAGTAATGTCTGGCATAAAATGCCTGGTACCAGTGAGTAATGTCTGGCATAAAATGCCTGGTACCAGGGAGTAATGTCTGGCATAAAATGCTTGGTACCAGTGAGTAATGTCTGGCATAAAATGCCTGGTACCAGTGAGTAATGTCTGGCATAAAATGCCTGGTACCAGTGAGTAATGTCTGGCATAAAATGCTTGGTACCAGTGAGTATTGTCTGGCATAAAATGTCCTGTACCTTTGAGTAATGTCTCACATATAATGTCTGGTACCAATGAGTAATGTCTTACATAAAATATCTGGTACCAATTTTCAGGGGATGGGCTATGTAACCCCAAAGCCGTGTCACTTCCAAAAAAAAAAAATCAGATTCGCCATCTTTGGTAATTTGAACCATTGAACCTTGGGAGCAGTGACCAATGTATTAAGATTAACGAGTTAATCATCAATAATTCCAAATGTGGCATATTTTGACGTCACGTAAAATGTTCAAATGAGAAATCAAACACTTATACTGGGACTGAGATCTGGCGACCAGCCACTTCAGCAATCCACTTCAGCAATCCACTTCAGCAATCCACTTCAGCAATCCACTTCTCAGAAACTCACGTTTTTCAAAACTTTGATCGTTGTACCTGTAATCGGTTCTTACAAAACCAATAACTCGTTCACTGGATTTGCAACCTGAGCAATTTAGTTGGATACACATTCTAGACTTCTCGAATGGATCTCAAATGACAAAGTCGCTCGCTCTTTGGAGGAGCTGTGGACTATTGCTGAAATCGGCATTGATATTTAAAACATCCAAAAAGAGAAAACAATGTTATAACAAAAGTCTGTTTTGAATGTTGCCAATACTCACCACTGGCATCAATACCTCTGACTGCGTCATTGGCCTGCGTGCCAGTAAAGACCATAAACTGCGACTGAAGTAATGTCTTCATGTCCTCTAGGCACAACTTGCCGTCTCCGTCTTCATCCAGGATCTCAAAAGCTTCCCTGATTTCTGCCAATGAACGTAACATTACATGACAGCAGCGTGTTAACTAAAACCACATCACATGACAGCAGCGTGTTAACTAAAACCACATCACATGACAGCAGCGTGTTAACTAAATCCAGATCACATGACAGCCAGTAGCGTGTTAACTAAAACCACATCACAAGAAAAACATGCAACATTTATCGCTACAGAAACATGCATCTATATTTAGTGCCAGTATAGTTATTAAATGTACATAGTAAACATGCATCTATATTTAGTGCCAGTATAGTTATTAAATGTACATAGTAAACATGCATCTATATTTAGTGCCAGTATAGTAATTAAATGTACATAGTAAACATGCATCTATATTTAGTGCCAGTATAGTCATTAAATGTACATTGTAAACGTGTCTAATTAAATGATAACATTACGATATCCAGCATGAGAGTGAAAACAGAAGCAGCGGCGGCGGCGATAACGTGCTGAGAACACAAACCAAACAGGAAATCCAAAAGGAGGGACCCTAAGACAGTCGGTGGTATCCATCTATCTGGCATCCGCTGCAACTCAGCTTTGGTTCCGAAAGTAAAGACCTCGTCCTTCCTTCAGAACACTTCAATGAAGAGGCGTGGGTGGAGGGGTGGGGGGTAGTGCGGTTTGGGCAAAGCGCCATCTCCACATTATTGGCCCAGGCATAACAAGCAAGCTGAAATGTCAGTTCCATCCTCGATAAGACACAGCAGAAGGAAAACAGGAAAACCCCATCTCACATACTCGGCTCATGAGACGTTAGGACACAACAGCAGGAAAACAGGAAAACCCCATCTCACATACTCGGCTCATGAGACGTTAGGACACAGCAGCAGGAAAACAGGAAAACCCCATCTCTCATACTCGGCTCATGAGACGTTAGGACACAGCAGCAGGAAAACAGGAAAACACCATCTCTCATACTCGGCACAAGGAACGTTAGGACACAGCAGCAGGAAAACACCATCTCTCATACTCGACACATGGAACGTTAGGACACATCAGAAGGAAAACACCATATCTCATACTTGACACATGGAACGTTAGGACACATCAGGAGGAAAACACCATCTCTCATACTCGACACATGGAACGTTAGGACACATCAGAAGGAAAACACCATCTCTCATACTCGGCACATGGAACGTTAGGGCACTTCAGAAGGAAAACACCGTCTCTCATACTCGGCACATGGAACGTTAGGACACATCAGAAGGAAAACACCATCTCTCATACTCGGCACATGGAACGTTAGGACACATCAGAAGGAAAACACCATCTCTCATACTCGGCACATGGAACGTTAGGATACATCAGAAGGAAAACACCATCTCTCATACTCGGCACATGGAACGTTAGGATACATCAGAAGGAAAACACCATCTCTCATACTCGGCACATGGAACGTTAGGATACATCAGAAGGAAAACACCATCTCTCATACTCGGCACATGGAACGTTAGGACACATCAGAAGGAAAACACCATCTCTCATACTCGGCACATGGAACGTTAGGATACATCAGAAGGAAAACACCGTCTCTCATACTCGGCACATGGAACGTTAGGACACATCAGAAGGAAAACACCATCTCTCATACTCGGCACATGGAACGTTAGGATCAAATAATAACTACCTCACTTGCTGGAGAAGTGAAGATATAACCCAGGATATTAAAGAATGCAAGATGGCAAAGTTGTACATGAATAAAAGGAACAAGGGCATTGGTAACAAGTATAGGGATATCTCCCTACTGAGTATAGCTGGAAAGGCATTCGCAAAAACTGTTTTAAAGTGCTTACAACAACTGCAGAATGTATCTTCCTGAGTCCCAGAGTGGGTTTAGAGCTGGACAGTCAACCACCGATATGATTTTTCCTCTCCACCAGTTGCAAGAAAAATGCAAGGAACAGAGAAGACCTCTATTTATAGCCTTTGTTGGTCTCACAAAGGCGTTTGACACAGTGACAGAGCAGGTCTATACAAGGTGTTGGAAAATGTTGGCTGCCCTCCTACATTATTTAAGCTGAACAATTCGTTTCACAACAATATGTCTGCCATCATCCAGTTCGACGGTAGACTTTCCCAGCTCTTTGAGGTGAACTTTGAGTCAAATAAGGATGTGTCCTTGTCCCCTAGCCTATTCGAAATATTTGTCGCTGCCCTCCTACAAAATACTTTGAAGCCGTTTATAGAGGCATCTACATCCGTACAAGATCTGACAATTCCTTATTTAGTCCAGCACGTCTGAGGTCAAAATATAAAACAACTGAGACCCTAATCAAGGAACTTCTATTCGCTGATGATGCAGCACTGATTACTCATGATGAATCCGTCCATCAGTCAATGATTAATAATCTAAATAGATTTTGTGATTTATTCACCCTGTCAATAAGTATACAAAAGACTGTGATGCTTCAACAAGGTCTAGCTAGTCCCGCAGCTATATCATTAAATAACAAACCCCTTGAGTTTGTAAGAAAGTTCACCTATCTCGGTTCTATGGACACAACCACAGTCTCCCTTGAAGACGAAATCAATTACCGAATCGGAAAGGCAGCTTCCACATTTGGTCAACTTAAAGAAAGAAAAATTGAAAATGTGACTGTTCATCGCAGCACACGGATAACAAAATAAAAAAAAGTGTCGCAGAAACTTTTGAGGCAGTGCTGATATCAAATTCAGAAGACAAAAGGCATAGGAGAAAGGAGACGAGGCCAGGCACTACGAATACATCCTGTTCGTTTTGTGACGGATATGTCTATTTTGGTTTATCATTTCATAAGTTCACATGACATTTCAGGGAGATCTAACGGTCTGTTTTGTTCGATGTGTGACAGGGATAAGCCAACGACTAACTGTGTTTCATCTGTTTGGACAAGAAACTACAAGCCATACTGGAGCAAGGAAATACAAAGACTAGAAGAGGAACTGGACTCTGCCAGAGAGCTAGCTGAAACATCACACAGCACAGAGAGCAACATTGCATACAAAGCAGCCTCTGACAAATATCATTGTATTTCTTTTTTTTTAAGTAAGTAGGGCGGGACGGACATTCCGCTGAATTTCTGAAATCTGCAGCCATGGGGCGACTACCGGGTCTTCGCGTCAAGAAGGGTGTTGCCTAGATTCATGAGAACAGCGTGGAGAGCAAGGGAAGAAATGTGAACCAGTTTTCATTTCTCCATCGTTACGGTATTTTCTGAGGAGGAGATATGAGCACTTGTGAGCAGATGTTCGATATGCGATGAAAATAATGCAGTAATGAACATAACATAACATAACATAACATAACATAACGTAACACAGGTACTGAAAAGCATCCGTCAATAAAGTGTGTATCTCAAGTCAAGTTATGTCTGTAGTTACTGCCATCCCTTCTCTATACTTTTAGTCAAGACAAACGAACCGCTGTCTCCAATGATAATTCTCCACCTGAGCTCTGAAAGGCTTGTGAGTTTGTTTTCTGCATTCTCTGATCAGTTTGCTGCATGAATAAGACGCACAATATTCTGCTGACACCTGTACCCATTCTTCACCAGATATTAGTCAGCTCATTCGATCGGCATGTCTTCGTGCTACAGCTGAGATTTCTTAAGTGTAGGGAACATTAAGGTCGGGTTGATTTCAGCCAGTCTCCAACCGACACGAGGTCAATAAATTAATTCCAAATTTCACTAACTTACCTTTTCTTTCTGCTTCAGTTATCACTCGCTTTTGCTCCTTATCCTGTGTATGTAAGAAATATAACTGGTATCAATAATTATTACATTCAGATAATAGTCTTAAATGTAACAATTGTGTCTATTAAATATAACAAGCTTTCTAGTCACAACTTGTAGATGTAATATGTTCTCTTATTGAGGCGAAACTTTCAGGAATGTGTTCTGCTAAAATTGTATAACTTCAGCGATCTCCAGATACAGATTTTATTATAAATTAAAAGTCAAAATTGCTGCCATTTGACATTCTTGTGTTACTGTTGTACAGGACGAACATAAACAAAATATATATCAGTGCATTCGAGCTTCAGTGGGCTGGTAAAATACATTTGTTAATTTTATGGGTTGGGGAATTCCGGTAATTTTTGTTTGTTTTTATTCAATATTGTATTTAAGGAAAAAAAGAAATGGACATAAATTATTACACGTTAAAGGCGGCCATTAATCCCAAAGTAATTGTGAGATTTATTTGAGAAGTCTGTGACCGTAGATAGGGTGAGAGAATCAGATATGATCAATAGCCCAGTAAGCTAAAAAATAGCAAAATGTGGGTACACAAGAGACATATTCATGGCACAGAAGATGAATATTCCTGACCACCGTAAAAGAGATTGCAGCCTTAATCACGAAGTGATAGCACAGAGTTGGTAGAAAAATTGATTTGTAAATTGTCCTTTTTGCATCCGTACTTATTGCTTTGTTTCCCAATAGTGTTGATACTTGGCCTATAACTTGGCATGCTTTGTTACACCTTATTTCTATCTCGGTCTCTTGGTTACTGTCTTGCGTTAATGTGCTACTCAGATATTTAAAATTGTCTACTTGTTTCAGAGTCGAATTATCTATTATGATGTTTAGTTGTTTTTCTTTATCGCTATTGCCATTACTTTGGTTTTATTTATGTTGATCTTCATGTTGTATTGTTTGCAAGTGTTGTTTAGCCTGTTGATATGTACCTGTAGGTCCTCAGTTGTTTCATGTATCTGAATTTGGTCGTCAAAAAACCTGACACTAATATCACTAAAACCTCACGTTGATTTCAGCAAAAACTGACAGTCATGTCATTAAAACCTCACGTTGATTTCAGTATGGCGGAGTGACCGCGCCGGTGTATAATTTTGATTCAGTGAAACATCAAATATTTCTATTCTATATGGATTATGTGTCAAATTTCCAATTCCAGAGAATGATATAATGTGATCTAAAATATCATCAAGCAGGATAGACATATACCATTTGTTTTTAAGGGTGTTTAATAACAGTTTGTGTGTGAAAACAACAAAGATGTAGAGAGACAACACGAGGAGAAAATGGGTCACGGCCAACAGTGACCTCAGTGCGTGGGCAAGCACTGGTAACATAATCCAGGCCCTTACTCTTCGACAGAACTAGCACAGCGGCAGAGGACAATGTAACATACACACAACAGTGCTCAGAGCCAAAATAATGGAGAAACAATCGCTACCATACAGACATAATGTAAATAAAATTGCAACCATCAATATTTGCGGTATCAGAGACAAAGAAGAACAATTAATCGACGCAATGATAAAAAGAAGAATCAAAATACTCGGAGTAGCAGACACAAGACTGAAGGAGAAACAAACAAGGAAAGCGTACATGAATTATACCATAACAAACTTAGGAGTTAACACCAACGAAGTAGCAAAACACGGAGTAGGATTCATTGTAGACCCAGAAACGTCCAAAAACATTATAGAAATACATCAACATTCAGAAAGGATAATTACCCTAAGAGTAATAGAAAACAACGTCAATATAACATACATCCAAATATATGCACCTTGCAACAACAACGACGAAGAGAGCGAAGAATTCTACGAAACACTTAACGAAATCATAAACAAAGTAAATAAGAACGAAGATCTACTGGTGATGGGGGACTTTAACGGGAGACCAGGAAAACGCAATTATGAGAACTCCAAATATCTGGGCCCATTTGGAGATAACACAAAAAGAAAGAACGAAAATGGCAACCGACTGCTTGAATTATACAATCAACATGAATTATGCATAACTAATACTTTCTTTAAACATAAAGACTCACAAATATACACATGGTATAAATGGAACGATAACAATTGTAAAAGTCAAATAGATTTCATCCTAGCGAGAACACAAAGGAAGAGGAAAATCAGAGATAGCAGAGCGGTAACTAACATCACAAATGATACAGACCATAAAATGGTGCTAATAACCATCCAGAAGGCAAAACAAGACAACAAGAACCAATTGAAAACAAGAAAACAATCTGAAAGGACAATAAAATTAAGCCAACTTAAAACAGAAGATAAAAAGAAAGAAATAGAAAAACAACTAGAAAGCCAATTTAAACAACTACCACAACAAATAACTACAGTAGATAACGAGTGGCTCATGTTCAAAAAATCATTGACGAAAATAGCAACCACAATATGCGGAACGAAGCAAAGGAAGAAGGAGGGAAAGATGAGCACTCCATGGTGGAATGACATAGTCAAGAACGCCATAAAAAGAAAGAAAAAACTATACAAAATCTGGCTAAAAACTAAAAAGCCAAGCGATTATGATATATACACAATAGAAAGAAGAGAAGTGAAGAAATTAATCAAAGAAGAAAAACATAAAGCATGGATACAATTTGGCGAAATGATTAGTAACAACCACAAATCAGCAACCATAGATTTCTATAGAACAATTAAAGCCATAAGACAAAAGAAAGACAATTATGACCCAACTGAAATCATCAATGATAAACGAGGCCAAGCAATAACAAACAAAGCTCAAATCTTAACGAGATGGAAAGAATATTTCGAAGAGCTTTGGAATGTAGAAACAACAAGTCCATAAACACACAAAAAGCAACTAATAGTTGGCGACAAAGAACCAAATATACTAATTGAAGAAATAGAAGAAACATTGCGACTAGCACCAAGAAACAAAGCCCCAGGAATCGATAACATCCCAGTAGAAATGCTAACAGCAGCGGGAGAGGCAAGATGTAAATGGCTACACAGAATATTCAACGCTGCATGGATACAACAGCAAGTCCCAGACGATTGGAACCAGTCCATTATATTACCAATATGGAAAAAGAAGGGCAGCAGAAGAGACTGCAACCAATATAGAGGAATATCGCTATTAAGCCACACAGGGAAGTTATATGCCAAGATAGTTGAAAAAAGATTGAGACCAATTATAGACCCACAACTAAGCGATGCTCAGATGGGCTTCAGGAGGAACAGAGGTTGCACAGATGCCCTGTTTATCATAAAACATCTAGCGGAGAAAACAATAGAGCATAATAAAACACTGTATACAGCTTTTATTGACCAAGAAAAGGCGTTCGATAGGGTGGACAGGGAACAACTATGGTCCGTATTGCCCTTGTACGGAGTGAGTCACCACCTAGTAGAGATATGCAAGAGCCTCTATGAAAGTAGTCGCACTACAGTAAGATCTTCAGCAGGCTACTCTAAACACTTCACCATTAACTCCGGAGTAAGACAAGGCTGCGTGCTTTCCCCCTTACTTTTCATCACATATATGGACAATATAAGCAAATTAGCATGCCCAATCAAAGGAAATATACCAACACGGATGATAACAAGCGATAACACAAAAGAGAACGAAATATACGTACCAGAAAACAACAGAAGAGAGGAGAGGAAGAAATAAATGAAATACTATTTGCAGACGACCAAGTTCTGATACATGAAACAACTGAGGACCTACAAGAACATATCAACAGGCTAAACAACACTTGTAAACAATACAACATGAAGATCAACATAAGCAAAACCGAAGTAATGGCAATAGCGAGAAAGGAAGAAAAACTAAACATCATAATAGATAATACAGCTTTGAAACAAGTAGACACTTTTAAATATCTGGGTAGCACGCTAACACAAGACAATAACCAAGAAACAGAGATAGATATAAGGTGTAACAAAGCATGCCAAGTTATAGGCCAAGTATCAACACTATTGAAAAACAAAGCAATAACTACGGAAGCAAAAAGGGCAATATACAAATCAATTTTTCTACCAACTCTGAGCTATCAGTGCCAGAATTGGACGCTGGACTCTAGAACAATAAGAAAGATAACGACCACAGAAATGAAATGTGTCAGAAGAATGACAGGAAACAGCTTAAGGGACAGAGTAAGAAACACTGACCTGAGGAAGAAACTCGAAATTGAACCAGCCATCGAATACATAAAGAAACAACAGATAAATTGGTTCGGCCACATAACAAGACAGAAAGAACTAACAATGAATCAAAGAGCCATAAACAAACGCTACGAAAACGTCTGATTAAGAGGAAGACCGAGAAAGAGATGGATAAATGGAATACTAGAGTCACTAGGAGGAATAACATCAGAAGATGCCAACAGAAGAGCAAAGAATCGCAGATTGTATCTCCCCTCGACGCCAACGGCAACAGAGGAAGGATAGAAGAAGAAGAAGTTGATTTCAGCAAAAACTGACACTAATGTCACTAAAACCTCACGTTGATTTCAGCAAAAACTGACACTAATATCACTAAAACCTCACGTTGATTTCAGCAAAAACTGACACTAATATCACTAAAACCTCACGTTGATTTCAGCAAAAACTGACAGTAATGTCATGAAAACCTCACTTAGGTGTTAGAAAAAACTGACAGTGATGTCAATAAAACCTCACTTTGACTTTAGTAAAAAATAAACAGCAATGTCATGAAAACCTCACTTAGGTGTCAGAAAAAAACTGCAGTGATGTCACTTGTATAACAGTTGAACAAAGTTTAGAACTAAAATCCCCACTTTATATTGGATCCATGGATTACGAAAAGGCATTTGATAGTTTAGACAGAAGAATGCTTTGGAAGTTGCTGAGTCATTACGGAATCCCCATAAAGTTTATTAACCTGATAAAAACAATGTATGAAGGAACGAAATGTAGTGTGGTGCATGAAGGACAGCTTACAGAAGCATTTGAAATAAGAACAGGAGTAAGGCAAGGATGCCTTCTGTCTCCATTTCTCTTTCTACTGGCCATAGATTGGATTATGAAAATAACTCAAAACAACAGAAATGGAATCCAGTGGTCACTGACCAAACAACTTGATGATTTAGACTTTGCTGATGACATAGCTCTCCTATCACACAGCCATCAACAGATGCAGGATAAAATGAGCATACTTGATGAGATATCACAACAGCTAGGACTGAAGATTAATAGAGATAAGACCAACATTATGAGAATTAATAAAGTTGGCAATAACCAAATAAAACTAGGAGAAATACCTCTATTAGATGTACAATCTTACATATATCTGGGCAGTAATATAGATAAAGAGGGAGGAACAGAAAATGATACCAAAATAAGGATATCAAAAGCAATAGGAGCTTCCATTGCACTGGGAAACATAAGGAAATCCAAAGAAATTAGATTAAATACAAAAATAAAAATTTTCAACTCAAATGTTAAGGCGGTCCTATTATATGGCTGTGAAACATGGAGAACAACAATATTGACAATCAAGAAGATACAGACTTTCATTAATGGATGCTTACGCAGAATAAAAGGATGAAAATGGCAGGACAAAATCACTAACATAGAATTATGGAAAGGTACCAGTCAAACACCACTGGATAAAGAGATACAGCGAAGACGATGGCGCTGGATAGGAGACACACTAGGGAAGCCAACTGAGAGTATTACACAACAGGCCCTCTTTTGGAATCCCCAGGGGAAAAGACAAAGAGGAAGACCAAGGAATTATTGGAGAAGACAGATAGAAGCAGAGATGAAGATGATGGGGAAGACATGGAATGATCTTAAAAGAATGGCAAAAAACAGAACGACTTGGAAAGTGTTTGTTGAAGACCTATGCTCCACTGGGAGCTAAAAAGGTAGAAGAAGAATGTCATAAAAATCTCACTTTGATGTCAGCAAAAACTGACAGTAATGTCAATAAAAACTCACTTTGATTTTAGCAAAATAACACATTTTCACTTACATTGATGTCAGTAATCTCTCATTAGCGAGCCAACAAGCTAATGTCAGTAATCTCTCACAGGCGAGTCAACAAGCTAGTGTCAGTAATCTCTAAAATGTGAGTCAGCAAGCTAATGTCAGTAATCTCTCACATGTGAGTCAACAAGCTAATGTCGGTAATCTCTCACATGTGAGTCAACAAGCTAATGTTAGTAATCTCTCACAGGAGAGTCAACAAGCTAGTGTTAATAATCACTAAAATGTGAGTTAGCAAGCTAATGTCAGTAATCTCTCACATTTGAGTCAACAAGCTAATGTTGGTAATCTCTCACATGTGAGTCAACAAGCTAATGCTAGTAATCTCTCACATGTGAGTCAACAAGCTAATGCTAGTAATCTCTCACAGGCGAGTCAACAAGCTAATGTCAGTAATCTCTCACAGGCGAGTCAACAAGTTAATGTCAGTAACCTCTGACAGGCGAGTCAACAAGCTAATGTCAGTAACCTCTCATAGGTGAGTCAACAAGCTAATGTCAGTAATCTCTCACAGGCGAGTAAACAAGCTAATGTCAGTAATCTCTCACATGTGAGTCAACAAGCTAGTGTCAGTAATCTCTCACATGCGAGTCAGAAAGCTAATGTCAGTAATCTCTCACATGCGAGTCAACAAGCTAATGTCAGTAATCTCTCACATGCGAGTCAAAAAGCAAATGTCGGCAATCTCTCACAGGCGAGTCACCAAACTAATGTCAGTAATCCCTCACATGCGCGTCAATAAGCTAATGTCAGTAATCTCTCAAAGGCGAGTAAACAAGCTAATGTCAGTAATCTCTCACATGTAAGTGAACAAGCTTGTGTCAGTAATCTCTCACATGCGAGTCAGCAAGCTAATGTCAGTAATCTCTCACATGCGAGTCAACAAGCTAATGTCAGTAATCTCTCACATGCGAGTCAACAAGCTAATGTCGGTAATCTCTCACATGCGAGTCAATATGCTAATGTTAGTAATCTCTCACAGGCGAGTCAACAAGCTAATGTTAGTAATCTCTCACAGGCGAGTCAACAAGCTAATGTCAGTAAACTCTCACAGGCGAGTCAAAAAGCTAATGTCGGTAATTTCTCACAGGCGAGTCAACATGCTAATGTCAGTAATCTCTCACAGGCGAGGCAACAAGCTAATGTCAGTAATCTCTCACAGGCGAGTCAATAAGCTAATGTCGGTAATTTCTCACAGGCGAGTCAATAAGCTAATGTCAGTAATTTCTCACAGGCGAGTCAATAAGCTAATGTCATTAATTTCTCACAGGCGAGTCAATAAGCTAATGTCAGTAATTTCTCACAGGCGAGTCAATAAGCTAATGTCAGTAATCTCTCACAGGCGAGTCAATAAGCTAATGTCAGCAATATCTTCTATCGGCGAATTTGCTGTCAGGAGTCTCTGACATGAAGGACCAGCACAATCTCACCATAGATACGACATGACCGTTCACTCTTTCTGGTACAAAATTATTTTTTATTTCTGAGAATTGTCTTTTTTATTGGTAAAAATAGTGTATCGATCTTATAATAATGTGACACATTTGAGCATTTCCATCTTTCTTTTCATCCTTGTATCTAGCTGCTGATGCATTTAAGCGTCGCAGAAAACGGAGGTTGTTGTTAGTATATTATGGTGGTATTAGATATTTGGTTACTTTTTTGATTCTCTCTTTTCATAAATGGAATGTCTTTCTTTGGTGTATCTAGTTGCTGTTAAAAAAGAAATGTTTTGGTCTTTCATTCCATTTATACACACCATCTTTTCCTTGGCCTTCCTCTTACCCTCTGTTTTGATGTTCTTAGAATACTCTTGTTGACATTTGTCCTGGTTTCATTCTAAGTGCCCATATCATTACAATTTATTTCGTAACTCAGTTGGTAGTTAATAATGTTCGAAACATGGCGGAAAGCAGTGTTGTTTACAAGAAAATGTTGTTGACTTCATTAAAATCTCATATAATAAATTATATGAGAATATTAGTGTCATCAACAAAATTATTTACCATCAGTGTCAACAACAAAATTATTTACCATCAGTGTCAACAACAAAATTATTTACCATCAGTGCCAACAACAAAATTATTTACCATCAGTGTCAACAACAAAATTAATTACCATCAGTGCCAACAACAAAATTATTTATCATCAGTGCCAACAACAAAATTATTTACCATCAGTGCCAACAACAAAATTATTTACCATCAGGGAAAACAACAAAATTATTTACCATCAGTGCCAACAACAAAATTATTTACCATCAGGGAAAACAATAAAATTATTTACCATCAGTGCCAACAACAAAATTATTTACTATCAGCGTCAACAACAAAATTATTTACCATCAGTGCCAACAAGAAAAATATTATTACCATAAGTGCCAACAACAAAATTATTTACCATCAGTGCCAACAACAAAATTATTATTACCATCAGTGTCAACAACAAAATTATTTACCATCAGTGTCAACAACAAAATTATTTATCATCAGTGCCAACAACAAAATTATTTACCATTAGTGCCATCAACAAAATTATTTACTATCCGTGTCAATAACAAAATTATTTACCATCAGTGCCAACAACAAAAATATTATTACCATCAGTGCCAACAACAAAATTATTTACTATCAGTGTCAACAACAAAATTATTTGCCATCAGTGCCAACAACAAAAATATTATTACCATCAGTGCCAACAACAAAATTATTTACCATCAGTGCCAACAACAAAATTATTATTACCATCAGTGTCAACAACAAAATTATTTACCATCAGTGTCGACAACAAAATTATTTATCATCAGTGCCAACAACAAAATTATTTACCATCAGTGCCATCAAGAAAATTATTTACCATCCGTGTCAACAACAAAATTATTTACCATCAGTGTCAACAACAAAATTATTTACCATCAGTGTCAACAACAAAATTATTTATCATCAGTATCAACAATAAAATTATTTACCATCAGTGCCAACAACAAAATTATTTATCATCAGTGCCAAAAACAAAATTATTTACCATCAGTGCCAACAACAAAATTATTTACCATCCGTGTCAACAACAAAATTATTTACCATCAGTGTCAACAACAAAATTATTTATCATCAGTGTCAACAATAAAATTATTTACCATCAGTGCCAACAACAAAATTATTTACCATCAGTATCAATAACAAAATTATTTACCATCAGTGCCAACAACAAAATTATTTAATATCAGCGCCAACAACAAAATTATTTACCATCAGTGCCAACAACAAAAATATTATTACCAGAAGTGCCAACAACAAAATTATTTACCATCAGTGCCAACAACAAAATTATTATTACCATCAGTGTCAACAACAAAATTATTTACCATCAGTGTCAACAACAAAATTATTTATCATCAGTGCCAACAACAAAATTATTTACCATCAGTGCCATCAACAAAATTATTTACTATCCGTGTCAACAACAAAATTATTTACCATCAGTGTCAACAATAAAATTATTTACCATCAGTGCCAACAACAAAATTATTTACCATCAGTATCAATAACAAAATTATTTACCATCAGTGCCAACAACAAAATTATTTACCATCAGCGCCAACAACAAAATTATTTACCATCAGTGTCGACAACAAAATTATTTATCATCAGTGTCAACAACAAAATTATTTACCATCAGCGCCAACAACAAAATTATTTATCATCAGCGCCAACAACAAAATTATTTACCATCAGTGTCGACAACAAAATTATTTATCATCAGTGTCAACAACAAAATTATTTACCATCAGTGCCAACAACAACATTATTTAATATCAGCGCCAACAACAAAATTATTTACCATCAGCGCCAACAACAAAATTATTTACCATTACGAATGTGAACACACTCGAACCTCTGTTAGCCAAATTTCATACAAAAATTGGCTTCATTTTACAATTTGCTGATTCACAGCTGCCTGTAGAAGTGTGGATATTATCCAAATGATAGTCTCTTCAACATGTGTGATGTACAGGTTAAATTTATCAACATTCCATCAGTCTAAACCAATGAGAACATCAAAACACAGGAACACAAACGTGCTGTCAGTCTTGGATGTGATCACAGATCTGACGTTGTGTGGATTTCGAGCAGGTCAATCGCCATATGTGTCTTTCGTGTCTCGAAAGTTCACGGGCCTGATGTGATACAAACAAGAGAACATTATGGTAAGGATGGGTATACCACATGAACGTATTCATGACATGTACTAAATATCGTGATCTATTTTAGAAAAATAACCAGTTATCAAAACCTACTTTAATGCGCTCCATAAAGTTCCTCGTGTTTATAAATTGTCAACAATCCATATTTTGCTCTACTGTTGACCTCTCTTGCTGTTATGTTTCCTTATGTGTTTAAAATTCCACCAATACATAATTTTCGAGATCGGCCTTTGCATCTGATGTTCTTTAACAAGATCTGATGTTTGTCTTGTTTTGTACTTTTATCTTTCTTGTCTTTTCACGTGACCAAACCATCTTACCTGTTTTTCTGTATGTATTCAATGGCGTGAATTATTCCAAACATTTCTCATCTAGTTATTTCTGATCTTACATCCCATGCGGTTTCTTGTTATTCGTCTAACACATTTCCTTTCGCAAGTCGTTATTTTTCGTATTGTTTGTTAATTAACTAGTCATATTTGATTCCATGACTTTTTTTCTGGCTTTAGTAATGGTATCATAATTGCTTCTCTCCATGCCTGTGGCACTCTACCTGTGATCCAGCAAATGTTGTAGATCTGCAGTAGTTTTGCTTTAGCTGTAGTTCCCAAGTTCTTAATCATTTCATTGGACACTCCATCATTGCCTGGTGACTTTTTCATTTTTAATTTGGATATTGCCAGCTCTAGCTCTCTTTATGTAATGGGTGTTTCCATTACTTCATGTGTGGTCTCTTCTTGTCTTGCATTTTGTTGTTTTAAATGGGTCTCTTGTCGTTTTTCTAGGCTAATTTCAATATTATTGTCATTTGCAAAGGAGTCTGCAAAGTAATTTGCTGCATGTTTACCTGTTAGAATGTTTCCATCCTTCTTCAGTGTAATTTTGGTGTTCCTTTCTGTACCCTCATCATTCAGCTGTTTTACAAGCTTCCACACTTTTCTTGTGTCTCGTTCAAGATTCAAGGTCTCTGTTTTCTCTTTCCAGCTTCTCCGTCTGGCTTGTAGTTTAGCCCGTTGAAATTTGGCTTTAGCATGCTGGTAGTTGTTGTGGTGTTCTTGGCAAGGGTTATTTTCTGCTTGCTTTCGAGATGTTTCCATGTCATTGTGCAGTTGCTCTAGCTCACTACTCCAGTATGGTTTGTAGTGTTTCCGTGCCCCTCTAGGTATTGTTTCACTAGCATCTTGTATTATTAGTCTACTGAATTCATCAACTATTTTGTTGATGTCTCTATCTGTATTTATATCTTTAGTCAGTACATTGGTGTAGTGTTGATACATTTTCCAGTCTGCCTTTTTGTAACTCCATCTGGAGAGAGTGCTGCTCTCCCTGATGGCCTTATTTTGTACCACTAAAAAGACTGGTCGGTGGTCGCTGCCTCCAAGTTGTTTCCCAACAATTCGTGTGATATTCCAATCCAGGTCTGGTGAATGGAAAGCAAGGTCTGGTGTAGATGTGGTATGCCATGATCTGGAGTAGAATGTTGGTGGATCTGTTGCCTGGTTTAATAGTATAAGCCCATTGTCATCCTGCCAATTTTCAAGCTCTTCACCTCTCTTGTCCATATGTTCATAGCCCCAGCTCTGTGAGTGGCTGTTAAAGTCTCCACATACAATTATTCTTTCTTTTAATGTAATTGTGTCTAGTGCTAGTGGGCGGTCACTCGGACAGTAGTAGTTAAGTAGATGGAAGTCTGTATTTCCTGTCCTGAGGTGCAGTATTTTATATTCCGCCCCATCCATATACACTTCAATCTGACATGCATTAATGTTGTTCCTTACAAGAGTCAGTATTCCGCCCTTTTGTCTATTTATTCTGTCAGATCGGTAGCACTGGTATCCCCTAATCTTCAAGGCTATGTCGTTGTTTAGATGTGTTTCCTGCAAACAGCATATGCTTATTTGTTCTTCATGCAGGATATTTTCTAATTCTATCTTTTTACTGTACCCATCTCTTTTGCTGTTGATGCCTTCAGCATTCCAGTGCATTATTTTTAGTGGTCTTATTTTGGATTGGCCAGTAGCTCTATTCTCTCGCCCCCTGACTCCACAGAGCGGTTGAGAAGGACATCCAGTAATAGAGGTTGGGCCCTTTCAAGGCTGAGGACCCGGCGCTGCTCCTGCCTGAGTGCCCATCACAGGGCGAGTGCCATATCGATTTGCGGTTATAGACATACTTCCATTTGCGTTGAGTGCGTGGCATCCTGATTGTAAATAAGGCAACCCAAAAAGCAAGGACGAAATTGGCTATTCTAAGAAAGTTGTGTGGATTCACATGGGGTGCGAGTGGGAAAATACTCAGTAAAGTTTACCAACAGAGTATACGCCCACATTTAGAATATGGATCATCCGCATGGTGCTCAGCATCAAACACCACATTGCAAGAACTGGATAAAGTACAAAACCAGGCACTTAGGGTCATCACAGGAGCAATGAAATCAACACCAATATTGGAGATGGAGAAATTGTGGAGGATACCAGCACTGAGAGAACGGAGAGACACAAAGGTGCTGATACAGGCAGAAAAATGTGTATGCATGCCGAGGCATCCAATGAAGGACAGATTCCAAAATCTTGCATTGGGACGACTTAAGAGAAGCAGCTTTATCCACCAAGCCAAGCGTATTAGTAGACAAACACCAGACATGCCAAGAGTTGTTAAACCCCTTCTGCCCATACCAGAACAGACTCCCTGGACAGATGAATCAGGATTATCAGTTCAAATACGGACAGAAGTGAAAGGAATAGTTGACAAAGAGGAACAAAATAGTCTACAGCGAAAAACAATAACTCTCAGTTTCCTGGATGAAGAATACCCACAAGACCTATGGATCCGTGTGTACACAGATGGATCAGCACAGAATTCAGTAAAGAATGGGGGAGCAGGTGCATAAATAGAGTACCCAAATAACACTAGGGATATGAATAAAATAGCAACAGGGAAATATTGTCACAATTATGATGCAGAAATACAAGCAATAAAGTTGGCAATAGAAAAACTGCTGAACAGTAATCTTAGCCCACAGCCTGTAGTGTTTTTGACAGATGCAAGATCAGTACTCCAGGCACTACAATCCAGAAAATTACCACATCTGCAGACCTTATTGACTGAACTCTGCAAGCACCACAGGGTTGCCCTGCAGTGGATCCCGTCTCACTGTGGAATACCAGGAAATGAGAAAGCAGATAAGTTGGCAAAGGAAGGTTCAACAGGCACACAACTAGATACACCAGTTACATACCATCATAAGAAACAGATAATCAAATCAATTAGAGGACCACAAGCCCCAAATCAGGATGCCTTTCATAATATGAATAGATATGAACAAGTTATCATTATACGCCTAAGAACAGGACACAATCGACTCCATAGTCACATGTATACAAAATTCAAGATCGGCACATCAACTACTTGTACATGTGGACAGGCACCCCAGACTGCTGAACACATACTTCAAGACTGCACTGAATATAGTAGACTGAGGAAAATCCATTGGCCCATAGATACAACACTACAGACTATATGGGCCACTGCAAGAATTACAAAAGACAGTAAAATTTATACAGGAAACGACATTGCAGATATAGACAATACTTCAGGCGAACGAAAGATAGATAGATAGATAGATTCCCATGACTTATTTGCGACTTTATTCGTTAGCCTTGCTGATTATTTAATTAGTATTAATTGTTATTTCAATATTTATCATTATCTTTTTTCTTCTATTTGGTCACAGTTATTAAATATATAAGTGTGTGTGTGTATATGTATATATATATATATGTATATATATATATATATATATATATATATATATATATATATATTAGGGTGACCATTTTTTTCCCATTGTTTTGCGGGGACATTTGTCATATTTTTTTACATTTCAGAGGATCTTTTCGCTTATTTCTGAGACTGTCCAATGATTTGAAGCACGTTTTTCACTGAAGCTTTCACACGATAAATTAATGTTAGTTTTTACTGTTAACATGGCTTGCACTGTGCTCACATTAATCCGTGATTTCTCTTCGGACAGACATAGTTCATTTGAGAAAAGTCTTGCTACGGATGCGTTGCTACTAGGTAAGCACATAAAAAGTTCAATAATTCTCTGTCCGGTTAGCGCAATCGATAGGCGGTTGGCTTACCACGGCAACAGCCGGGGTTCGTAATCCTGGCGAGGACACCTGGGTTTTACTAATTCCCTAAAAATTAGTAGGAGCCGCGATAGCTCAGTGGTTAGTGAACTGGACTACTACGGACAAGGGGTAGGGTTCGATCCCAACCGACGGCTCCGGGTTCACCCAGCCTTAAATGGGTACCGGATTTTTTCTGGGAAAGTAAAAGCAGCACGGGCGTAATACCGACCACATTACCCCAAAAATCATGTGCTGAAGGTCTGTAAAATGTGGTCACTAACACCATATTTCCCTATACGCCACTTGGCGTGACGGGGGGTACTTTACTTTTTTACTTACATTAGCATGTGGTACATTATTTTCTTTCTTTCAAGTACCTGAGTACTTCATTTCTTTTTCTACATGGAGGCTTGTTACTGAACCACTCACATTCTTTTTGCAACAGATGGCCTCGCAAATAAGTAAATTCATCAAAGATGACGTTTATAACTTCATGACACGTTGAAGGTATCTGTTCTACTGCATTATCAAAATGTTTCCTTTCAGGCACATCATCCAAGAGAAGGCAGCTCAGTTGTGACAAGTCCTCATTGTGCTTGTTCCAAGACTGCCAGTAATGTACAGCAGTATTATAGAATTCTTTACTTATTTGGAAATACCTTTCCATTTGGATGTCACCACTTTCTACTAAATCAGTTAGCAAACTCTTTAACATGTATGGGATGACATTTTCATCGCGTCGAGTTTCTAATTTTATAATGAGATTGTTCACAGCTAGTGCTGATTCTGTTGCACTCTTGTCGTCGCCTTCAATCGCCTTAATTGTTTCATGGAAGAGTGATGCGTGAGAATGAGCAAAGCTGAGCCAAAGCTCTGATTCAATGTTTTCCAAGAATTGTTTCAATATTGTAGGACAGTGTGTTTCTGACAAGAAGAAAGATCTCAGTGATTGATACAGTTTCAATATTCTTTCCAAGGCTGGAAGTAATGGCAACCACCATATATTTGAATAACCTAATAATTGCTTCAACTCCTGTCCAGCAAATTCACACAAGTCTTTTAGGCGTTCTACGCGAACCGTGTAAATGTGAAAGTGTCCAAATATTTTGGTTACAATCACTTCCATATCCATAGGCATGGAATCAAACGCTGTTTTTGCACAATTGTGAATTATGTGTGCCTTGCAACCAAGACCCATTATGTGTCTGTTTAACTTGGACTTTATTTTAGTTATGACATTATCTCTCCATTTCCTCACAACAAGCCTCCAAAGTTTGTATTTGTATTGTCTGCTGAGAGTCCAACAATCTTTTTGTTTAAGTCAAAATTATCAATTGCTTTCAACAATTGTTCAGATATTATGTCGGACGTTTCTCCTGGGATATCTATGAAAGCAATCAGTTTGGTCTTTACTGGAGTTTCCAGCTAATAAGCCTGAAAATAACGTACTAAAATAGGAAGTAGCTTAACATGTTTATGATTAGATGTATCGCAAGACAATGTTACGAAGCTGGCATATTTGAGGTCATTTTTTTTCATCAATAGCCCAAGGAGCAAAAACATTGGTAATTATGGAGTCACACTTTGTTCTTGCACATGAAAATTGTTTCGTTGAAAATTACTTTTGTCGAATTGTTGTACAATCCATACTGCGGAAACTATGATTATGAAGTACAGTATGATATGCGAAGGTTCCTTCATGAACAGCTAGAGTGTATTCTTCTTTTGAGGGTTCTGTTTTACAAAAATAATTTGTCATACACCCAGACTGAGACTTACAAAGCAGCGCATCCTTATGCTTTTTTGCCTGTAGATGATCAGTTATTGATGTCCTTCCACCACTTGCTACAGAAAAATTTGAACTACATATATTACATTTCACTAGCGTTCCATCCTCTAAAATTTCTTGTATAATAAATGGAAATTCAGCTTTCAGCGAATCACTAAAATGACATTTACGTATTTTGGAAAGCATTGTTTTTATGTAACAGACGTCCACTGATCACAAATAGAAAACACGACTGCACTGTACTGTCATTACACTCGGACTGATTTGAAAATTGGCCGGGAAAGATACTTTGGCTGGAGATGTCCGGAAAGGCAGGGGTGGGGGAAGAGAGTCTGCTTTTTTAAAAAAAATTAAACCCAACCCAATAGAAGTCAGTGGCTGGAATAGAAGTGACGTAGCACCGCGCTTCAAGAGTTCAAAGAGCTATCTCAACGCGTCGTACGAAGACAACGCGTCCAAGTCTTCTCTTTTATCTTCCTGCTAATGCCGCTCAGTCTGGGATAAAGAAACACAACTCAGTAACGTCCTGAGTCCTAGTGATTATTTTAAAAGAGGGCCGATTCCGTGTATGAACATTTATTTATTCACTGAAATCGGGGACAAAATCGGGGACACATTTCTTTCGGGGACAGTCCCCGAATATCGGGGACGAATGGTCACCCTAATATATATATATATATATATATATAATAAATGTTGTTGCTTTTCTCAATTTTACTTGTTTGTATTGTCGATGAACCAATAAAGAGGCGCAGCATTGCAGCTTTTTATGACCTATTTTATCACAGCAAAGCTGCATCCTATTTTTTAAAACGTGTTTTTCTTTTTTAAAGCTTATCTTGTTTTCATAATTTTTCCTCTTTTAAGTTTACATTCTTTTTAAAACTCAATATAGAGAAAGCTACTCATATTCCTAAAATGCTTAAAATAGAAGTATATATTGCATTGCGTTGTTTTGCATCTTATAATCCTAAAAATCAACAAATAAATTGAAAAAATTAACAAAACTGAAAATTAGAAACGTACATTCGTTGTGGCAAATACAGAAACATGGTACATAGCTGAAACTGATAGTGTGCGCGATTTAAGCTTCAGCAGAAACGGGAAAGTATGCAACGTCGATTAAAGATAAGAGTAATATTAGAAAGTGGAGAGATAACATTTGTGAGAATATACCAACATTAAGGAGTCTGGGAGATTCCTAGGGTTCCTCCTTTGATGTTGAGATAACGTTTAACATCATCATCATGAGATAATCGTTAGGTCAGGTTTTCTCTACTTAACATCAATCAAAGTCCATTTATTTAATTGACTGCCTGTAAACAACTGTGAAATAATTAACACGAATGGCCAAATGATGGCGCTCACAAACATTCCGTTTAATCTACTCCGCAATCATTCCCAGCTAACCAACATTAGAAGACAATCAAATATCCCTTACCTTCGTTCTCTGTTCATTTAACCCGGTCCTAACTGAAAAATAATGTTACAGCCTGCCAGACGAAGAAATAACCCCGTATCAAAGCTCCGATTTGGAATCGATTTACCATTCTGGCATGCACAAACAATGGTGATGTTAAATGTGCCAGGAAGTCTCAACAAGCAGGTGCCACAAAAGTTAATGCCATTTCCCCCAGAAACGTGCTACTTAGCCATACACTCATTGCGCATTCCGGGAGGTTATGTTCTCGTCTGGCTCCATATTGAATCTATTGTTGCAATCACTAGAGAATACGGTTACGGAATGAAACAATCAAACCTGGCAAGTAGTGGAGCATATCAGTTCTGGGAGTGCGATGGAAAGGTTAAGAGGAGTAATTAATGAGAAACAGGTTAAAGTGATATTAAAGGACAATATTGATGGCCATAGTATGGGGAGTTAGAGAAGGAGAGAGAGAGAGAAAGAGAGATAGAGGAAGAGTGAAAGAAAGAAGTAAGGTGACGCGTAATTGTATGTGTGAGCGTGTGGAAATGGAGAGAAAAGGCGCGAAAAAAAAAAAAAAAAAAGAAGAGAAGAGTTACAAGTTATAGAAGAATGAGGACGGTAGGATGAGTTATAAAAGAGAGATAAAAGATAAGAGCGATAGATCAGGAGATATCGGAGCTGTAGAGAAAGGTATGTAAAGAAGTTCATGGGAATCAATAAGAGAGAACGGGTACAAATGGAATGTAGAAGAGAAAAAAGTGATGAGAGACAAAGAAGGAAGAGTAGTAAGAAGTAAAGAAAAGGAACGATATAAATTAAACGGAGAAGAGAAAACAGAGATAGATTATATCTATGATTACGAGAGAACCAGAGAACTACGGAGAAAGAAAGTAAAATATAAAAGGCAGCTAAAGCAATGGAGTGTACAACTTTAATAAATATTGTGGAAGCTTTTTAGTTTGAGCAACCTTAACTTTGATCATTCCAGATGACGCTCAATTTGAAAGGATTTTTATCGGGGGTTCGAATGACGCTTTCAGGTCAGAGTGTGTACAGTGACAGGAAACAATGTGACCTGTAAATGTAATCGATGATTTCTTTGTGCACCAAAATTACCTCTTCCTTTACGCTTTCGTTTTGCGTTATTGTTTGTGTATTTGATAATCACTATCTGTTAACTACATGATCCAAAAATAGTGTAAACAACGAAACCCGATAAGAAGGTTGTAGTATCGACGATTGAAGTGAACAATCAATTTATCGTGAAGAAAGAAAGCGGTTCACGTGTGTGGGATCTAGGAAAGAGGAAAAGTGGAAACAAGGCATAAGAGCTAAGAGTCTGCAGATCCATATATGTATATCTATCTCTCTTCATTGACCAGGAAAAAAGCATTCGACAGAGTAAACAGAGAACAACTGTGGGAGATACTAACAACATACGGAGTAAGCCATCATCTAACCAACATTATTAAAAGCCTCTACGTCAACAGCAGCTGCAGGGTCAGAACAGCAGCAGGCTACACAGACCACTTCGAAGTTAGATCAGGCGTAATACAGGGGTGCGTACTATCCCCCCTACTGTTTATTACATACATGGATCATATATGCAAGCTAGCCAACCCATCAGAGACAGAGGAGATCAACGAGCTTCTATTTGCAGACGATCAGGCACTAATACATGAAACAATAGAAGACCTACAAGAACACTTAAACAAACTCAACATCTCAGGCACAAAATACAACATGAAAATCAACATTAAAAAAACAGAAGTCATGAACGTCGCCAAAAATAAACAGAACGTCAACATAACTATAGAAGGCAGACAACTAAAACAAGTAGAGGAATACAAATACCTAGGAAGTCTAATGACAAACAATAATTCCCAAACGGCAGAGATAGAATCAAGATGCAACAAAGCTTGTCAAATCATCGGACAGTTATCACCACTATTGTCCAACAAGGAAATAACTCTGGAGGCAAAACGAGCACTATACAATACAATCTTCATCCCAATGTTGTGCTACCAATGCCAGACCTGGACCCTCGATGCAAGAACAATAAGAAAAATAACCTCTACTGAGATGAAATGTGTTAGACGAATGACAGGAAACAGTCTGAGAGATAAGATCAGAAATGAAGAACTGAGAAAAAAGCTAGGAATAGCCCCCGCCATTGAATATATAAAAGAAACAACAGATAAAATGGTTTGGCCACGTGACAAGGCAGAAAGAACAAAACACAACACAACGAGCTTTCAACAAACGTTGTGAGACCATCAGACCCAAGTGTCGACCACCAGAAAGATGGGTCGATGAAATATCAGAAGCACTAGGAAACATAACAGCAGCAGAGGCGAACAAATGAGCAAAAGACCGCAAATTATATCTCCCCTCGACGCTGAAAGGCAAATGAGGAAGAAAAGAAGAAGATCTCTCTTTCTCTCTCTCTCTCTCTCTCTCTCTATATATATATATATATATATATATATATATATATATAGAGAGAGAGAGAGAAAGAGAGAGAGAGAGAGACAATCAGAAGTACGGTTATTTTATGTATTTATGATAGGGGATACCCCTTCCAAACAGAAATTGTTCTATTAATACCCATACGTTACATCACCACTATTCACAAAGATAGAGTAAATGCAATTATGATTTATTATTTCAAGTGGAACAATATTAAAACAGGTATGTGAAATTAATTTTTTTGGGAACATTGTTAACCTCAGACAGAAGATGTACAACAGAGGTGAGATGCAGAATGGCTCCGGCAAAGCAGCTTTCCAAAAAATGAGGAAGATACTATACAATCCATTTTTGACAATAGAAACAAGAAAAAAGAGTTTTTAAATATTATGTAGAGCCAGTCTTAACATATGGAAGTGAATCATGGACAATAGGACAACAGACAAAAAAAAATCACTGGAGTCTGTAGAAATGTGGTTTTACAGAAGAATGTTGAGAATACCATGGACAGCTAAGAAGAGTAATGAAAACGTTCTGAAAGAGGCCACAGCAAAAAGAGAGCTAATTTCCAATATTCATCATCATCATCATCGAGTGCCTTCTCCGCAACGAAGGTTGGCTACCATGGATCGGCATTCTACTCTGTTTCTTGCTTTGATGGTGCAGGCTGTCATATATTGACTTGTCCATCTTTTAATGGTACTCGTCCTTGTTAGTCTTTGTCTGCCTCTGCCTCTTTTACCTTGTATTTTTCCTTCCAATATTACTTTTAGTAGGCTGTTGTGCCTTTTAACATGTCCCAAAAATTATTTACAATTATAGGAAGAAACAATCATCATTTTTTTGCCATGCAATGAGAAGAGAACCGCTGAAATATACTGTAACAACTGGAAAAATAGAGGGAAGCAAAGAGAAAAGATACCAGACAGCTTAAGAGAATGACTTGGCAGAAGGTCAACAACAGAAATGTTAAAAAACTCTCGAGATCGAAAGTTGTGGAGAGACATGATCACCTACGCCAGCAGGTCTGGTACTTTCAGTTGATGATGAATTATTGTTTAAATTTATTATACAGGCTATTTAATTGTTTTATATGTTACATCCATTGAAGTATATGTAATGTTTAAGATTATCAATGTCAGTATTCAAAGAATGGATTAACCTTTATAAGTCAAATCAACCATGGGACAACCAAAAGAAACCAACGTGAACGACCATACGGTGGTGATACAACGCTTAGGTTTACGCAATCAAAAATAGCCGTACATATTCAAATTCACATGTTAAATACACACCATGGTCACCTGACCAGTTAATCTGGGAAAACTGCTGCCTTTAGTCTATTTGTGGGAGCGGCGATAGCTCGCTGGTTAGTGAACTGGACTACAGGAGCGGCGATAGCTCAGTGGTTAGTGAACTGGACTACAGGAGCGGCGATAGCTCGCTGGTTAGTGAACTGGACTACAGGAGCGGCGATAGCTCGCTGGTTAGTGAACTGGACTACAAAGGACAAGGGGTCGGGTTCGATCCAACCGACGGCTTCCGGGTTCACCCAGCCTTTAATGGGTACCGGTTTTTTTTCTGGGAAAGTAAAGCGGCACGGTCGTAACACCGACCACATTAACACAAAAATCATGTGCCGAAGGTCTGTAAAATGTAAGGTCACTAACACCATATTCCCTATACGCCACTTGACGTGACGGGGGCACTTAAAATTTTTTTTTTTACTCGTCTATTTTTAACGCATTTTATTGTACATTTTAATAAGAAATCGCCAGCAACTACTGGTTTCCTGATGTTTCTTGGCCTAGCTATATGGCACGTTCAGTGAAGTTTTAATTGTGGATAGTTTTTAATATTTTGCTTGTTTTTTAAATGAAATTAAACATATAAATTATGCAAATATTCTAGAATATCAAATAAACGTCCATCATCAACACTACTGTGAATAGGAAGTTCAACAATGTGAATTTAAATGTGAATTTGTGTAACGTCTGCTCCAATATAATGGTAAGAAAGGAGACAAACGATGAAGTCTTACAATAACTAAAACACCGTGAGCTATGTGTTTCATTTGTTTTGATCGTGTTTCGATATTCCGATTGTTTATAATAAGTGATGATATCGTATGATGGAGAACAGATGGCTGTGTTCACTTTCTGTGCGGTTTCGCCTTATGTCTTCTGGTATGTGCTGAGACTGCTATGATGGGGACTACAGCTACCTTTCTTTGTTTGGAAGACGAGATAGTAATTCGCATGATTCCACTGGCACCGGCGGTTGAGAAATTATGGATTTTAATTCATTTGCAGTGATACCGGGGCCTTCCATAACCACAACTAATAACTAAAAATGAAAAGAGAACTACTAAACACAATTCAAACAAGACAAATGAGATTTTTGGGGCATTGTTAAACGTCACAACAGACTACTAAAAGTAAGGTCTTGGCTGGAATTAATTCACAGCGTTGTAATGTTAGGCCTTGGCTGGAATTAATTCACAGCGTTGTAATGTTAGGTCTTGGCTGGAATTAATTCACAACGTTGTAATGTTAGGTCTTGGCTGGAATTAATTCACAACGTTATAAATAATGTTAGGTCTTGGCTGGAATTAATTCACAGCGTTGTAAATAATGTTAGGACTTGACTGAAATTAATTCACAGCGTTGTAATGTTAGGTCTTGGCTGGTATTAATTCACAGCGTTGTAAAGTTAGGTCTTGGCTGGAATTAATTCACAGCGTTGTAATGTTAGGTCTTGGCTGGAATTAATTCACAACGTTATAAATAATGTTAGGTCTTGGCTGGAATTAATTCACAGCGTTGTAATGTTAGGTCTTGACTGGAATTAATTCACAGCGTTATAAATAATGTTAGGTCTTGGCTGGAATTAATTCACAGCGTTATAAATAATGTTAGGTCTTGGCTGGAATTAATTCACAGCGTTGTAATGTTAGGTCTTGACTGGAATTAATTCACAGCGTTATAAATAATGTTAGGTCTTGGCTGGAATTAATTCACAACGTTGTAATGTTAGGTCTTGACTGGAATTAATTCACAGCGTTATAAATAATGTTAGGTCTTGGCTGGAATTAATTCACAACGTTGTAATGTTAGGTCTTGGCTGGAATTAATTCACAATGTTGTAATGTTAGGTCTTGGCTGGAATTAATTCACAACGTTATAATGTTAGGTCTTGGCTGGTTTTTAATTCACAACGTTATAAATAATGTTAGGTCTTGACTGGAATTAATTCACAACGTTGTAAATAATGTTAGGTCTTGGCTGGAATTAATTCACAACGTTGTAAATAATGTTAGGTCTTGGCTGGAATTAATTCACAACGTTGTAAATAATGTTAGGTCTTGGCTGGAATTAATTCACAGCGTTGTAATGTTAGGTCTTGGCTGGAATTAATTCCCAGCGTTGTAATGTTAAGTCTTGGCTGGTATTAATTCACAGCGTTGTAATGTTAGGTTTTGGCTGGAATTAATTCACAGCGTTGTAATGTTAGGTCTTGGCTGGAATTAATTCACAGCGTTGTAATGTTAGGTTTTGGCTGGAATTAATTCAAAGCATTATAATGTTAGGTTTTGGCTGGAATTAATTCATAACGTTATAAATAATGTTAGTTCTTGGCTGGAATTAATTCACAGCGTTATAAATAATGTTTCGTTTTGTCACTTACTGATCACGATTGCGGCTGTTTACAAGTTATATCATGTATGAGTGAAATAAAGAAAGTAAGCTACAACAAGAAAGAAAGAAAGAAAGAACATCACGCTCCGCGTTGTATGTTTAGTACGATATTAGTGTCCGATATCTTTGACCACCCATATAATTAATGGACAACATAATCAGTGTTATGTTAGTCCCATCTTTCTTCCCCAGAAATATACTGTCCCCATTTAAAGTTAGGTTTCCTAGAGACCGTCGATCGGGATTGAACCCAACCTCCATTAATCAGTAGCCTCTTCCATTAACCACAACTCTACCAGGCTGGTTGACGTTTTAGTGATAAACATAAACTATTCTCTAGATTTGAAAAAAAATCACGTTCTAAAACACACAGCTTTTCTGTTAGCATTGAACTGCCAACAGCAAGCAACATTGCAGAAGATATAAGCTTTGAACACTAAAGAAACATAAATACCTTAGTAAGAAAGAGCATTGTAAACCATCTTTTCCAGTTAAAAAATATGGCACTTGATTGGAGATGATAGAATATATTTAGTCGACCTACCTCCACTTCCTGATTGCTAATTCTGACTTCGGTCGTATGAAATAACTCATGCACGTTGATGTCGACGCCTGTATCGATCTCCGGAAATCGTGCTCCTTATATACAACCAACTCTCACGCACTGAACCCTGGCGGATCAATTATCCGTACGATAGAATCGATAATTCAGTGAGTGGTTGAAGTAGCTGTTACCACATCCCAGAAAGTGCCGCAGAAACTAATGCCAAAGAATGTAAGCAAAGAAACTATAATAAGTGCAAAAAGAGAAAATATACAGAAGAGAAAATAGATATAGGGAGAATGTAATGTGGGCAGATACACAAATACATACTGAGAGATTATAATGTGGACAAGGAAACAAATAAATACTGAGAGATTATAATGTGGGCAGATACACACATAAATACTGAGAGATTATAATGTGGACAAGGAAACAAATAAATACTGAGAGAGTATACTGTGGACAGAGAAACACATAAATACTGAGAGAGTATAATGTGGACAGATACACAAATAAATACTGAGAGATTATAATGTGGGCAGATACACAAATAAATACTGAGAGATTATAATGTGGGCAGATACACAAATAAATACTGAGAGATTATAATGTGGACAGAGAAACAAATAAATACTGAGAGAGTATAATGTGGACAAGGAAACACATAAATACTGAGAGATTATAATGTGGACAGAGAAACAAATAAATACTGAGAGAGTATACTGTGGACAGAGAAACAAATAAATACTGAGAGAGTATACTGTGGACAGAGAAACAAATAATACTGAGAGAGTAAGTAGTATACAATGTTCCAACTGGTCATTATTGTGGCGCTAAATTAACAAAGATATATAGGGCGGCGCGCGGCACGCATAAAGCGTGCGGCGCAGGGGGAGTTAACCATGACCGATCGTGTCCGGATATGACCTCTAGTCCCGGTGACCCCGGAAGTGAACTGTTTATGTCTGGTGTAGGTTGACAAAGGCTGACTTTGGAGTTCCGTATTTTAAAAATTCCGAATTATTTAAAAAAAAACAGTCTCCATCGGATTTCGAACACGGGTCTACGGCGTGCCAGGCCAGACACTTACCACTATGCTACAGGCGAGCACAGAATTAGAGGCTGAATGAGACAGGTGAGTCGTGACGCTTTTGTTGGTGCTCGACAGCTATCTAGTAGTAGAGAAAGTTTGACCCGCATTTAGGCGCTAAATTAACAAAGATATATAGGGCAGCGTGCGGCGCAGGGGGAGTTAACCATGACAATTCGTGTCGGGATGCCTGGTGACCTCTCGTTGACCTCTAAACCTCTCGGCGCCATGGTCGGGGTGAGCTCTCGCAGTGGGGGACCTATTATGATCAAAGACCCTATGTCTCTGTGAAATTTCTCACTTGGGTAACTTAAGCTAGAAACAAGGGTCCATTTGACCCGCATTTTTCCCGTAAATTAACAAAGATATATAGTAGGCGCGCGGCGCGCCTAATGTGCTGTAGGCGCAGGGGGAGTTAACCATGATCTTTCGTGTCGGTGACCCTGGAAGTGACCTGTTTATGTTTGGTGTGTCCTGACTTTGGAGTTCTTGATGTACTTAATCGATAGTGATAGGTTAGTAGATTATACAACATCTAGGAAAAACGAGCAATATAAAACAGAAGACAATATATATATTTTATTCTTTTATTAGCTGAATAGGTGTATAACATACATTGATATTATATATCATTACAAACATAGTCAGTACATTGAGTAAATATATAGCACAAGTATAACAATTATTTATAGCTATGTAGTTGGGTGTCAGCTTAACGTTGTACCATAAATGAAGCATAAGGGTGAAACAGTTAGAGATTACTGGTTAGTCTAAGCTGGTAGTGTAAATATGTTCCTCGGTGTTAGTGGTTCGCTATCTCTCTCTCTCTCTCTCTCTCTCTCTCTCTCTCTCTCTCTACTATTCCTGCCTAGATTTCCCTCCATTGAAACACTTACTCATTCTCTCCATTTATCCCTATCATCGCGCCTTCCTTCTCTCTCTCTCTCTCTCTCTCTCTCTCTCTCTCTCTCTCTCTCTTTCTCCCCTATCCTCTCTTAGACTTCTAACCTATCATGTCTAAAATAAAGTTTTAGGTAAGCCTACGTGCTAAATTAACGATTTTTATCGATTTCAGGGGCGTAACCCTCAAAAATGGTAAGGGGGGTTACAATTTCAAAAGTGCTTTTTAAGTAAATTTTTGGTGTGGGGATGTCTAAAATAAAGTTTTAGGTAAGCCTACGTGTTAAATTTACGATTTTTATCAATTCTATGGGCGTAACCCTCAAAAAATGATAAGGGGGTAAAATCCTAAAAGTGGTTTTTAATGTAAATTTTTGCAATGGGGATGTCTAAAATAAAGTTTTAGGTAAGCCTATGTGCTAAATTTACGATTTTTATCGATTCCATGGGCGTAACCCTCAAAAATGGTAAGGGGGTAACAATCTCAAAAGTGATTTTTAAGTAAATTTTTGGTGTGGGGATGTCTAAAATAAAGTTTTAGGTAAGCCTACGTGCTAAAATTACGATTTTTTTACCGATTTAATGGGCGTAACCCTCAAAAATGCTAAGGGGGTAAAATCCTAAAAGTGGTTTTTTATGTAAATTTTTGCAATGAGGATGTCTAAAATAACGGTTTTTTTTTTTTTTTGGACCTTGAATATAACTTTCGACTCGTTGTGTCTAACTATTATGACTATGTGAGTAGCTTTTTCTGGATTTTTAGGTCGACTTTTTTAGTATGAGCCTAAATTTTTGTGTTATGGAGGTAAAATGTTAGTGATATGGCCACTCTGTTTGGGCCTTTGGCTGTAACTATCTGTTCGATGTGTCTAACTAGTATGACTATGTGAGTAGATTTTTATGGTTTATAGGTCGACTTTTTTAGTATGAGCCTAAATTTTTGTGTTCTGGAGGTAAAATGTTAGTGATTTGGGCTTTTGGATGTAACTATCTGTTCGATGTGTCTAACTAGTATGACTATGTGAGTACCTTTTTATCGTGTTGAGGTCGATTTTTTTAGTATGAGCCTACATTGTTGTGTTCTGTGGGTAAAATAGTTTCGATTTGACCAAACTTTTTTTTTGGGACTTTGGCTGTAACTATCTGTTCGATGTGTCTAACTAGTATGACTATGTGAGTACCTTTTTTATGGTGTTGAGGTCGCTTGAATATAACTTTCGACTCGTTGTGTCTAACTATTATGACTATGTGAGTAGCTTTTTCTGGATTTTTAGGTCGACTTTTTTAGTATGAGCCTAAATTTTTGTGTTCTGGAGGTAAAATGTTAGTGATATGGCCACTCTGTTTGGGACTTTGGCTGTAACTATCTGTTCGATGTGTCTAACTAGTATGACTATGTGAGTACCTTTTTAGGGTGTTGAGGTCGATTTTTTGCGTATGAGCCTATATTTTTGTGTTCTGTGGGTAAAATGTTAGTGATTTGGCCTAACTATTTGGGACTTTGGATGTAACTATCTGTTCGATGTGTCTAACTATTATGACTATGTGAGTAGCTTTTTCTGGATTTTTAGGTCGACTTTTTAGTATGAGCCTAAATTTGTGTGTTCTGGAGGTAAAATGTTAGTGATATGGCCACTCTGTTTGGGACTTTGGCTGTAACTATCTGTTCGATGTGTCTAACTAGTATGACTATGTGAGTACCTTTTTAGGGTGTTGAGGTTGATTTTTTGCGTATGAGCCTATATTTTTGTGTTCTGTGGGTAAAATGTTAGTGATTTGGCCTAACTATTTGGGACTTTGGATGTAACTATCTGTTCGATGTGTCTAACTAGTATGAGTATGGGAGTAGATTTTTATGGTTTTGGGATCGACATTTTGAGTATGAGCCTAAATTTTTTGTGTTCTGGGGGGTAAAATGTTTGCGATTTGGCCTATACACAGGGGTTGCGTTACTTTCACGCAAGCTCAAATAACGCGACAGGGTTAGACAAACCCTTGTTAGTTAACAACAGAAATGACTTTGAAACGTATATCGATAGATTAAATGAAAGTGATATATTAGGTTATACAGACAAAAATAGGGAGACAACCAAATACACCTTGGAAGCCTTAGTCAGTACGAGTGTTTATGTTTATAAACTTCAAGATTATCCTATAGGGTGTCTGCTAGATATCCCACACTACATTGCATCAAATCAAGGTAATAATATCCTTCAAACCGATTCCCATTCTAAAGTTTACAATGATAATCTCTGCTTCTTCCGTTGTCTAGCTGTCCATCGAGGTGCCTCCTAGGTTTCTGCCCTTGCCTCTTTGGTTTCTGCCTTTGTGTCTTTGGTTTCTGCCCTTGCCTCCTAGGTTTCTGACATTGCCTCCTAGGTTTCTGACCTTGCCTCCTAGGTTTCTGCCCTTGCCTCTTTGGTTTCTGCCTTTGCCTCCTAGGTTTCTGACCTTGCCTCCTAGGTTTCTGACCTTGCCTCCTAGGTTTCTGACCTTCCCTCCTTGTTTTCTAACACAGCTTCCTAGATTTCTGATCTTCCCTCCTTGTTTTCAGCCTTTGCTTCCTAGTTTTCTGTCCTTACCTCCTAGGTTTCTACCCTTGCCTCTTAGGTTTCTGCCCTTACCTCCTAGGTTTCTGTCCTTGCCTCCTAGGTTTCTGTCCTTGCCTCCTAGGTTTCTGCCCTTGCCTCCTAGGTTTCTGCCCTTGTCTCCTAACTTTTATTTACCAGATTATATTTAAACTAGTCGGATGTGAGACTTCGTGTTATAAGCGCGCTTGATTCACGGCCGTTTATTTTCATAGTACTGTTCAGTCTAGCGGTCTGTGTTGTAGTGGAATATTTTACGGTGTAAGTTGAATTTTTTTTTTCTGTTTTTCTCTTAGCTCATAACGATGTGATAGGTTATCATTAAAGGAATTTGAGTTGTATTAATGGTGATGTGTATAAAGTACGTCTGTTAAGCCTTGTCGAGTGTATTATTCCTTCGTTTTTCATATGTTTATCTTATTGGTTCTTTAAAAAGTAAATATTTCAAGTCTTTTTGTAATTGATATTCAATGTTATTAATGTGTTACACTGGTGGTAAGGTAAAAATACGAATGAAGGCGGAACGCTAGGCGAGGTAAAGAGAGAGAGAGAGAGAGAGAGGAAGAAAGGTGGAATGGTAGGAGAGAAGTCTAGTCGGGGTTAGAAGAGCGCGAGAGAGAGAGAGAGAGAGAGCGAGCGAGAGAAGCCTATGAGAAAGAAGGTGAGATGCTATGTATTAATGGTGAGAATAATCAAGTGTTACAATAGGATGGACGCTAAAAATATGAGGGCGGGCGGGGGAGCTAAAGGGAGAGGAGGAGGGTGGACTGATAGGTTAGAAGTCTAAGAGAGGATAGGGGAGAAAGAGAGAGAGAGAGAGAGAGAGAGAGAAGGAAGGCGCGATGATAGGGATAAATGGAGAGAATGAGTAAGTGTTTCAATGGAGGGAAATCTAGGCAGGAATAGTAGAGAGAGAGAGAGAGAGAGAGAGAGAGAGAGAGAGAGAGAGAGAGAGAGAGAGAGATAGCGAACCACTAACACCGAGGAACATATTTACACTACCAGCTTAGACTAACCAGTAATCTCTAACTGTTTCACCCTTATGCTTCATTTATGGTACAACGTTAAGCTGACACCCAACTACATAGCTATAAATAATTGTTATACTTGTGCTATATATTTACTCAATGTACTGACTATGTTTGTAATGATATATAATATCAATGTATGTTATACACCTATTCAGCTAATAAAAGAATAAAATATATATATTGTCTTCTGTTTTATATTGCTCGTTTTTCCTAGATGTTGTATAATCTACTAACCTATCACTATCGATTAAGTACATCAAGAACTCCAAAGTCAGGACACACCAAACATAAACAGGTCACTTCCAGGGTCACCGACACGAAAGATCATGGTTAACTCCCCCTGCGCCTACAGCACATTAGGCGCGCCGCGCGCCTACTATATATCTTTGTTAATTTACGGGAAAAATGCGGGTCAAATGGACCCTTGTTTCTAGCTTAAGTTACCCAAGTGAGAAATTTCACAGAGACATAGGGTCTTTGATCATAATAGGTCCCCCACTGCGAGAGCTCACCCCGACCATGGCGCCGAGAGGTTTAGAGGTCAACGAGAGGTCACCAGGCATCCCGACACGAATTGTCATGGTTAACTCCCCCTGCGCCGCACGCTGCCCTATATATCTTTGTTAATTTAGCGCCTAAATGCGGGTCAAACTTTCTCTACTACTAGATAGCTGTCGAGCACCAACAAAAGCGTCACGACTCACCTGTCTCATTCAGCCTCTAATTCTGTGCTCGCCTGTAGCATAGTGGTAAGTGTCTGGCCTGGCACGCCGTAGACCCGTGTTCGAAATCCGATGGAGACTGTTTTTTTTTAAATAATTCGGAATTTTTAAAATACGGAACTCCAAAGTCAGCCTTTGTCAACCTACACCAGACATAAACAGTTCACTTCCGGGGTCACCGGGACTAGAGGTCATATCCGGACACGATCGGTCATGGTTAACTCCCCCTGCGCCGCACGCTTTATGCGCGCCGCGCGCCGCCCTATATATCTTTGTTAATTTAGCGCCACAATAATGACCAGTTGGAACATTGTATACTACTAGAGTATACTGTGGACAGAGAAACAAATAAATACTGAGAGAGTATACTGTGGACAGAGAAACAAATAAATACTGAGAGAGTATACTGTGGACAGAGAAACAAATAAATACTGAGAGAGTATAATCTGGACAGAGAAACAAATAAATACTGAGAGAGTATAATGTGGACAGAGAAACAAATAAATACTGAGAGAGTATAATGTGGACAGAGAAACAAATAAATACTGAGAGAGTATACTGTGGACAGAGAAACAAATAAATACTGAGAGATTATAATGTGGACAGAGAAACAAATAGTTTATAAAAGAATGTTATGTGGACATCGAGAAGATATCTATAACGGATACTAAGAGGAGATTATCATATCGATACGGAGAGAGAATATATCACAGAGGATTATTTTGGAAGTTGCTGAGTCATTACGGAATCCCCATAACGTTTATTAACCTGATAAGAACAATGTATGAAGGAATGGACTGCAGTGTGGTGCATGAAGGGCAGCCTACAGAAGCATTTGAAACAAAAACAGGAGCAAGGTAGGGATACCTTCTATCTCCATCTCTCTTTCTACTGGACATAGATTGGATTATGAAAATAACTCAGATCAAAAGAAATGGAATCCAGTGGTCGCTGACCAATCAACTAAATGATTTAGACTTTGCTGATGTCATAGTTCTCCTATCATACAACCATCAACAGATGCCAAATAAAATGAGCATACTTAAGGAAAGATCACAATAGCTGGGACTGAAAATAAACAGAGAAAAGACCAACATTATTATAATTAATGCAGTTGGCAATAATCAAATAACAATAGGAGAAATACCTGTATTAGACGTACAATCCTACATATATCTGGCAGTAATATAGACAAAGAGGGGCGAACAGAGAATGATACCAAAATAAGGATATCAAAAGCAAGAGGGACATTTCTTGCACTGGGAAACATATGGAAATCAAAAGAAATTAGGTTAAATAAAAAAAATAAAAATTGTCAGCTCCAATGTTAAGTCAGTGTCTATTATATGGCTGTGAAACATCATCATCATCATCAAGTGCCGGCCTGCTGGCGTAGGTGATCATGTCTCTCCATAACTTTCTATCTCGACAGCTATTTATCATTTCTGTTGTTGACCTTCTGCCAAGCCATTCTCTTAAGCTGTCTGTTATTTTTTCTCTTTGCTTCACTCTATCACTTCGCCCCTCAATTTTCCCAGTTGTTACAATATATTGCTGTTGTTCTCTTCTCATTACATGGCCAAAAAATGATGATTGTTTCTTCCAAATATTGGAAATTAGCTCTCTTTTTGCTTTGACCTCTCTCAGAACATCTCCATTACTCGTCTTAGCTGTCCACGGTACTCTCAACATTCTTCTGTAAAACCACATTTCTACAGACACCAGTGATTTTCTTGTCTGTTGTCCTATTGTCCATGATTAGCATCCATATATTAAGACTGGATCTATGTAACATTTAAGAACTCTTTTTCTTGTTTCTATTGTCAAAAATGGATTGCATAGTATCTTCCTCATTTTTTGGAAAGCTGCTTTAGCCTGAGCCATTCTGCATCTCACCTCTTTTGTACATCTTCCGTCTGAGGTTAACAAAGTTCCCAAATATTTAAGAGAATATGTACAAAGAGAATATCAAATCGATATAGATAAACTACACACAAACTGATGTAGACAGACATAAAATATATAGAGAGAGATTATAATATGGACTGGGAGAAAATGTTGTAAATATACTTTGAAATTCGCAGGTAGAGCGAGTGAATGCACGATCATCATCATCATCATCATCACCATGATCATCATCATCAGCATCATCATCATCATAGGTTTCCCTACCAGAACTTGGCTTCCATAATAGCGCATGCAGCAGTCAATCCCAGATGGTCTGTAATATCTTGTAACCATCTTCTTCTAGATCTTCTCTCCCTCGTTTACTTGTCCCTCCTTCATTGACGTCTCATTATGTCGTTTTAGATGACACAACATATGTTATTATCCTTGTTCTTGTTTTCTTTACAACAAATTTTCTGGAATTTTAAGTTCTTGCAAAACTGACATGTTTGTTCTTTACTCCGACCATGATAAACTGTGTATTCTTCAGCAACTCAAGAAATTCAAGGCAATGATGTTTTTTTCCCGCAGATCTGTCGATAGTTCACAACCCTTAGCAGCTGTAGAAACCCTAAGATGTGCTGCTATATCAATTCCTTGCCATGTGTTACGCATATCAAATCCATAACTAAATTCAACTTACATTTTAGCTCCTTTAGAATCTATCTATAATTTCTTATCTATTAGCTACGATATTGAAAACTCTATTCTTTCCATCATTTGTTATCAATGAGCTAAGATATTCAAAACTCTCTACTCTTTCCATCATTTGTTATCAATGAGCTAAGATATTCTAAACTCTCTACTCTTTCCATCATTTGTTATCAATGAGCTAAGATATTCGAAACTCTCTACTCTTTTTATCAGTTATCAATGAGCTAAGATTTTCAAAACTCTTTCCTTTTTTCAATATGTTCCTGTTATCAAATATATCAATTTTAATATCGGCTTTATCTGTCGTAATGATGTGTGTTTCTTCGCACTGAGATAGAGATGCTGCTTGTCGCTGTTACACTGAACTGATGTGATCAATTTTTCAGAACCATTCCTGAGTAGACAAAAGTGACGTTTCATAAACATATCGTATTTATAATAAGAATTTCGTTTCTTTGACGATTATTATTATATTTTCTGCATAAATGCTGAATAGATAAGGTGATAAGAGGAACACTTATTTCTTGTCCTCTGCTTAACTTGTCATTCTCTGTGTCAGCAGCTGTTTGTTGAGAAAAAGTAACAGTGATGACTATAAACAAAACAGTGAGAATGCAAACTGTGGAGCTATAAACTACACATCGACTTTGCAAACAGTGGGACTATAAACTACACATCGACTTTGCAAACAGTGGGGCTATAAACTAAACAGAGAGAACGCAAACAGTGGGGCTATAAACTAAACAGAGAGAATGCAAACAGTGGGGCTATAAACTAAACAGAGAGAATGAAAACAGTGGGGCTATAAGCTAAACAGAGAGAATGCAAACAGTGGGGCTATAAACTAAACAGAGAGAATGCAAACAGTGGGGCTATAAACTAAACAGAGAGAATGCAAACAGTGGGGCTATAAGCTAAACAAGGAGAATGCAAACAATGGGGCTATAAACTAAACAGAGAGAATGCAAACAGTGGGGCTATAAGCTAAACAAGGAGAATGCAAACAATGGGGCTATAAACTAAACAGAGAGAATGCAAACAGTGGGGCTATAAGCTAAACAAGGAGAATGCAAACAATGGGGCTATAAACTAAACAGAGAGAATGCAAACAATGGGGCTATAAACTAAACAGAGAGAATGCAAACAGTGGAGCTATAAACTAAACAAAGAGAATGCAAATAGTGGAGCTATAAACTAAACAAAGAGAATGCAAACAATGGGGCTATAAACTAAACAGAGAGAATGCAAATAGTGGAGCTATAAACTAAACAAAGAGAATGCAAACAGTGGGGTTATAAACTAAACAAAGAGAATGCAAACAGTGGAGCTATAAACTAAACAAAGAGAATGCAAATAGTGGAGCTATAAACTAAACAAAGAGAATGCAAATAGTGGAGCTATAAACTAAACAAAGAGAATGCAAATAGTGGAGCTATAAACTAAACAAAGAGAATACAAATAGTGGAGCTATAAACTAAACAAAGAGAATGCAAATAGTGGAGCTATAAACTAAACAAAGAGAATGCAAATAGTGGAGCTATAAACTAAACAAAGAGAATGCAAACAGTGGAGCTATAAAATAAACAAAGAGAATGCAAATAGTGGAGCTATAAACTAAACAAAGAGAATGCAAACAGTGGAGCTATAAACTAAACAAAGAGAATGCAAATAGTGGAGCTATAAACTAAACAAAGAGAATGCAAATAGTGGAGCTATAAACTAAACAAAGAGAATGCAAACAGTGGAGCTATAAAATAAACAAAGAGAATGCAAATAGTGGAGCTATAAACTAAACAAAGAGAATGCAAACAGTGGAGCTATAAACTAAACAAAGAGAATGCAAATAGTGGAGCTATAAACTAAACAAAGAGAATGCAAATAGTGGAGCTATAAACTAAACAAAGAGAATGCAAATAGTGGAGCTATAAACTAAACAAAGAGAATGCAAATAGTGGAGCTATAAACTAAACAAAGAGAATGCAAATAGTGGAGCTATAAACTAAACAAAGAGAATGCAAATAGTGGAGCTATAAACTAAACAAAGAGAATGCAAACAGTGGAGCTATAAACTAAACAAAGAGAATGCAAATAGTGGAGCTATAATCTAAACATCGATATTGAAAAACAGTGGAGCTATTAAAAGGAGTGAGAATGCAAACAGTGGAGGTATAAACTAAACATCGAAATTATAAACAGTGGAGCTATAAAAAGAACGAGAATGTAAACAGTGGCGCTATAAACTAAACAGATTTAATGCAAATGTGGGGCTATAAATTAAACATATAGAATGCAAAACGAGACGCTAGAATATGAGATTATATACACAGGGAACCACATAGAGGCGCTATATTGGTAAGAGATTACACATATCGGTAAAGAGAATACACACAGAAAGGCTGGAATGTCGAATGTGAACAGAACAATGAGAAGAGTATACCGGTATTAATAGAAAGAACGACTTTACCTGTCACACGTTCTATTCCTCGCTCACAGCCTCGATCTCTACTGCATGTTGAATGCGCGGACCTTGTCACCTCACTTACAACGAATGAGCGGCCTGTAGTTGTGCCAGATATAGAATGGATATTGTCAGGCTCCAGCTTGCAATCGCCAGTGGGTAATAGCGTGTGTGTGTGTGTGCACCCTGGAGAACATGAATTCTATTCGCTTTGTGCCAGTGTGCGTGATTCATATTCTTTCAATATTTTTTTTAATTATATTTTTAACAAGAAGTGTAATTTCAGTTCAAATATTCATTTGATTGTTTACCTTAATTAACGGCACATATGATGACACATACATCCGTCGACTCATACATTTCATGGAAATTTGAATGAAAGTTGAAGGAAGGCATTCATCAAAGTACCGAGTCATTGTCCCCGATCTCGAGACGATTACCTTGATTAGGTCCACAGTTGTTTATGGCTAAGGTTGACAGACTCACCTTCATGGTTGTTTATGGCTAAGGTTGACAGACTCACCTTCATGGTTGTTTATGGCTAAGGTTGACAGACTCACCTTCATGGTTGTTTATGGCTAAGGTTGACAGACTCACCTTCATGGTTGTTTATGGCTAAGGTTGACAGACTCACCTTCATAGTTGTTTATGGCTAAGGTTGACAGACTCACCTTCATGGTTGTTTATGGCTATGGTTGACAGACTCACTTTCGTGGTTGTTTATGGCTAAGGTTGACAGACTCACCTTCATGGTTGTTTATGGCTAAGGTTGACAGACTCACCTTCATGGTTGTTTATGGCTAAGGTTGACAGACTCACCTTCATGGTTGTTTATGGCTAAGGTTGACAGACTCACCTTCATGGTTGTTTATGGCTAAGGTTGACAGACTCACCTTCATGGTTGTTTATGGCTATGGTTGACAGACTCACCTTCATGGTTGTTTATGGCTAAGGTTGACAGACTCACTTTCGTGGTTGTTTATGGCTAAGGTTGACAGACTCACCTTCATGGTTGTTTATGGCTAAGGTTGATAGACTCACCTTCATGGTTGTTTATGGCTAAGGTTGACAGACTCACCTTCATGGTTGTTTATGGCTAAGGTTGACAGACTCACTTTCGTGGTTGTTTATGGCTAAGGTTGACAGACTCAGCTTCATTGTTGTTTATGGCTAAGCCTGACCGACTCACCTTCATGGTTGTTTATGGCCAAGCCTGACCGACTCACCTTCATGGTTGTTTATGGCTAAGGTTGACAGACTCACCTTCATGGTTGTTTATGGCTAAGGTTGACAGACTCACCTTCATGGTTGTGTATGGCTACGGTTGACAGACTCACCTTCATGGTTGTTTATGGCTAAGGTTGACAGACTCACCTTCATGGTTGTTTATGGCTAAGGTTGACAGACTCACCTTCATGGTTGTTTATGGCTAAGGTTGACAGACTCACCTTCATGGTTGTTTATGGCTAAGGTTGACAGACTCACTTTCGTGGTTGTTTATGGCTAAGGTTGACAGACTCACCTTCATGGTTGTTTATGGCTAAGGTTGACAGACTCACCTTCATGGTTGCTTATGGCTAAGGTTGACAGACTCACCTTCATGGTTGTTTATGGCTACGGTTGACAGACTCACCTTCGTGGTTGTTTATGGCTAAAGTTGACAGACTCACTTTCGTGGTTGTTTATGGCTAAGGTTGACAGACTCACCTTCATGGTTGTTTATGGCTAAGGTTGACAGACTCACCTTCATGGTTGTTTATGGCTAAGGTTGACAGACTCACATTCGTGGTTGTTTATGGCTAAGGTTGACAGACTCACCTTCATGGTTGTTTATGGCTAAGGTTCACAGACTCACCTTCATGGTTGTTTATGGCTAAGGTTCACAGACTCACCTTCATGGTTGTTTATGGCTAAGGTTGACAGACTCACTTTCGTGGTTGTTTATGGCTAAGGTTGACAGACTCACCTTCATGGTTGTTTATGGCTAAGGTTGACAGACTCACCTTCATGGTTGTTTATGGCTAAGGTTGACAGACTCACCTTTATGGTTGTTTATGGCTAAGCCTGACCGACTCACCTTCATGGTTGTTTATGGCCAAGCCTGACCGACTCACCTTCATGGTTGTTTATGGCTAAGGTTGACAGACTCACCTTCATGGTTGTTTATGGCTAAGGTTGACAGACTCACCTTCATGGTTGTTTATGGCTACGGTTGACAGACTCACCTTCATGGTTGTTTATGGCTAAGGTTGACAGTCTCACCTTCATGGTTGTTTATGGCTAAGGTTGACCGACTCCCCTTCATGGTTGTTTATGTCTAAGGTTGACAGTGGTTGTTTATGGCTAAGGTTGACAGACTCACCTTCATGGTTGTTTATGGCTAAGGTTGACAGACTCACTTTCGTGGTTGTTTATGGCTAAGGTTGACAGACTCACCTTCATGGTTGTTTATGGCTAAGGTTGACAGACTCACCTTCATGGTTGTTTATGGCTAAGGTTGACAGACTCACCTTTATGGTTGTTTATGGCTAAGCCTGACCGACTCACCTTCATGGTTGTTTATGGCCAAGCCTGACCGACTCACCTTCATGGTTGTTTATGGCTAAGGTTGACAGACTCACCTTCATGGTTGTTTATGGCTAAGGTTGACAGACTCAACTTTATGGTTGTTTATGGCTAAAGTTGACAGACTCACCTTCATGGTTGTTTATGGCTAAGCCTGACCCACTCACCTTCATGGTTGTTTATGGCTAAGCCTGACCCACTCACCTTTTATGGTTGTCTATGGCTAAGCCTGACCCACTCACGGTCATTTTTGTCCATGCCGGTGGATTGAAGGACAGTTCAGCTGCGTTCACTTTCGTGCCGCTTGGCCTTATGTCTTTTGACGTTTGCTGTAGCTGCTATGATGGAGACTGCAGCTGCCTTTTTTGTTTTGGATCTTTCAATGAGCTGTGCTTTAATTCGGAAGATTTCACGCACGGGAGGTTGAGCAATTATGGATTTTAATTCGTTTGCAGTGATACCGGTGCCTTCGACTAACCATAACCATGGCCGGTGGGAGTAGCCGGATGCGGGAAAGTGACCGCCCAAACAATGTTCATTCCTGTTACTGTTCTTTCAACTTTTTCTGAAAGAGCAGGGGCTGGGACGGGAGTGGAGCTGGTAGTCAGATGTATCGATCTAGTTGACTTCCAATCTAGTGGACGAATGATTCGAATCACATGTAGCAGTGGTTATGTTGTCTGGCTGGTGAAATTAAAACTCTGGTCAGTAACATGTGTTGATGAATGCACTTCATATACACCCGTTACTTCCTCCATCCCAATTCGGTGGATCCAATGGACAAGATAATGTAGTAACAGCCAGTAACGATGTTGTACACACGATCATGGACAGCAGTAACGATGTTGTACACACGATCATGGACAGCCAGTAACGATGTTGTACACACGATCATGGACAGCAGTAACGATGTTGTACACACGATCATGGACAGCCAGTAACGATGTTGTACACACGATCATGGACAGCCAGGCCAGAAAGTTGTTGGAGACCAAAGAAATGAGGTTTTACAGTAGGATCGATGGACAGCTACTATAAATAAAGAGGGTATTTTAAAGGAAGGAACAGCACTAGGAAAATATCGTTGTCAACATCATAAAGAAACAATGATTACAAAGTGTGGCAAGAGGGTGAAATAGAGATGGAGGAGAACAAAGAAATAAGGTCCAAGACTGTTGAAAAATATGACATGATAAAAAGTTAGCAACGGAAATTGAAAAGAACGAACACTAGAGAAAGTTGTGAAGGATTTTCTCAACTAGCAAGGCTGACAGTTGAATCGGCAACCGTTGAATATACAGACAAGAGTTACCTCTTGGGAGTTAAGTAGTTAGGGAGTTAAGTAGTTAGTGAGTTAAGTAGTTAGGGAGTTAAGTAGTTAGGGAGTTAAGTAGTTAGGGAGTTAAGTAGTTAGGGAGTTAAGTAGTTAGGGGGTTAAGATGGGTACAATCAGAAACGCGAAACTTAGTGGGCGTGGACTGATCAACAAACACAACTATCAGCTAGAGTCGTAAGTCGCTAAATATGGTGGGACTTGCTGAGGAGGGGGGATCTGATTTCCACATATTTGGAGTCAATGATGATAACCCAGAAAACCTCAATAACAATTGCAAGAGTTACCTGACATCAAATATGTGGTTAGGTTAGACGTCGTTCTAAGTGATTGTCGGTCATGGACAGAATCTACCTGAGTACAGTGCAGCTTACTCTGCCACCATGAGCATTCAAAGTCGAATTTGATCGGGGCAGTTAAAGGATAAGTTACACACTTAAACTCCAGCGATCCACCGACCCAATTAAAACCTGACGTTAGCTGTAAAATAAAGATAATTAAAACAGTACAGATATGTACAAGATTAATAATAATCATTGCTAAGACCATTAGACAGGGTAAACCACTAGGTGAAACAGGACAAGGCAGAGAGTAAATGCGATAATGAAGAGAATGAATATCTGTCACATCTTAGGAGGGATCTCTGAGTCGGGAAGGTCGTCCACACACAGTCTGTCAAGGTCACATCTCAGGAGGGATCTCTTAGTCGGGAAGGTCGTCCACACACATTCTGTCAATGTCACATCTTAGGAGGGATCTCTGAGTCGGGAAGGTCGTCCACACACAGTCTGTCAAGGTCACATCTCAGGAGGGATCTCTTAGTCGGGAAGGTCGTCCACACACAGTCTGTCAATGTCACATCTCAGGAGGGATCTCTTAGTCGGGAAGGTCGTCCAAACACAGTCTGTCAAGGTCACATCTCAGGAGGGATCTCTTAGTCGGGAAGGTCGTCCACACACAGTCTGTCAATGTCACATCTCAGGAGGGATCTCTTAGTCGGGAAGGTCGTCCACGCACAGTCTGTCAAGGTCACATCTCAGGAAGGATCTCTTAGTCGGGAAGGTCGTCCACACACAGTCTGTCAATGTCACATCTCAGGAGGGATCTCTTAGTCGGGAAGGTCGTTCACACACAGTCTGTCAATGTCACATCTCAGGAGGGATCTCTTAGTCGGGAAGGTCGTTCACACACAGTCTGTCAATGTCACATCTCAGGAGGGATCTCTTAGTCGGGAAGGTCGTCCACACACAGTCTGTCAAGGTCACATCTCAGGAAGGATCTCTTAGTCGGGAAGGTCGTCCACACACAGTCTGTCAATGTCACATCTCAGGAGGGATCTCTTAGTCGGGAAGGTCGTTCACACACAGTCTGTCAATGTCACATCTCAGGAGGGATCTCTTAGACGAGAAGGTTTGCAAGGTCATCCACACAAAGTCTATCAAGGTCACTGCCGCTGGTAGTAACGGACTATCAGCCAATGAAAGCATTTTGTGGTGATTTTTCTCTTTTTTTTTCTTTCTTTGTTTGTTTCTTTCTTTCTTTCTTTTCTTTTCTTTCTTACTCTCTTTCATGCTTTTTTCGTCCTTTTTTTGTTAGTTTTGATCTTTCTTTCTCCCTTACTTTGTCTTCCTTAATAATGTTTTCCTTTACATTTCTTGTTTTCCTGGTAGACTGATTAGTCGGTTTCCAAACCTACATGTTAGTGGAGGGCAGATGTAACATGATCTTAATCAGTTCTGGCTCACTGATCCTCACATGTATTTTACGTGTATTTAATTGTGTAACCTGATAACTCAAGCCATTTCATGTATCGTACCACATAATATCACTACATATATTATATCACATGATATGACATATTATATTTTATTCCTTCTATTATGAAGCCCAACGCTTCATTGTATTATGTTGTTACAGTATATTATTCTTCATTCCTTTCCTCGCCATTTCCATACATTTTATTTGACAAAACTCACGTCCATAACAGGGAAGTCTAAAGAAGAACCTACGCAACTCAACATAATGATTGTGAATGGGGGTCGGTATTTAGAGTGGAACAAATGTGTACAATTTAATAGGAAAAATCGCACACTCGCATGCAAGCACAATTAGAGAACAATTGTTGGCTTCAAGTATTTTATTTGCACAAGCAGCAGGTACAGTCAAATGTTGGGCGAGGAGAAGCTCAGTATTTCTGTAGACATCGAGTGTTTATGTGGCAAATACAAGTGTTTGAGTTATCAAATAGGTAGACATCAACCAACTCAAATTGTTGTGCGAATTACTAACAGTGGTCTTTGGTAAATCATAAAGATGTAAGAATTAACAAGTTGGTGTGTAGCAATTCAAATAATTGTAAGAATTAACAAGTTGGTGTGTAGCAATTCAAATAATTGTAAGAATTACCAAGTTGGTGTGTAGCAATTCAAATAATTGTAAGAATTACCAAGTTGGTGTGTAGCAATTCAAATAATTGTATGAATTACCAAGTTGGTGTGGAGATAATGGTCTGATATGTTATGTCCCTAGCCAGGAGATAATGGTCTGATATGTTATGTCCCTAGCCAGGCGATAATGGTCTGATATGTTATGTCCCTAGCCAGGAGATAATGGTCTGTTAAGTTATGTCCCTAACCAGGAGATAATGGTCTGTTATGTTATGTCCCTAGCCAGGAGATAATGGTCTGATATGTTATGTCCCTAGCCAGGCGATAATGGTCTGATATGTTATGTCCCTAGTCAGGAGATAATGGTCTGATATGTTATGTCCCAAGCCAGGAGATAATGGTCTGTTAAGTTATGTCCCTAGCCAGGAGATAATGGTCTGTTATGTTATGTCCCTAGCCAGGAGATAATGGTCTGTTAAGTTATGTCCCCAGCCAGGAGATAATGGTCTGTTATGTTATGTCCCTAGCCAGAAGATAATGGTCTGTTATGTTCTGTCTGTAGCCAGGAGATAATGGTCTGTTATGTTCTGTCTGTAGCCAGGAGATAATGGTCTGTTATGTTCTGTCTGTAGCAGGAGATAATGGTCTGTTCTGTTATGCTCGTAGCCAGGAGATAATGGTCTGTTATGTTCTGTCTGAAGCCAGGAGATAATGGTCTGTTATGTTCTGTCTGTAGCCAGGAGATAATGATCTGTTATGTTCTGTCTGAAGCCAGGAGATAATGGTCTGTTATGTTCTGTCTGTAGCCAGGAGATAATGGTCTGTTATGTTCTGTCTGAAGCCAGGAGATAATGGTCTGTTATATTCTGTCTGTAGCCAGGAGATAATGGTCTGTTATGTTCTGTCTGAAGCCAGGAGATAGTGGTTTGTTATGTTCTGTCTGTAGCCAGTAGATAATGGTCTGTTATGTTATGTCTGAAGCCAGGAGATAATGGTCTGTTATGTTCTGTCTAAAGCAGGAGATAATGGTCTGTTATATTCTGTCTGTAGCCAGGAGATAATGGTCTGTTATGTTCTGTCTGTAGCCAGTAGATAATGGTCTGTTATGTTCTGTCTGAAGCCAGGAGATAATGGTCTGTTATGTTCTGTCTAAAGCAGGAGATAATGGTCTGTTATATTCAGTCTGTAGCCAGGAGATAATGGTCTGTTATGTTCTGTCTGAAGCCATGAGATAATGGTCTGATATGTTCTGTCTGTAGCCAGGAGATAATGGTCTGATATGTTCTGTCTGTAGCCAGGAGATAATGGTCTGTTATTTTATGTCTGTAGCCAGGGGATAATGGTCTGTTATGTTATGTCTGTAGCCAGGAGATAATGGTCTGTTATGTTATGTCTGTAGCCAGGGGATAATGGTCTGTTATGTTCTGTCGGTAGTCAGGAGATAATGGTCTGTTATGTTACATCTATAGCCAGGAGATAATTGTCTGTTATGTTCTGTCTGTAGCCAGAAGATAATGGTCTGTTTTGTTCTGTCTGTAGCCAGGAGATAATGGTCTGTTATGTTGTGCCCGTAGCCAGGAGATAATGGTCTGTTATGTTATGCCCCTAGCCAGGAGATAATGGTCTGATATGTTATGTCCCTAGCCAGGAGATAATGGTCTGTTATGTTATACCCCTAGCTAGGAGATAATGGTCTGATATGTTATGTCCCTAGCCAGGAGATAATGGTCTGTTATGTTGTGCCCGTAGCCAGGAGATAATGGTCTGTTATGTTATGCCCCTAGCCAGGAGATAATGGTCTGTTATGTTATGCCCCTATCCAGGAGATAATGGTCTGTTATGTTATGCCCCTAGCGAGGAGATAATGTTCTGTTTCTTGGTAACAATGAGTGGCAAAAATCATGTGGAGTATCTTCAGGTTGTTGCATTTTATGATTTCGAATATGGTGTGTTTAATAGCAAACACAGTAAACACAGTCAGCAGAGCTGACATGGTATCATTGTTTCTTATGTCGACGTTGTATAAGTGGTGTGTGTGTGTGTTTTTGCAAAGTTTAATTCATACGGTTCTGCTTTCTTCATCCGTTATTCCCCGGGGGACATTAGGCCACTACTGATATACATACTTCATCCCTTATTTCCCCGGTGGACATTAGGCCACTACTGATAGACTTCATCCCTTATTCCCCGGGGGACATTTAGGCCACTACTGATAGACTTCATCCCTTATTTCCTGGGGGACATTAGGTCACTACTGATAGACTTCATCCCTTATTCCCCGGGGGACATTAGGCCACTACTGATAGACTTCATCCCTTATTTCCCGGGGGACATTAGGCCACTACTGATAGACTTCATCCCTTATTCCCCGGGGGACATTAGGCCACTACTGATAGACTTCATCCCTCTTCTGTCGTCTCTACCTGCAGTTATTATTTGAGGCTCTGCAACGCAAAGATCTGTATGTTCTCTGATGTTATCATTTGAGGCTCTGCAACGCAAAGGTCTGTATGTTCTCTGATGTTATCATTTGAGGCTCTGCAACGCAAAGGTCTGTATGTTCTCTGATGTTATTATTTGAGGCTCTGCAACGCAAAGGTCTGTATGTTCTCTGATGTTATCATTTGAGGCTCTGCAACGCAAAGGTCTGTATGTTCTCTGATGTTATCATTTGAGGCTCTGCAACGCAAAGGTCTGTATGTTCTCTGATGTTATTATTCCACCCCTGTCTCTGCCTACTTCCTCTTCCTCCATTAACAGTCTCACGTAGAAAAGTGTTGACCACAACAGATGTACGAGATCGTTATCTGTGAGTTCGTTGTTGAAATACAACATGTTATCGTTTAATCTGCACGCAGACAAGCAGAACTAATTACAGTTAAAACACTAAATGTGACGCAGAAGATAAAATAATACTGTACAGGAGATTCGAATCAACTACATCCTGTTGTAAATCACTGTCTATATAGAACAAATGTGGTAAGTTAAAAAAATGATATCACCTGACCATCTCTATTGTTTTATATCAATTTCTAGCCTCTGGGTCTGTCCTAAGTCCTATGATGATGTAACAATATTGAACAATAAGGGCACTGAGTGCTACCGACCATGCAGCAAAACTGAGCCCACATCTATAAACGGGTGCTTTATAAATAAACATTTATACATTTATAAATGTACGCATAGTAGAGAGAGGTGTGCAGAGAGAGGCTTCGTGGTAGGTGTTTAACGTGAGTAAATACAACATGACGACCATCACCATATAACTACTGGTTAGTGTGCTGGATCATCTTCACAACTTTATGTATCTAGTGCTATTATAACTACTGGTTAGTGTAGTGGATCATCTTCACAACTTTATGTATCTAGTACTATTATAACTACTGGTTAGTGTAGTGGACCATCTTCACAACTTTATGTATCTAGTACTATTATAACTACTGGTTAGTGTAGTGGATCATCTTCACAACTTTATGTACCTAGTGCTATTATAACTACTAACAATATTTCACAAGCCATATTGTTGTCTTCATACAAAAAATATTTCCTACCTCCTATTATTGTTAGAATGTTTTTCTGCATTTTCCGCCAACATTTTTGCTGATACATCAATCTCGTGCCTTGATGTTTCGCTGAAGTTTCCATCACTGAACGCAACTGGTCTCCTCCAGTAAACTTGGCTGCTTACACGGCCCAGAACTTCCGTACATTTCCAATCATTGTCGTTGAGGTACTTCCTGATTGTCCTCACCGCTGTTGCCAGCCCCCGGGTCGGGTTCCATGACAAGACCATGTTAGCGTGTGTCCTTGTGATGGAGATAATAACATCGACATGCTCACCAATTGTATTCTGTGCTACTTGGATAACTAGCCAGTTATCATATCACCATATTCTCGTTCATTTTGCTGGTTAAAGTTCACATCTGCTGTTAGGATCGTATTTATATATTCATGTTGTGACTAATATTTCTTCTTCTGCTTCTTCTTTCCTTCCTCATCTGCCTTTCAGCGTCGAGGGGAGATATAATTTGCGGTCTTTTGCTTTTCTGTTTGCCTCAGCTGCTGTTATGTTTCCTAGTGCTTCTAATATTCCATCGATCTACCTTTCGTGGTTGACCCTTGGGTCTTGTATTCTCACAACGTTTGTTGAATGCTCGTTGTGTTGAGTTTGATCTTTCTGCTTTGCCACGTGGCCAAACCATTTTATTTGTTGTTTCTTTATAAATTTTATGGTGGGGGCTATTCCTAGCTTTTTTCTCAGTTCTTCATTTCTGATCTTATCTCTCAGACTGTTTCCTGTCATTAGTATAACACATTTCATCTCTGTAGAGGTTATTTTTCATATTGTTCTTGCATCTAGGGTCCAGGTCTGGCATTGGTAGCACAACGTTGGGATGAAGATTGTGTTGTCTAGTGCTCGTTTTGCCTCCAGAGTTATTTCCTTGTTGGACAATAGTGGTGATAACTGTCCAATGATTTGACAAGCTTTGTTGCATCTTGATTCTATCTCTGCTGTTTGAGAATTATCGTTTGTCATTAGACTTCCTAGGTATTTGAATTCCTCTACTTGTTTTAGTTGTCTGCCTTCTATAGTTATGTTGATGTTCTGTTTATTTTTGGCGACATCCATGACTTCTGTTTTCTTGATTTTCATGTTGTATTTTGTAGCTGACTAATATTTGCATGTAGTTAACTATTCAGCTCTTTCTATTCAATTGATAATGTTGTGATTTCCTTTGAAATTACTATTTATATTTTTGTTTTCAAAGGATTGTCCTAATGATCACGTGACAGACAACAATACATGTTTACAAATAAATGAAATCATATTCATACCAGGTCCACAGTTTTTCATTAGTTTATAGGCACGTGGTGAGTGTGTTTATGTGTATGTATGTGTGTATGTGTGTGTGTGCCTGTCAATGCAACGTGAAAAAAAGTGTGGGTGTTTCTTTATAATGAAATGTAATTGTGTTAAACTGTGTTGTGGAATGTGATTGTGTTAAACTGTGTTGTGAAATGGGATTGTGTTAAACTGTGTTGTGAAATGTGATTGTGTTAAACTATGTTGTGAAATGTGATTGTGTTAAACTGTGTTTTGAAATGTGATTGTGTTAAACTGTGTTGTGAAATGTGATTGTGTTAAACTGTGTCGTGAAATGTGATTGTGCAAGAATGTGTCGTGAAATGTGATTGTATTAAACTGTGTTGTGAAATGTGATTGTGTTAAACTGTGTTGTGAAATGTGATTGTGTTAAACTGTGTTGTGAAATGTGATTATCTAAGACTGTGTCGTGAAATGTGATTGTGTTTCATGGAATATATGTGGATGTATGTGTATTATGAACGGTGATTGTATTATGTTTTTTTAGAATATTGTCATGTGTTTGTGTGTTATGTGCTATAAATATGTGATGAAGTGTGTTTGAGTGATGTCTGACTTATGAAATATGTTTGATTGATGTCTGACTTATGAAATATGTTTGATTGATGACTGACTTATGAAATATGTTTGAGTGATGTCTGACTTATGATATATATGTTTGAGTGATGTCTGACTTATGAAATATGTTTGAGTGATGTCTGACTTTTGAAATATCTTTGAGTGATGCCTGACTTATGAAATATGTTTGAGTGATGTCTGACTTATAAAGTATGTTTGAGAATGTCTGACTTATGAAATATGTTTGAGTGATGTCTGACTTATGAAATATGTTTGAGTGATGTCTGACGTAAGAAATATTTTTGAGTGATGTCTGACTTATGAAATATGTTTGAGTGATGTCTGATTTATGAAATATGTTTTAGTGATGTCTGAGTTATGAAATATGTTTGAGTGATGTCTGACTTGTGAAATATGTTTGAGTCATGTCTGACTTATAAAGTATGTTTGAGAATGTCTGACTTATGAAATATGTTTGAGTGATGCCTAACTCATGAAATATGTTTGAGTGATGACTGACTTATGAAATATGTTTGAGTGATGTCTGACTTATGAAATATGTTTGAATGATGTCTGACTTATGAATTATGTTTGAGTGATGTCTGACTTATGAAATATGTTTGAGTGAAGTCTGACTTATGAAATATGTTTGAGTGAAGTCTGACTTATGAAATATGTTTGAGTGAAGTCTGACTTATGAAATATGTTTGAGTGAAGTCTGACTTATGAAATATGTTTGAGTGAAGTCTGACTTATGAAATATGTTTGAGTGAAGTCTGACTTATGAAATATGTTTGAGTGAAGTCTGACTTATGAAATATGTTTGAGTGAAGTCTGACTTATGAAATATGTTTGAGTGAAGTCTGACTTATGAAATATGTTTGAGTGAAGTCTGACTTATGAAATATGTTTGAGTGAAGTCTGACTTATGAATTATGTTTGAGTGAAGTCTGACTTATGAAATATGTTTGAGTGAAGTCTGAATTATGAAATGTGCCAGGTGTGGGAACGGACAAATAAATGCAGTGCTGCTGTAAAGCTGGTAGCTAGGAGCCAGTGGTGGAGGTATAACGTACGAGGTACGGTGACTGCTTTACAAGGTACGGTGATAGCTTTACAAGGTACGGTGACAGCTTTACAAAAGAGAAACGAAAGCAAATCATGACCTTTCCTCTAAACTGCAGCTTCTCCATAAAACAGGAACTAAGAAACGGACAGCGCAGTAATGAATAACTGAAGTACATGCTTTCCTCGCCGCTCCCCGCCTCTTTTCATCCTCATCACAGCTTCGTCATTACCACCCTCGATCAACATTTCCCCCTTCCTCCCCTTCTCTCCCACACCGTGGCTTGCTTCTCACCTTACCTGCTTTCTCATTTTCATCTGACGCTCAGTCGCGTGCAGATCGTAGCATCAGACCAGACATCCAGTCAGCTAAGTGTCTTTACATTTAGTTTCATTTGTACATTTGATTTCATTCCTCTTTTTAATGAATGACTTTCCTGTAATATATTACTGATTAATTGATGAATGACTTTCCTGTAATATATTACTGATTAATTGATGAATGACTTTCCTGTAATATATTACTGATTAATTAATGAATGACTTTCCTGTAATATATTACTGATTAATTAATGAATGAAGAACATGTCGTTTAGTTATTCTTTATTTCATTGTTCGCTTCTGTGTTCGTGTTTTCTGAAGAAGGCCGCATGTAGACCGAAACGTCATGATTTTGTTTCGTTCCACTTTTGTAAAGCTGTCACCCTAGTTGTAAAGCTGTCACCCTACTTGTAAAGTTGTCACCCTACTTGTAAAGCTGTCACCCGACTTGTAAAGCTGTCACCCTACTTGTAAAGTTGTAACCCTACTTGTAAAGCTGTCACCCTACTTGTGAGAGTGAAAGTACCGCTCCAGCACTGGCTACTATCTGCGAGTTGTCTGCTCAAGTAGTACCTCATATCAGTGAGGCTTAAATGGTGTTATATGTCAACAACAACTAACAAGAAAACGGTGCCAACAGATTGATTATTTAAAACGAAAATCAAGGGAATCAATAACAAAAACAGCGGTAATCAAATGAACAGGTCAACTAGTTTCACAACTCAAACAACTTGAAACATCACAAGCAGAAATCAGTACATCTCTTGACCGCATCACGTGATTATCCAAGAGTCACCTGACTCATGTTTACATTTTTGTTGAGGTTGTCATGGAGACGAGGCGGCTTTACCACCACTCGGAGGCTGAGCAAAGTCGTTCTTGGTTTGGTTTGGATTCTCAGAGTCAGATCTGATCAAAACGTCTGTGGCTTTTGTCTGGGAGTTACTATGAGGCACATTGTACTTGTTAGCGGTGACATCTTGCGATTGTTCATTGTCTGTAGGAGAACAGGTAAGTGTGGTTACTGTTTCAATACTATAACAGATAAACATAAGAGGAGAGGCTAACCAATTGTTTGAATAAAAGAAAACCTAAATGTGAAGTAAAATTTAGAGAGTTTGTATTTGTAATGTATGCGTCCTACCCATCTCTCATATATTGTTAATGATATTAGTCCGGTCCATTAACTGTACACCAGCTAATATTGCCGAATCGGCCAGTCTATGTGCTCTGTCACTGCCCTCAACACCAGCATTACCTGGGACATACATGAAGGTGGTAATGCACGTTTTGGATCTCTATATTAATCACAACCGTTGACGACGTGTTAAACCTGTTTCTACTTTGGGGATCACGTTCATTGTGTCACTCAGCACACACAACACACCAATTACTCTTGAGTCTCCAACCAATCAAAACCCTTCGTCACTGCCATCATTTCCATCGTTAGATTCGTTACTGTCTGCATAGTTTTGCCATTGAAACAGTCAGTGAATGCCCAATCACATGTGAGTGAACTACAGTAGGATTCTCTCTTCTGTTTCCCCAAACCTCTTCTTGTTATTCACTCGTTAAGTGAACGTGGATGCGTTATGTCATCAGTTTATGGCAAAGTCGCGATATTTGCGCTATTAGGCCGGACATATTCGGCCTTGACATGTGCAGACGTACTTAAAATATTTTGCCCTGGCAGCGACAATTGTTGGCCTACTCTTCTCGTCTTATGGTTACCGTTAGTCGAAGGTACCGTTATCATAGCAACCGATTTAAAATCCATAATTGCTCAACCGCCCGTGCCAGTGGAAACATCCGAATCAACATCTGATCTCATTGAAGGATACAAACAAAGAAAGGCAGTTGCAGTCCCCATTAAAGCTGCTACAGCACACGCCAAAAGACACAATGCCGAGCTGCACCGAAAGTGAACGCAGCTAAATTGTCCTTCTTCATACGATATCATCATTCATTGCAAGCAATTGGCATATCAAAACACAATCCGGATGAAACACACAGCTCACGGTGTGTACAGAGCACTGAACTCAGTAGCTCGAGCAGCAAGCCGAACTTGGAATATGAGGAACTGCAACAAGGAACACTTTTCAGACAGGGCCTCGACGGTTCTTACCGCCTATCCGCCATATTGACCAGTTTTCCAATGATCTCTTCGACATTTAACTGCCAAGGGTTCTTCAACACGTGACTGTGCACACAGGACCGTCCGTGTTGTTCGTGAATGCCAGACATCAGATCTGACTATCCAGAGACTAGGGGAGGGTAGCTCCACGGAGAAACTACGAATTCAATATTTTAAAATTAGCTTGTATATTAAGTGTGAAACAGGCCACAGCTGGACATAGTTACGTGTGAAACAGGTCACAGCTGGACATAGTTAAGTGTGAAACAGGTCACGGCTGAAAATAATTAAGTGTGAAACAGGTCACGGCTGGACATAGTTACGCGTGAAACAGATCACAGCTGGACATAGTTAAGTGTGAAACAGGTCACGGCTGGACATATTAAGTTTGAAACAGGTCACGGCTGGACATAGTTAAGTGTGAAACAGGTCACGGCTGGAATAGTTAAGTGTGAAACAGATCACAGCTGGACATAGTTAAGTGTGAAACAGGTCACGGCTGGACATAGTTAAGTGTGAAACAGGTCACAGCTGAACATAGTTAAGTGTGAAACAGGTCACGGCTGGACATAGTTAAGTGTGAAACAGGTCACGGCTGGAATAGTTAAGTGTGAAACAGATCACAGCTGGACATAGTTAAGTGTGAAACAGATCACAGCTGGACATAGTTAAGTTTGAAACAGGTCACAGCTGCACATAGCTATGATTGAAACAGGTCACAGCTGGACCTACTTACCGTTGAATTGATTACCGCTTGGGTTTCCCCGTGTAATTGACTTAGATGGCACTGTGGATTGCAAACAATAACCGTTGTTAAAAGTATATCTAACATTAGTTGTGTTGAGAAGTCGATATCACTACACTTCATACAAAGGTTTAGCATGCGCATTGATGACTCAAACAACTACTGAGTCCCTGACTCCAAAAATAGCTGAATGCTGCTTTATAATTAATTATAAACTAATATAACATTATATTACTGTTTCATATATCCTCTCACTGATATCTAAAAATGAAAGCATTTAAATCTTACACTTAATTTATATAAATTACTTACTTGTGTGGCATTCAATTGTTTCTTAAATTTATTTCAGATACATTCGTTTCCTCTTGAGATTTTAATAAATGAAATGATCGATCTAAGTAATCTTCTGAGAATTGATGAGGTCATACAAAAGTTAAGTTTATTTTGTTTCCCTCAACACTTCAAGCACATTTAACGCCTGTATCATGCAATCATTTCCATAAACGTGTGCCTGTGGTCGTCCCCAAGGACTGATCTCTCATTATGTCCTGCTTGATGACGCATTTAAAACATTGTGACTTTAAGAAACGCTACTGTGTGAGCGTATCGATTTTTTAATGAAAAATGAATGTCCATGGATCGATTAACAATTTTCACTCGATACCAACTCTGCCTTCCCACAAGTATTTTCTTGTGTCAGTCAAACTACTCAGACAGTCCGTGGAAGACAAACCTTGGTACTATTAAGAAAAAAGAATACATATTTTTGGACAGACATTTGATATATATTTTTTTGTGTTGTTGTTTGTTGTTCCAGCAGAAGGCCTGCCTGGCCGAAACGTCGACTTTTGTTTTGTCCATTTCCCCGTAAAGCTGTAACCATCCCACTTTTTCTTTTTTAAAAAAAAATTGCCATTATCATCAGCTTTACAGCAGCTTTGATTCTCTACGCATCTTGATGCCTTTACATCTTGGTGCCTTTACTTCTTGGTGCCTTTACATCTTGGTGCCTTTACTTCTTGGTGCCTTTACATCTTGGTGCCTTTACTTCTTGGTGCCTTTACTTCTTGGTGCCTTTACATCTTGATGCCTTTACTTCTTGGTGCCTTTATATCTTGGTGCCTTTACTTCTTGGTGCCCTTACATCTTGGTGCCTTTACATCTTGGTGCCTTTACTTCTTGGTGCCTTTACATCTTGGTGCCTTTACATCTTGGTGCCTTTACATCTTGGGGCCTTTACTTCTTGGTACATATAAACAGCCAAATAATCTAAGTTATGCTGATGATACAGTCTTAATCGCTAAGAGTGCAAATGAGTTACAAGAAATGTTGGACATTATAGTGAAAGAAAGCAAATAAAAAGGACTCAGCCTTAATAGCAAAAAGACAGAAGTAATGGTAACAACAAAGAAAAAGACATCACCTCAGTGCAAAATAATGACAAGTGGAACAATATTAAAACAGGTAAATTAATTTAAATATTTGGGAACTTTGTTAACATCAGACGGAAGATGTACAAAAGAAGTGAGATGCAGAATGGCTCAGGCAAAAGCAGCTTTCCAAAAAATGAGGAAGATACTATGCAATCCATTTTTGACAATAGAAACAAGAAAAAGAGTTCTTAAATGTTATGTAGAGCCTGTCTTAACATATGGATGTGAATCATGGACAATAGGACAACAGACAAGAAAATCACTGGAGTCTGTAGAAATGCGGTTTTACAGAAGAATATTAAAAGTACCATGGACAGCTACGAAGAATGAAAGAGGTCAAAGCAAAAAAAGGAGCTCATGTCAAATATTAAGAAGAAACAATCATCATTTTTTGGCCATTTAATGAGAACAGAACAACTAGAATATATTGTAACAATGGGAAAATTGAGGGACGAAGAGATAGAAGGAAGCAAAGAGAAAAATACAAGACAGCTTAAAAGAATGGCTTGGCAGAAGGTCAACAACAGAAATGATAAATAACTGTCGAGATCGAAAGTTGTGGAGAGACATGATCACCTACGCCAGCAGTCCCGGTACTTGATGATGATGATGATGACTATAAACAGCCAACATGTGTTGTAGACGCCAATATTAGCAGATGTTTGCATAGTCTTAGAATGTCATGTTAATTGTAGTCTTAAACATTTACGGGTTCAGATAGTCTAGTGCTTTTCGTATTATCCTTCACAATTGTGACTAAAGATATTCTGAATCTACTACATCACATTCCACTATTAAAATGTGAATATATCCCGAGTCTACTGCATTTTTCATCATTACCATCATGATCATCATCATGTGCCATACCGGTTGGCGCAGGCGATCATGTCCTTCCACAATCCTCTATCCATCGTGCATCGTATCAGTTATGTTGTTGACTGTTTTCCATGCCATGACACCAAGCTATCTAGTATTTTCTCTCTTTGTCGCCCACGATCTCTCTTTCTCTGTATTTTGTCAATTGTGACCAAGTATTCCAACTTTCCTTTTCTCATGATGTGCCCGAAAATGTTGATTGTTTCTTTCTGATGTTTTTTATGAGCTGCCTTTTTGTGTTGGTCTCTTTGAGAACTTCCTCATTGGTCTTTCTAGTTGTCCAGGGAAATTTCAAAATTATTGTGAGAAATCTCATATGTGGCCTCTAATCGTCTTTTCATTTGCTTGTTAACTGTCCATGATTCGCTTCCATAGGTCCGAATTGACTTTATTTAGCACCGATGAACTCTCTTTCTCACTTCTATTGACATAAATTTGTTGCACAAAGCGTTTTTCATTTTCTGAAAAGCTATTTTGGCCGGAGCTACACTGTTTTTTTATTTCTGTAGTGCATCTACGCGTTGCACTTGTTTAAGATTTGTCCTGTTTATTTTATATGCTGTACGCAGGTGATGATTGTTTCTTTTATATGACCATTACTTTTGTATTCTTACTATTCAGACAGACTTTTTGGTTGCTTTCATTTACTAGTATGTTTATCATTTCTTGTAGTTCATTCTGTCTCTATGCTACATTCCTTACCATTGTTAAAATATGAATATATCGCGAGTCTATTACATTCCTTTATCATTCTCAGCTATGATATTTTAAATGGATTGTTTAATGATATCTGACACCTCCACGCAGTTGTCCATGACTTAAAATGTAGTCAACAATCGCCACGCAGTTGTCCATGACTTAAAGGTAGTCAACACTCACCACGCCCAGGTCCGGGGTTAGGATCACGATTAGCGCGGTTTATATTTTTAAAGAAATCGTGACTGGGATTACTGAGCTCAGGACCGCGCCTATTGTCGCAAGTCAACGACAAACCACTAACGTACAATGCCTAGACAATAACACAGACAAAATGTGCTGGGGTAATAGCAACATTATGTAAAGGATGTACTACTTACTTACCATATAATTGTAATTTTCTTAATTTAATAAAAATGTTGTTTTAGGAACATAATCGTTATGATATTAACGAAAAACTATAATATCAATGAAAGACAGCTGTGGTGCGTATCAGATAGTACTTATTACTGAGTATGCTGACAAGTAAAACAAAACCCGCATTGTGTAAGCTACAAGTGAGTTGTTATTTGTAGGCTTTGTGGTCATGTTTATTGACGAGGACAGAATGGAAGTTAGAAGAGCAATCTTATGTAGTTCAAGCAAGTACAGAAACATAGTCACTCACAGAAACCTTATGTAGTTCAAGCAAGTACCAAACATAGCCACTCACAGAAACCTTATGTAGTTCAAGCAAGTACCAAACATAGTCACTCACAGAAACCTTATGTAGTTCAAGGAAGTACCAAACATAGTCACTCACAGAAACCTTATGTAGTTCAAGCAAGTACACAAACATAGTCACTCACAGAAACCTTATGTAGTTCAAGCAAGTACACAAACATAGCCACTCACAGAAACCTCGTGCAGTTCAAGCAAGTACCAAACATAGTCACTCACAGAAACCTTATGTAGTTCAAGTAAGTACACAAACATAGTCACTCACAGAAACCTTATGTAGTTCAAGCAAGTACACAAACATAGCCACTCACAGAAACCTTATGTAGTTCAAGCAAGTACACAAACATAGCCACTCACAGAAACCTTATGTAGTTCAAGCAAGTACCAAACATAGTCACTCACAGAAACCTTATGTAGTTCAAGCAAGTACCAAACATAGTCACTCACAGAAACCTTATGTAGTTCAAGCAAGTACCAAACATAGTCACTCACAGAAACCTCATGTAGTTCAAGCAAGTACACAAACATAGCCACTCACAGAAACCTTATGTAGTTCAAGCAAGTACCAAACATAGTCACTCACAGAAACCTTATGTAGTTCAAGCAAGTACCAAACATAGTCACTCACAGAAACCTTATGTAGTTCAAGCAAGTACCAAACATAGTAACTCACAGAAACCTCATGTAGTTCAAGCAAGTACACAAACATAGCTACTCACAGAAACCTTATGTAGTTCAAGCAAGTACCAAACATAGCCACTCACAGAAACATTATGTAGTTCAAGCAAGTACACAAACATAGCCACTCACAGAAACCTTATGTAGTTCAAGAAAGTACACAAGCATAGTCACTCACAGAAACCTTATGTAGTTCAAGCAAGTACACAAACATAGCCACTCACAGAAACCTTATGTAGTTCAAGCAAGTACACAAACATAGTCACTCACAGAAACCTTATGTTGTTCAAGCAAGTACACAAACATAGCCACTCACAGAAACCTTATGTAGTTCAAGTAAGTACACAAACATAGTCACTCACAGAAACCTTATGTAGTTCAAGCAAGTACACAAACATAGCCACTCACAGAAACCTTATGTTGTTCAAGCAAGTACACAAACATAGTCACTCACAGAAACCTCATGTTGTTCAAGCAAGTACACAAACATAGCCACTCACAGAAACCTTATGTAGTTCAAGTAAGTACACAAACATAGTCACTCACAGAAACCTTATGTAGTTCAAGCAAGTACACAAACATAGTCACTCACAGAAACCTTATGTAGTTCAAGCAAGCACAAAAACATAGCCACTCACAGAAACCTAATGTAGTTCAGCAAGTACACAAACATAGTCACTCACAGAAACCTTATGTAGTTCAAGCAAGCACACAAACATAGCCACTCACAGAAACCTTATGTAGTTCAAGCAAGTACACAAACATGGCCACTCACAGAAACCTTATGTAGTTCAAGCAAACACACAAACATAGCCACTCAAAGAAACCTTATGTAGTTCAGCAAGTACACAAACATAGCCACTCACAGAAACCTTATGTAGTTCAAGCAAGTACACAAACATAGCCACTCACAGAAACCTCATGTAGATCAAGTAAGTACCACACATAGCCACTCACAGAAACCTCATGTAGATCAAGTAAGTACCAAACATAGCCACTCACAGAAACCTCATGTAGATCAAGTAAGTACCAAACATAGCCACTCACAGAAACCTCATGTAGATCAAGTAAGTACCAAACATAGCCACTCACAGAAACCTCATGTAGATCAAGTAAGTACCAAACATAGCCACTCACAGAAACCTCATGTAGATCAAGTAAGTACCAAACATAGCCACTCACAGAAACCTCATGTAGATCAAGTAAGTACCAAACATAGTCACTCACAGATACCTCATTTTTTAAAAGCTACATATTTTAATAAAACTATCAATGACATATTTTAATAAAACTATCAATGACATATTTTAATAAAACTATCAATGACATATTTTAATAAAACTTTCAATGACATATTTTAATAAAACTATCAATGACATATTTTAATAAAACTTTCAATGACATATTTTAATAAAACTATCAATGGCATATTTTAATAAAACTATCAATGACATATTTTAATAAAACTTTCAATGACATATTTTATTAAAACTATCAATGACATATTTTAATAAAACTTTCAATGACATATTTTAATAAAACTATCAATGACATATTGTAATAAAACTATCAATGACATATTTTAATAAAACTATCAATGAAATATTTTAATAAAACTATCAATGACATATTTTAATAAAACTATCAATGACATATTTTAATAAAACTATCAATGACATATTTTAATAAACTACACATTTTTAAAAATAAAACTAGCAATAATATAGTTTAAATAACACTTTGAATCGCATGTTTTGGTATCATTTATATATAGTTTCCATATTTTGTCATTTTACTTGTGTCTGTTCATCAACTATTTTAACGTTCGTATCGTTAATGGGAACCTGCAGCATGCACAGGTTAACGTACCTGGAGGTGTGGAGACGTTAGCAAGTCCTCGTTGCCTGGGTCCAGTATACGGTACTGTGGATCGAGGAGAAACATAATTTACATTATAAAATATAGTTGTTTTTCTGTCATCATTAGTGTGATAGACAGACAGAGATAAATGGTCGGTACAGTACTTTAATTGTTCATAATCATCACCGTCATCATACCTAAACATCACTAATCATCACACCTAATCATCACCACATCATATATAAGCATCACTATCATCACACATAACCATTACCCACATCATACATGAACATCACTATCATCACACATAACCATTACCCACATCATACATGAACATCACTATCATCACACATAACCATTACCCACATCATACATAAACATCACTAACCATCACACATAACCATTACCCACATCATACATAAACATCACCATCATGATTCATAAACATCATCATCGTCACACATAAATATTATCATCATCTTACATCAACATGAAGAGACAGACGCGAAACTGTGTCCACAAAACGAACTTGGTCGCCTCTCTTCCTGGTGTGGAGTATCAAGTGTATTGGTTAATCTTAATGAAGCATAAATTGCATTGTTCTACCTTAACAATCATATCGTTAACACGGAAACACCGGTGTACGAATGGGAGCTGATGAGGTGAGCAGGGGCACGTTGATGACGTACCGCGGAGATACGTTTGATCGCAGTTTGTGTTTTCGAAAGCATGGTATCGGATGGTAGACCATGTGATACCAAAATGCCTCAAAGGATTAGCCGACTTGAACTTCACGGCAGCTGCCATCATCGAGCAGAGGCTACTTACCCTTCTCTTGCAAGCTCTAGTTCTTGCACACATCGTGTACGCTCTCACAATGCCTACTGTTACTACAAATCGTGTACGCTCTGACAATGCCTACTGTTACTACAAATCGTGTACGCTCTGACAATGCCTACTGTTACTACAAATCGTGTACGCTCTGACGATGCCTACTGTTACTACAAATCGTGTACGCTCTGACAATGCCTACTGTTACTACAAATCGTGTACGCTCTGACAATGCCTACTGTTACTACAAATCGTGTACGCTCTGACAATGCCTACTGTTACTACAAATCGTGTACGCTCTGACAATGCCTACTGTTACTACAAATCGTGTACGCTCTGACAATGCCTACTGTTACTACAAATCGTGTACGCTCTGACAATGCCTACTGTTACTACAAATCGTGTACGCTCTGACAATGCCTACTGTTACTACAAATCGTGTACGCTCTGACAATGCCTACTGTTACTACAAATCGTGTACGCTCTGACAATGCCTACTGTTACTACAAATCGTGTACGCTCTGGCAATGCCTACTGTTACTACAAATCTCATTGACAGGCTGGAGAAAATACAGAATGAAGTTATGCGCATTATCTTGGGGTGTAAACGGGACATTCCCTGTGTAGCAATGAGGTATCTTCTTGATTTTCCAACCATGGATTATAGGATCAAGATCTGGAGGGCACGAGCATGCCTGAAGATAAATCAGATAGTAGCATCCATTGCGCCACGAGCTCAACACAGGCAAAGGTGTCAGGCTAAAATGAGGCAAATCATGGGTGGGCCGAGCAGAAGATGTCATCAAACAGGTCTGTGGGCTTACCAATATCAGCGTTGGCGAGGAGTGGATACCGGTGCCTACGTCATTCAAGGGGACTTTCTCGTGTATTGTCACACTCGACATGGAACATAACTCAGTCGTGGTCAATGCGGAGGTCAACGGTCTCATGTGGGATAACACCGATGAGAAGGATGCAGTCGTTTATACAGACGGATCTGTAATACGACACCAAAAGAGTGTATTGGCATTTACAGCACGATCGACATACAGAATAGTCAAGGAAGACAGTGGTGCATATGTTATGGCCTCGAGTAGCATGACGATGGAGGCACCATGAGTCCACGCCACTCGTTCGGATGAAATAGATGGGAGTTAAGATAGGCACAGCCTGAAACGAGAAACTTAGTGGGCGTATATTGATATTAATCAACCAACATAGAACTGTGGTCGTCAGTCGCTGGACACTGCGGGACTTGCTGAGGAGGGGATCTGAGCACCTTGGACATGTTCGAAGTGCAATGGTGATGACCCGCAAATAACTCATTAATTCAATACATAAACACAACCATCATCATTCATGAACATCACCATCATTTATAAACATCACTATCATCAAACAAAAGCAACGTTAATAAATTCCTAGACAGCTTAACGGTTTGATCCAGCTACTTGACACATAAAAAACCACTAGCTAATATATTTGCACTCTCCGAGCGTTGTCGAGTCCTGCCAATGTCTTTATCAGTCTGTCCAAGTCCAGAAGTTATGTATTATAAGTGATGATGGCGATGTTTCAGGAGGCGAACAAGAACAAGCAATACAGCGATATTATGAGATATCAGCGACAGCGATATGAGCCACTAGGTGTCGTATGGAGAGAAGACTGTACCTACACCTTGATCCCATTGTACAACTTATCAAGCCACTACCACCTGCACTATTTAGAATCTCTACGATGCTGCAATAATGACGAGCAGCCTGTAACAATAGGTCATGTCTACCTATTTAATACAGGTCTCTTAAAACTTCTTAATACTCTCTCTCTCTCTTACTCTCTCTCTCTCTCTCTCTCTGTGATCAGGACCAATAGTAGTAGGATTCCAGACTCTCACATGAAGTCAGCTGTCAGGTTAAGTGTGTTAATCGCCCCCCTTGACAAAATATCACAAGCAGAGCCTGCCAGATCCACTCTGATTGAACACCCGTTAAAACGTTGCACTGTGTTCTGCGCCAGTGGCCCCGTGCCTCCGATTTCAGCCAGCATTACATTCAGGTTTGCTATCCTTAGCCTTTGATTGTCCCCAATCTTCCTGCAAGGCAGCAGATTGTCTTTACTGTAGAGGGGATTCTGCCATTAAATGGTCGGCCCTCCCAGGTTTACGAGCACCATCTGCCCGAGTCACTAGAGGTGACTAACACAGACATGCACACACAGAGATATGAGATGTGACTAACACAGAAATGCACACACAAAGATATGAGATATGACTAACACAGACATGCACACACAAAGATATGGGATGTGACTAACACAGACATGCACACACAGAGATATGAGATATGACTAACACAGACATGCACACACAAAGATATGAGATATGACTAACACAGACATGCACACACAAAGATACGAGGCATGACTAACACAGACACACACGAGTTCAATATACGGTACTGTGGATCGAGGAGCAAAATAAGTGACATTAGTTGTTTTTCTGTCATCTTTAGTGTGATACATAGACATCGATGAATGGTCGGTAGAGTACGTTTAAATGTTCATAATCATCGCCTTCATCGCACATAGACATCAACATTATTAAACATAAGTATCACATCATCATACATAAACATTCCCATTATCACATATAAATATCATCCACATCACACATACGCCTCACCCCATACATAAACAAAATCATTACCATGCATACACATCACTGTCATCATACATAAGACATCCACATACATCCGTCTCCAAGAAGGATTATCTAGTCCACGTCCTCTCGATCGCTGCGGTAGGTGCATCCTGGGTCTGATTGGTTTCGGTTCTCCGTTGTGCTTTTCTGCGTTGGAGTAAAAGTGATGAACTTCTTATTACATCTGCCCCGCTAAAGCGATGTTGTACGCCGGCAACAGTCCCTTTTTGACAGGTCGGGTGTTGTGAGTGCGACCTTCCAACGTCTAGATTTGATCTGCGCTTTACGTCTAGACTTGATCTGCGCTTTACGTCACACTGGTGCTATTCATGACCGTTGTTGGAATTCCTTGACGAAAGTTATTTCCATGTTACTTATCAATGTAAACTACTTCGTCCGCCGCAGTTTTATCTCTTTACGGAATTTGCACAGTGTTTTGTTCGTCTTAGGCTGCTTTTACTAGAGTAATCAGAAATCGAAAGGGAGCGAATTTGTGTGTACGACATTTTTTGTGTGCTACGTCATCATAATGGTTCATCGTTTATCCCTAGACTCTAGACCGGCCGTACGCTAATCTTACGGTCGGTTGTTTGATGTGCGACGGGCATAATCTGACGACTAACTGTGTGTCTATATGTTCGGAATTGGAGTCAACAACGATGGCCTAACAAACATCATCAAGCGCTCTACATTTTTTTAAAATATGACGATCATCATTTTCAAGAGGACGTGAACTCGCGGTATATGGTGGATAGGCGCCGGGAACAATTGAAGGCTATACATGAAAAATGTTACTTGTTGCAGTTTCTTCATATTCCAAGTCCAGCTTGTTGCAGGAGCTACTGAGTTAAGTGCTATGTGCACACCGTGAGCTGTGTGTCTCATCCGTTTTGATCATGTTTCGATATTCCAATTGCTTTCGATGAATGATAATATCGTATGACAGGGAACAGTTGGCTGTGTTCACTTTCTGCACGGTTTCGCCTTATGTCTTTTGGCCTGTGCATAGACTGCTATGATGGGGACTACAGCTACCTTTCTTTGTTTGGGAGATGAGATTCGGATGATTACGCTGGCACGGGCGGTTGAGCAATTATGGATTTTAATTCGTTTGCAGTGATACCGGGGCCTTCCATAACTAAATAAGACATCGATAACATCATTTGTAAACATCGGTAAAAACATCCACCACTATCGGACATAAACAACACCATTATCATGTATATATCACCACCACTATCACTCATTAAGATCACATTCTTTGTAGGAGAACTATATAATTGGTGCGTACCCCTTTATGTGTTCTTTTAGTTTATGCTTTACTCATATTGGTGATATTGGCTTTGAGTTTCGTTGAGTGATATGCTTTGAGTTGAGGGATAACGTTGAGTGATATGCTTTGAGTTGAGGGATAACGTTGAGTCATATGCTTTGAGTTGAGGGATAACGTTGAGTGATATGCTTTGAGTTGAGGGATAACGTTGAGTGATATGCTTTGAGTTGAGGGATAACGTTGAGTGATATGCTTTGAGTTGAGGGATAACGTTGAGTGATATGCTTTGAGTTGAAGGATAACGTTGAGTGATATGCTTTGAGTTGAGGGATAACGTTGAGTTATATGCTTTGAGTTGAGGGATAACGTTGAGTGATATGCTTTGAGTTGAGGGATAACGTTGAGTGATATGCTTTGAGTTGAGGGATAGCGTTGAGTGATATGCTTTGAGTTGAGGGATAACGTTGAGTGATATTTTTTGAGTTGAGAGATAACGTTGAGTGATATGCTTTGAGTTGGGAGATAACGTTGAGTGATATGCTTTGAGTTGAGAGATAACGTTGAGTGATAAAGCTTTGAGTTGAGAGATGACGTTGTGTGATATGCTTTGAGTTGAGAGATAACTTTGAGCTATATGCTTTGAGTTGAGAGATAACGTTGAGCTATATGTTTTCGCTTATGAGTGTCAAGATTACAAGCTACTGCTACTTCCATGTAATGCCTATCTCGATATCCCTGTCTATACCAAAGCTAACACGTCTTCACACTTGTATTAAAACTTCATGTACTATTGCCACTTTTTTATTATTATAGAACACTCGATTAGTTTATCTTGATTCTTCTTTCTCTTCTTTCCTTCCTCATTTGCCTTTCAGCGTCGAGGGGAGATATCATTTACGGTCTTTTTCTCTTCTCTTCAACTCTGCTGCTGTTATATTTCCTAATGTTTCTAATAATCCGTAAATCCAGCTTTTTCGTTTTCGGCCCTTATGTCTGGTGTTCTCACAACGTTTATTGAAGGCTCATTGTGTTGTGTTTAGATCACTCTGCCTTGTCACGTGGCCAAACCATGATATCTGTTTCTCTATATATTCTGTGGTAGGGGTTATTCCTAGCATTTATTGTCTCAGTTCTTCATTTCTGATCTTATCTCTCAGGCTGTTTACTGTCATTCTTCTAACACATTTCATCTCAGTAGAGGTTATTTTTCTTGTTATTGTTCTTGCATCGAGGGTCCAGGTCTAACATTGGTAGCACAACGTTGGGATCGAGATTGCATTGTAGAGTGTCTGTATTACCTCTAGGGCTATTTTCTTGTTCATCAATAGTAATGACAACTGTCCGATGATCTATCTTCATTGCCAGTATTTGTTATTATTCTTACCAACTCTAACAATTATAAAATAATAACAACGACGAGCAGGTCTCGTCAAGCTCTTTAAACAGGTTTTTCGAACTCTTTGTTACACGTCTGATGTAACTATTGAATTCAGGTATAAGTAAAGAGAGTTCAATAAACGTTGCGAGAACACCAGATACAAGGGCCGAAATTATATCTCCCCTCTATAAAAAAAAAAAAAGTAAAGAACACCAAGTGGTGTATATGGAATATGGTGTTAGTGACCGTAATTTTTATAGACCTTCCCCATATGGTGTTTGGGGTAATTTGGTCGATACTACGCCCGTGCTGCTTTACTTTCCCAGATAAAGATCTGGTTCCCATTTAAGGCTGTGTGAACCCGGAAGCCGACGATCAGGACCGAACCCGACCTTTTCTACTTTGTAGTCCAGTTCACTATCCACTGAGCTTTTGCGGCTCCGAATGCAGGTACATACTAACGTATTAATACAGGTCTTTTGTAACTCTTTAATAGGTCTCTTGTAACTTTTAAATACAGGTCTCTTGTAACTCTTTAATACAGGTCTCTTGTAACTCTTTAATACAGGTCTCTTGTAACTGTTTAATACAGGTCTCTTGTAACTCTTTTATAGGTCTCCAGTAACCTTTAAATACAGGTCTCTTGTAACTGTTTAATACAGGTCTCTTTTAACTCTTTAATAGGTCTCCAGTAAGTTTTAAATACAGGTCTGTTGTAACTGTTTAAAACAGGTCTCTTGTAACTGTTTAATACAGGTCTTTTGTAACTGTTTAATACAGGTCTCTTGTAACTGTTTAATACAGGTCTCTTGTAACTGTTTAATACAGGTCTCTTGTAACTGTTTAATACAGGTCTCTTGTAACTGTTTAATACAGGTCTCTTGTAACTGTTTAATACAGGTCTCTTGTATCTCTTTAATATGTCTCCAGTAAGTTTTAAATACAGGTCTCTTGTAACTGTTTAATACAGGTCTCTTGTTACTGTTTAATACAGGTCTCTTGTAACTGTTTAATACAGGTCTCTTGTATCTCTTTAATATGTCTCCAGTAAGTTTTAAATACAGGTCTCTTGTAACTGTTTAATACAGGTCTCTTGTAACTGTTTAATACAGGTCTGTTGTAACTGTTTAATACAGGTTTCTTGTAACTGTTTAATACAGGTCTCTTGTATCTCTTTAATATGTCTCCAGTAAGTTTTAAATACAGATCTCTTGTAACTGTTTAATACAGGTCTCTTGTATCTCTTTAATATGTCTCCAGTAAGTTTTAAATACAGGTCTCTTGTAACTGTTTAATACAGGTCTCTTGTAACTGTTTAATACAGGTCTCTTGTATCTCTTTAATATGTCTCCAGTAAGTTTTAAATACAGGTCTCTTGTAACTGTTTAATACAGGTCTCTTGTAACTGTTTAATACAGGTCTCTTGTAACTGTTTAATACACGTCTCTTGTATCTCTTTAATATGTCTCCAGTAAGTTTTAAATACAGGTCTCTTGTAACTGTTTAATACAGGATCCCTTGTAACTGTTTAATTACAGGTCTCTTGTAACTGTTTAATACAGGTCTCTTATAACTGTTTAATACAGGTCTCTTGTAACTCTTTAATATGTCTCCAGTAAGTTTTAAATACAGGTCTCTTGTAACTCTTTAATATGTCTCCAGTAAGTTTTAAATACAGGTCTCTTGTAACTGTTTAATACAGGTCTCTTGTAACTGTTTAATACAGGTCTGTTGTAACTGTTTAATACAGGTCTCTTGTATCTCTTTAATATGTCTGCAGTAAGTTTTAAATACAGGTCTCTTGTAACTGTTTAATACAGGTCTCTTGTAACTGTTTAATACAGGTCTCTTGTATCTCTTTAATATGTCTCCAGTAAGTTTTAAATACAGGTCTCTTGTAACTCTTTAATATGTCTCCAGTAAGTTTTAATTACAGGTCTGTTGTAACTGTTTAATACAGGTCTCTTGTAACTGTTTAATACATGTCTCTTGTATCTCTTTAATATGTCTGCAGTAAGTTTTAAATACATGTCTCTTGTAACTGTTTAATACAGGTCTCATATAACTGTTTAATACAGGTCTCTTGTAACTCTTTAATATGTCTCCAGTAAGTTTTAAATACAGGTCTCTTGTAACTCTTTAATATGTCTCCAGTAAGTTTTAAATACAGGTCTCTTGTAACTGTTTAATACAGGTCTCTTGTAACTGTTTAATACAGGTCTCTTGTAACTGTTTAATACAGGTCTCTTGTAACTGTTTAATACAGGTCTCTTGTAACTTTTACACGCACAAAAAAATGAAGTCAAAGTTGCAAGTAAATGGATGCACATAAAAAAAAAAAGACTGGACACAAAATTGTCTTTTCATTCTGCAGTTAAACCTGACATTCAAATACTGGCAAAGTCAACAACAGGAAGTTTACAAAAACTGGTGAACATCAGGAGCAGATAAAAGTTATTTGTAAACGGAATAATTGGGTCAAAACAACTGAAGAAATAAGTTAACATTACACCATGCGTGGCATCGTTTGTGAGCAGGGCACATGAACTTAATAAAGCTGAAATATTGCACATGGAAAGTGAAAGCAACCAGAATAGAAAGAGTGAGATGCGTGCAGCATGTCGTGTCTGCATACCTGGAGGTGTGGAGATGTTTGGAAGTCCTCGTTGTTTGGGTCCAATATACGGTACTGTGGATCGAGGAGCAAAATAAATTACATTAGCTGTTTTTCTGTCATCTTTAGTGTGATACATAGACATCGATGAATGATCGGTAGAAAACGTTTAAATGTTCATAATCATCGCCTTCAACATACATAAACATCACCAGTATCAAACATAAGTATCACATCCATCATACATAAACATCAAACCTGCGACATATAAACTTCACGATTGTCATAAACAAACATCACATTATCAATCATAACCATCAACATCATCAAACATTAATATCATTCCAACCATATATATATATATATATATATACAACCATCATCACCATACACACAAACATCACCATCATCACATATAAATATCTCCCCCACAATACATAGCATCGTCATAATCACCAACAAACATCACCATCATCACATATAAATATCTCCCCCACAATACATAGCATCGTCATAATCACCAACAAGCATCACCATCATCACAAATAAACATCAGCATCATCATCACAGAGTGCCGTCTCCGCATAGAAGGTTGTCTACCATAGAGCACTATTCCGCTCTGTCTCTTGCGTTGATTAAGCAGATTGTCATAGGCTGATTTGTCCATCTTTTAATGTTGCTCGTCCATGTTAGTCTTGGTCTGCCTCTGCCTCTATTACCTTGTATTTTACTTTATTACTGTTAGAAGGCTGTTAAACATCACCAGCATATACTTTAATATATCCTATATTTGTGTCTCCTTCATTCCTCCTTTGCAAATGTTCCATAGGAAGCTCTAGCAAGTATCGTCATTATTCTCACTTTCAAACATTGGCCAGTATTAAACACTCAAATCGTCTCCATTTGGAATATTGTAACTCTCTACTACAGATCTCTTCCAGCTCTTGTGTACATAAACAAGTTAAGTCAAAATTAGAAGTAAAAATGAGGCAAAGTAAATCAGACTGGATACACAATTTTCTCTTCATTCTTCATTTGAAACTCGCATTCAAATACTGACAGACTCAGCCAAATAAACTTTGAAAAGCTGGTGAAACAACAAAAACAGGCAGAAGATATTAGTAAACTGATGAATTGGACAAGAACAGTTGAAGATATAAGCAAACATGTGTGTGTCATCACTTATAAGCAGGGAACACTGAACTTGGCAAAGCAAAAGTCTTGTACAGAGAAAAGTAAAGCAACCAGAATAGTCGGAGTGAGATTCATATTTTTTTTTCAAAGTGTAATTTGAACAGACAACAGAAACACTGAACACCTGCAGGGGCAAGCTACAAAAACATGAGAGAAATCTTAATCAGGCGATCGGAAGAGTGCACCGCTAGACGCTGTCAGGTCTAGGTAGGGAGTAGTACATAGACCTGCATTCAATGCCAGGCCTTGGACATTCAAGAAGGAACAATCCAAAGAGCTCACAATAAATCAGGTCCATGGGAAAATAAGCCCAGTACCTCATTAAGAAGAAACGTCCAGAAGTACATCCACGATGATGCCCGAGGGTGCGAGAAGAAAGTCATGAGTACGGTAAGACAGTGTACACACCATGAACAAGTTACATTCGCACGGTTCCGTTCTTCCGTCTCGGGGAAAATATTCTTTCCCGTAATATCGAGAAGACTCACCTCATATCTCATGTAGAAACAGACGCTGCCTTACGGGGGACGTCCACATCATACATTTATATAAAGAGCATGCGAGAAGGATATGAGATGAGATACAGGGAGGAAAACTTTGAAGCTCATCATAGATATGATGTAGATGGACCTTTCCAGCACATTCGGATTCGTCCATCACCAGACGATTTGGAACATCTCTCAAAATGTAACACGTGACCAACAGAGGGACAAGTATTTCACGCTCTAATTGTCCGACACCACAGAAGAAATATGACACCACAGTAAAAATATGACGCCACAGAAAAAATATGACACAAAAGAAGAAATATGACACCACAGTAAAAATATGACGCCACAGAAGAAATATGACACAACAGAAGAAATATGACACAACAGTAAAAATATGACACCACAGAAGAAATATGACACAACAGAAGAAATATGACACAACAGTAAAAATATGACACAACAGAAGAAATATGACACCACAGTAAAAATATGACGCCACAGAAGAAATATGACACAACAGAAGAAATATGACACAACAGTAAAAATATGACACCACAGAAGAAATATGACACAACAGAAGAAATATGTCACAACAGTAAAAATATGACACCACAGAAGAAATATGACACCACAGAAGAAATACAACACCACCGAAGAAATATGACACCACAGTAAAAATATGACACCACAGAAGAAATATGACACCACAGAATAAATATGACACAACAGAAGAAATATGACATCACAGAAGAAATATGACACCACAGAATAAACATGACACCACAGTAAAAATATGACACAACAGAAGAAATATGTCACCACAGAAGAAATATGACACCACAGAATAAATATGACACAACAGAAGAAATATGACATCACAGAAGAAATATGACACCACAGAAGAAATATGACACCACAGAAGAAATATGACACCACAGAAGAAATACGACACCACAGAAGAAATATGACACCACAGAAGAAATATGATACCACAGAAGAAATATGACACCACAGAAGAAATATGACACCACAGGAGAAATACGACAAGACATTAAAAACACGGCACCACAAATGAAACAGAAAATCTCCATTTGATAGCGGCACCACAGAAGATACACACACAAACACAAAAGAGATTAATATGTGAATGTCTTCCTTACATGTCTCTGCCATAGTCAACGAGTCCGGCTTTTCTGTGAAACATAAACATCACCCTGTATTGAGGTACTGAACGATAAACAAGTAAATACAAACTGACATTCTGTTAAACAAATTACGTAAGGAGATACCACAACAAGAAGCAACTTAGAAGAGTCACGACAAATATGTTTATTATGATATGTATAAACAAATAAGCAGCTCTTACGTGCGTTGCCTTCGCAAGATAATGAACATTAAATGGCAGGACAAAGTAACCAACTCTAATGTCTAGCAACGAGTCAACTCCCATCCATCATTACAACACTTAGGAGATGTAGGCTAAGGTGGCTGGGTAATGTAACAATAATGGGGAAACATTCATAATCCTAAACATTTAATGTATGGCGAACTTGAGTACTTAAAGAAACGTAAGGTCAGATCTGTTCTAAGATATAAGGATGTTTGCAAGATTTCCAGGAGTGAATTCTCTATCAGTGAAAGAAACTGGGAAAATCTCACATCAGATCGTAGCCCATGGAGAACACAAATAAAAAATGGCTCCGAAACATTTGAGGAAGAGATTATTGTTAACATTCAAAGACAAAAGGCACAATAGAGGGGAGTCGAGAAAAGGGCCACAAACACATATGGCTCATTCTGCAGTTGTGTCTGTAGTGTGCTCATTCTGCAGTTGTGTCTGTCTATCCAATATTGACAGATTTAGCAACGATAGAAGCTGTTCCGTAAAACAGCATCCACCAGACATTAACTATGTGCTAAGCTGCTAACTAATCGTGATTGCTTGCTACCAACCGTCTGTCAAGACTCCAAAGCCAAATGTGCACAAATGTCTCAACCGTCTGTCAAGATTCCAAAGCCAAATGTGCACAAATGTCTCAACCGTCTGTCAAGATTCCAAAGCCAAATGTGCACAAATGTCTCAACCGTCTGTCAAGATTCCAAAGCCAAATGTGCACAAATGTCTCAACCGTCTGTCAAGATTCCAAAGCCAAATGTGCACAAATGTCTCAACCGTCTGTCAAGATTCCAAAGCCAAATGTGCACAAGTGTCTCAACCGTCTGTCAAGATTCCAAAGCCAAATGTGCACAAATGTCTCAACCGTCTGTCAAGATTCCAAAGCCAAATGTGCACAAATGTCTCAACCGTCTGTCAAGATTCCAAAGCCAAATGTGCACAAATATCTCAACCGTCTGTCAAGACTCCAAAGCCAAATGTGCACAAATGTCTGAACCGTCTGTCAAGACTGCAAAGCCAAATGTGCACAAATGTCTGAACCGTCTGTCAAGATTCCAAAGCCAAATGTGCACAAATGTCTGAACCGTCTGTCAAGATTCCAAAGCCAAATGTGCACAAATGTCTGAACCGTCTGTCAAGACTCCAAAGCCAAATGTGCACAAATGTCTGAACCGTCTGTCAAGATTCCAAAGCCAAATGTGCACAAATGTCTGAACCGTCTGTCAAGATTCCAAAGCCAAATGTGCACAAATGTCTGAACCGTCTGTCAAGATTCCAAAGCCAAATGTGCACAAATGTCTGAACCGTCTGTCAAGACTCCAAAGCCAAATGTGCACAAATGTCTGAACCGTCTGTCAAGACTCCAAAGCCAAATGTGCACAAATGTCTGAACCGTCTGTCAAGACTCCAAAGTCAAATGTGCACAAATGTCTCAACCATCTGTCACGACTCCAAAGTCAAATGTGCACATATGTTGCAACCATCTATCAAGACTCCAAAGCTAAATGTGTACAAATGTGTCAACCGTCTGTCAAGACTCCAAAGCCAAATGTGTACAAATGTGTCAACCATCTGTCAAGACTCCAAAGCCAAATGTGTACAAATGTGTCAACCGTCTGTCAAGACTCCAAAGCCAAATGTGTACAAATGTGTCAACCATCTGTCAAGACTCCAAAGCTAAATGTGTACAAATGTGTCAACCGTCTGTCAAGACTCCAAAGCCAAATGTGCACAAATGTGTCAACCGTCTGTCAAGACTCCAAAGCTAAATGTGCACAAATGTGTCAACAGTCTGTCAAGACTCCAAAGTCAAATGTGCACAAATGTGTCAACCGTCTGTCAAGACTCCAAAGCCAAATGTGCACAAATGTGTCAACAGTCTGTCAAGACTCCAAAGTCAAATGTGTACAAATGTGTCAACCATCTGTCAAGACTCCAAAGTCAAATGTGCACAAATGTGTCAATCGTCTGTCAAGACTCCAAAGTCAAATGTGCACAAATGTGTCAACCGTCTATCAAGACTCCAAAGTCAAATGTGCACAAATGTGTCAACCGTCTGTCAAGACTCCAAAGTCAAATGTGCCCAAATGTGTCAACCGTCTATCAAGACTCCAAAGCCAAATATGCACAAATGTCTCATTAATTTGTTCGGCTCGGACGTCACATATAAATGCTGATAATCCTCTTTTAGATGCAACAAAATCTGCCTAATGTTATGTGTAGCAGTGGTTCCCAAACTGTTGACACCCGCGGCCGCCTTTACCTGCTGACCTGGGCACCATCATGGCAATTACGATTGTAAAGTCGGGCAAAAGTTGATACCCTGTTTGAAAAATCAATAAGACGATAAGTGACGACAAAATGTGCATCATCCTGTAAAGATAAATTTATCTAAAAAAAGGATATATAAAGCCTATGATTTTATGATTTCTGATCACCGAGAAGGGAAACAACAATATTCTCGGCGCGTTGCCGCTGCCATTGTGGCCCCCGTGAGAGCCGATGTGCACACTATGGGAAACCACTGAATTAGTGACGTCACAGCCAACTATTTAATGGGTGCTTTTACGATAATTGGCTAGGGGACTTAATTCTTTATCATCGTTTTTCTGTTTTACAATATTTACTTGGTTACTTCCCTCCTTTGAGCATTTCAACGGTAAATGATCATAACTTCGTGACGGTTACTTTGTGAATTAAACTAAACGTTGGCATCATTTTCAGTAATCGAAGCGCCCCTTCGAAATTAACTACGTTTCACATCAATGTTTACAAATTTGTAAGCAAAATGTTGTAGTTGGTGGCTTGCTAGTGTCCTGGCAACCATGCAGTTCAACAACTCAAGGACATGATTTGTTTAGAACTGCAAGACGCGGCACGAGGACAAATAGTTTTTGGGGTTTCAACGGGGAAAGTCATTCGGGCTGAAACCATGATCTCTCAATCGATGAATCTAGAGGTTTATCTCAGATTCCATTTCAGCTTCATTGGATAAGTTTTCTCCAACGACTTTAGCAAACCCGACTTTTTCAATCTAAAAAATTCCCTATATTGAGACCCTCTCAGCATGTCCATTGGTCTGCTGCACCATTACCATGCGAGTCATCATGTCCAGGGCAATAAACCCACTCCGGTTCCGTGACCATGACTGTCCGAGTTGGCCGACCCACTCTGTGCGCAGCATGCGTCATGCAGCTGTCTATGTTATGCTATTCAAGCCTATCACAATATTCCTATTATTGCATTCGATGTTCAACAAGCCATCCATCGCTGTGGGTGATGGGCAATTTTCTTAAAATTGAAATGAATCTGTTGATTGTTGCAATACTTCTACGGTTTAAAAAGTTTGGTTCAGAAAGCCATTAATGAACTTTCCAATGGAAACACTTAACCTAACCGTGAACTGAACACCAAACTGTGAACTAAGATTGTCGTGCAATAGAAAATGTTAACTACAGACATAATAGCTTTAGACCTCAAAAGTGTTGACAACCTAGAGAGCAATATCAACAGCTATGATTAACTATAGAAATAGAGATGATCAACTTAGGTTTTAGACATTTACCACTTATAGACATTGGTAGTATCAACTATGTCACTAGACATTTATCACTTATAGACATTGGTAGTATCAACTATGTCACTAGACATTTATCACTTATAGACATTGGTAGTATCAATTATGTCACTAGACATTTACCACTTATAGACATTACTAGTATCAACTAAGTCACTAGACCTTTACGTACCACTTATAGACATTGCTAGTATCAACTATGTCACTAGACATTTACCACTTATAGCCATTGCTAGTATCAACTATGTCACTAGACCGTTATCACTTATAGACATTGCTAGTATCAACTATGTCACTAGACCTTTACCACTTATAGCCATTGCTAGTATCAACTATGTCACTAGACCTTTACCACTTATAGACATTGCTAGTATCAACTATGTCACTAGACCTTTACGTACCACTTATAGACATTGCTAGTATCAACTATGTCACTAGACATTTACCACTTATAGCCATTGCTAGTATCAACTATGTCACTAGACCGTTATCACTTATAGACATTGCTAGTATCAACTATGTCACTAGACCTTTACCACTTATAGCCATTGCTAGTATCAACTATGTCACTAGACCTTTACCACTTATAGACATTGCTAGTATCAACTATGTCACTAGATCTTTACCACTTATAGCCATTGCTAGTATCAACTATATCACTAGACATTTACCACTTATAGCCATTGCTAGTATCAACTATGTCACTAGACATTTACCACTTATAGACATTGCTAGTATCAACTATGTCACTAGACATTTACCACTTATAGCCATTGCTAGTATCAACTATGTCACTAGACATTTACCACTTATAGCCGTTGCTAGTATCAACTATGTCACTAGACCTTTACCACTTATAGCCACTGCTAGTATCAACTATGTCACTAGACATTGAACCACTTATACCCATTGCTGGTATCAACTATGTCACTAGACATTGAACCACTTATAGCCATTGCTAGTATCAACTATGTCACTAGACCTTTACCACTTATAGCCACTGCTAGTATCAACTATGTCACTAGACATTTACCACATATAGCCATTGCTAGTATCAACTATGTCACTAGACATTTATAACTTAAAGCCATTGCTGGTATCAACTATGTCACTAGATATTTACCACTTATAGCCATTGCTAGGATCAACAATATACCACAGAAATAAATATACCTCAGAAATAAAAAGCAGAATAGCTCAGGCCAAAATAACATTTCAGAAAATGGAAAATATCTTATGCAACAAATATAATTCAATTGTAACGAGAAAGAGAGATCATCGGTGCTATATGGAACCAATTCTGACCTATGAAAGCGAATCAAGGACAGTAGACAAACAAATGAAAAGACGATTAAAGGCCTCAGAAATTGGATTTTCAGAAGAATGTTGAAAGTTCCCTGGACAGCTGAAAAGACTAATGAGGAAGTTCTCAAAGAGGCCAACACAAAAAGGGAGCTCCTAAAAAACATCAGAAAGAAACAATCAACATTTTTCCGGCACATCATGAGAAGAGGAAAGTTGAAATACTTGGTTACAACTGGCACAATACAGGGAAAGAGAGATCGCGGACAACAAAGAGGGAAAATACTGGATAGCTCGATGTCATGGCATGGAAAACAGTCAACAACAGAACTGACACGATGCGCTGTAGATAGAAGGTTGTGGAAGGACATGATCGCCTACCCCAACCTGTATGGCACATGATGATGAGTATCAACTATGCCACTAGACAAAGTTTCTCTCAATGTTCTTTTTTTGGACTGGACCCGTGTTTAGCAATAAACCTTCTCTGAGTGTGACAGATCTGAGTGTGACAGATCTGAGTGTGACAGATTTATCAATAGAATCATCCAATAGATCTACTTCCTGTCAGTATCACTTCCTAGTCTACCCTCTTGGTCTATATTATGGTTGCTACAAGGGTCAAAGCATCCACTCAGTCAATGCCAGATACTCCCACATAACAACCAGCGCATAACAAGAAGTTTTCAGAGAGATACCTATCAGGATCTTTGGGAAAGTGAGTATTAAATCAATGAAAACATAATATAGGCCAATATCAATAAACGTGATCGGCATTTGTGCTTCTTCAGGCGACGAAAAAATGAAAGAAAGATGGCCACAACATAAATGAACGGGAAAAAAGGCTTACCAGTTGTTTGCTGACGGATTGTAGCGCTTGTGCCGTATGAGGATCCAGTAGCTTGACCTGCGAATTGTAGTCTAGTTTAGTTTACAATTAGTTTAGTTGAATTTGAAATTAGTTTATTATTTTTTTTTATATATAAATTCATTCCCGCTGTGAGCTGTGCTGTCGGAATTCAGCCTTAAGGTAAGACTTGCTTCAATTATATATATATATATATATATATATATATATATATATATATATATATATATAGATATACATTGCTCACATATTTTCACATATTATATATTTTTATCCTCTGATAAATGTAGCACATCTGTTTCTCTCATTTCATCTCCTGTCCCCCAGTTTACTTCTCCTCGATTTAACCTGCTCGATCATCCTAGATGTAGTTGAATTTATCTAATTTTCATTGTTTATTTATGTTGTTCTCGTTTTCCGAATAAGGCCGCATGCAGGCCGAAACATCAGTATTTTGTTGTAAACCTTTTTTGTACCATACCTTATAAGAGTGTAAGTTACACCCCACTACTGGCTTCTGGTTTTATATTACTTTAGTTTAGTTCAAAATGTGTTTAGTTTAATTTAGTTTTAAATGTGTTTAGTTTCGTTAAAATTTGTTTAGTACAAAATTTGTTTAGTTAAAATTTTTTTTAGCTTAGTTTAAAATGTGTTTAGTTTAGTTTCAAATTTGTTTAGTTTAGTTTCAAATTTGTTTAATTTAGTTTAGTCCAGAGATTAAACTCATCGTACAACCACTAATATCTTCAGTAATAAAGAAAAGACGATGGTCATACGTTGGACATGTGATGAGAAGAGATAATAATCGAATAGCAAAGCAAGCCCTCATATGGGAAACAACAGGTAAAAGAAAAAGAGGAAGACCCAGGGAGACACTGAGAAGAACATTGATGAGAGAGGCAAGAGCAGCAGGAATCGGCTCCCTCAATGAGATAGAACTGCTTGCACAGAACAGAGACAGATGGCGAGATTTGATAAAATATCTTTAAAAGAAAACTGCTAGAACAAAAATTCATATAGGAGAAGGTGTATCTTGGTCTACGCCCTATGGGCCGGTTACGGCTCGAAAGGTCAATAGAATAGAATAGAAACAACGAACAGCTCCATAGTGCTCCACTTCAGCACGTTCCCGGTCCCCTCTGTTTCCCATTCGGGGACCTGCTTTGATATTGTCTTGTTGTGCCACCTAATCACATGGCCAACGAATGACCATCTTCTTTTCTTGATTATAGATGATATTGTTGGATGCATTGCCATTTTTGTTCTGGTCCGTGGTATACAAACTACTTTCCTGAGCTATACGTTTTCCAATGCCTCGAATAGATTCGCTAAACCACACGCACACACACACACACGCACATACGCACACACACAAGAAATTGTATTTTATGTCAGGTTTATATATGTTATGCTAGGATAATCTTCACTACACTCCAAGCACACCCATAATTGCTCCGATTTTCTCCATGAAATATTGAAAACCTCTGTGGAAAACTATGGGCCTATGTGCACAAATAACTTTGCACGCTCTAGGACCCATATAAGAAGTTTGTAGTCACTTAAATTGATTCCGTTTACCATTGTTTATTTGCTTAATCGCTTTGTTGTAATTACTGATGACGTGATACTTATATCACAAAAGTTATGTATGTGTACAGTTGTTTTGGTTATTTGGTTATGGAAGGCCCCGGTATCACTACAAACGAATTAAAATCAATAATTGCTCAACCGCCCGTGCCTGCGTAATCATCGGAATTAATATCTCATCTCCCAAACAAAGAAAGGTAACTGTAGTCCCCATCGTAGCAGTCTCAGTACACGCCAAAAGACATAAGGTGAAACCCCGCAGAAAGTGAACACAGCCAACTGTTCCCTGTCATACGATATCATCATTCATCGTAAACAATTGGAATATCGAAACATGATCAAAACGGATGAGACACACAGCTCACAGTGTGCACAGAGCACTTAACTCAAACAGTTGTTTATGTATGTGTACAGTTATTTCTGTGTGTTTACGCTGTGTAGATTGTACCTTTATGTATGTGTACAGTTATTTCTGTGTGTCTACGCTGTGTAGGTTGTACCTTTATGTATGTGTACAGTTATTTCTGTGTGTCTACGCTGTGTAGGTTGTACCTTTATGTATGTGTACAGTTATTTCTGTGTGTCTACGCTGTTGTCTAGGTTGTACCTTTCCCATTTAGAAACACCTGTTGTCTATTTATTGCGCATCGTTTGAAGCAGACACCTGCTGGGATGGTGACCCTAGAGCTGAACATATAACAAATAATGAGATATTTATCATTGGATGAGATTGTCCAGAGATGGACACAAATGTTGTTTTAACAGCGGCGGGATGTAACTATCAACAACAGAAATATACAGGAAATGAAAATCAACGCTATCCCGTCGATATGGCACACTCTGATGGTGGCCTAACACTACTTTATTTGTAAGACAACAGAGCCAGGTTTGGCAGGTCACTACTAGGTCTATCTATCTATCTATCTATCTATCTATCTATCTATCTATCTATCTATCTATCTATCTATCTATCTATCTATCTATCTATCTATCTATCTATCTATCTATCTATCTATCTATCTATCTATCTATCTATCTATCTATCTATCTATCTATCTATCTATCTATCTATCTATCTATCTATCTATCTATCTATCTATCTATCTATCTATCTATCTATCTATCTATCTATCTATCTATCTATCTATCTATCTATCTATCTGCCTGTCTGACTGTCTGTCTGTCTGTCTGTCTATCTATCTGCCTGCCTGCCTGCCTATCTGTCTGTCTGTCTTTTGTTGGCCTGAAGTATTGTCTATATCTGCAATGTCTTTTCCTGTATAAATTGTACTGTCTTTTGTAATTCCTGTAGTGGTCCATATAGTTTTGTCTGTAGTGTTGTATCTCTGGGCCAATGGATTTTCCTCAGTCTACTATATTCAGTGCAGTCTTGAAGTATGTGTTCAGCAGTATGGGGCGCCTGTCCACATTCACATGTAGTTGATGCGCCTATCTTGAATTTTGTATACACGTGACTGTGGAGTCGATTGTGCCCTGTTCTGAGGCGTATAATGATAACGTGTTCCCATTTATTAACATTATGAAACGCATCCTGATTTGGACTTGTGGTCTTCTGATTGATTTGATTATATGTTTCTTATGATGGTATGTAACCGGTGTATCTAGTGTGCCTGTTGAACCTTCCTTTGCCAACTGATCTGCTTTCTCATTTCCTGGTATTCCACAGTGAGATGGGATCCACTGCAGGGCAACCTTGTGGTGCTTGCAGAGTTCAGTCAATAAGGTCTACAGATGTGGCAATTTTCTGGATTGTAGTGCCTGGAGTACTGATCGTGCATACTTCTAGGTCTATCTTCGCACCTGATCTATACGAGAATGTTGATACATTTACTGACCTTGACCTGCAGCACTAGTGGTATCGTCTGCTTCATGTCCAGAGTCCATGACCAGGACATCAACTGAGAAATGTTAGAAAGCATTGGTCAAGTTGATTCCTCACAAGGAAGAGGAGGACAATTTATTCTAGCGAGGCGTCTAATAAAACATCCAGTAACAGACAGGACAGTAGACTGACTATAAGCTAATCTTACTCTATTTACGCCATGAAATACGATTATTATTCCTTGATAAATTAGAACCTACACTATATTCTATATTGCATTTCTGTTTGTTTTATGTTCACTATTCTCGCTTGTTGTACAAAGTACTGGTCAAGGTAAACATACATACGCTGGTATTTGATTCAATCTTCAGTTAGTGCTCTGACATTGGCCATAGTCACAAAAAGTCGAGAGCCCTGTCACACCAAGTGGCGTATAGGGAATATGGTGTTAGTGACCATAATTTTTACAGACCTTCGGCACATGATTTTTGGGGTAATGTGGTCGGTATTATGCCCGTGCCGCTTTACTTTTCCAGAAAAAGATCAAGTAGCCAATGAAGACTGGGTGAACCCGGAAGCTATCGATCAGGATTGAACCCGATCTCTGTCCTTTGTAGTCCAGTTCTGACATTGGCCATGCTGTCCCATTATTGTTTTGTAGAGTATTCTGAGGTTGGTCAGAGTGTCTCCACACAAGGATATAGTATCCCGATATTGCTCATATTTTGCAATACTTTGTGATAGAGTATCCTAACTTTGCTCGGATCGTCCATCGTGGTTTCATTTAAGAGTCTTATACTTGAGAAACTCCCCCACTTCCATCTATAGACGACAAGACAATTATAAACAAGAAACGTGTGTACATTATCTGACTTAGTTTCAAAATCTAAAAAAGGAACAAAGCTTCTCTGGTTTAATTATCTTTGCTTCCAGGTTGTGTCCAAAGTTTAACCACCTGTCAATTTTTGTCACATTTCACTCTATCCCGTCATGGCATTGGAAACACACTTCCTATTACTAGCCTTTGACATCTGGTGTACATCATCGTTATTGAGTGCCGTCTATGCATCGAAGGTTGGCTACTGTGGAGAGCCATTCAGCTCTTTCTCTTGCTTTGATAGTACAGGGTGTTATATGCTGCCTTGTCCATCTTTACTGTTACTCGTCCATGTTAGTCTTGATCTGCCTCTGCCTCTTTTACCTTGAATTTTCCATTCCAAGATTTACTTTTAGTAGGCTGCTGTGTCTTTTAACAAGCCCAAAAAATCTAATCTGTCTTGTTTGAATTGTGTTTAGTAGTTCTCTTTTCATTTTTATTTGTTTTAAAACTTCATCACTTATTTTATTCTCTTTCCATCCAATTCTTCCTATTCTTCAATAAATCCACATTTCAAAGACTTACATTTTCTTTTCTGCCTTCTTGTCTAATGTCCATGTTTTTGGTCATACAGGAAAATTTGGAAAGATGTAAGATTTTGCTATTCATAGTTTTAGCCCTTGTGTTATTTGTATTGTTATTTATAGTTTTCTTAGCATTAAAATTACTTTTTGTCATTCCTATTCGTTTGTTTCAGTTGTACATTTTCCATAACTGGTTATAGTATGCCCAAGGCAGTTGTAACTCTGAACTGTCTCCAGGTCTGTTTCTCTAACTTTGATATCCAGTTCTAGGTCTTGATTGTTATCTTTGTTTATGATCATAGTTTTAGTCTTCTTGAATTTCATGTCTAATTCATAATTTATATCTGATGTGCATACAGTTGACTAATGTTATGTTACATGCAATGTCTCTGAAGACAGTGATTTTCAATTCCCTTAAAATATTTTGTATTATTCTATCCTATAATCTGAATGTTTCTGTTGTTTACAAGACATTACTTAATTCTTCTACTGCAGCTTGCTTCCTCTCATTTCTTGCGTGTACCTAGAGTTTTCAGTGCGGCTAGACAATATAGATTCCATTCCCATGTAGTCGCTACAGGAACCTGTCAACACAGCGGCAGGAACCATTGAAGGCTATGTATGAAAGTGTTCCTTGTTGCAGTTTCTTCATATTCCAAGTCCGGCTTGTTGCAGGAGCTACTGAGTTAAGTGCTCTGTGCACACCGTGAGCTGTGTGTTTCATCCGTTTTGATCAAAAGACAGTAAAATTAATACAGGAAACGACATTGCTGATATAGACAATACTTCGAGTGAACGAAAGATAGATAGATAGATCCGTTTTGATCATGTTTCGATACTCCAATTGTTTACGATGAATGATGATATCGTATGGAAGGGAACAGTTGGATGTGTTCACTTTATGTGCGGTTTCGCCTTATGTCTTTTGGCGTGTGCTGAGACTGCCATGATGGGGACTACAGCTACCTTTCTTTGTTGGGAGATAAGTTAGTAATTCGGATGATTCCACTGGCACGGGCGGTTGAGCAATTATGGATTTTAATTCGTTTGCAGTGATACGGGGCCTTCCAGAACCAAAGAACTAAAGAACCTATCAACACACCTGCCAATTCAATTCAGATTATGTTACAGGAATACCTTCCAAATTAATTTCACAACTTCTGTGTCTCTGTATCTACATCTGCTAAGTACGATCTTCAGTCAGTGCCAGTCACCACTCTGCGGCTATAACTGAATAGTTGTGTGGGTATGGTCATTTTTAAAATCTATCTCCCGATAAAATACTCAAACCACATGCATAAAAAAAAATTAAAGTACCCCCGTCACTCCAAGTGGCGTATAGGGAAATATGGTATTAGTGACCATACATTTTACAGACCTTCAGCACATGATTTTTGGGGTAATATGGTCGGTATTACGCCCGTGATGCTTTATTTTCCCAGAAAAAAATCCGGTACCCATTTAAGGCTGGGTGAACCCAGAAGCCGTCGGTTGGAATCGAACCCTACTCTTTGTCCTTTGTAGTTCAGTTCGCCAACCAATGAGCTATCGCGGCTCCAAACCACATACATTCTTTACAATAATGACACAGTACCTGCACACACCTCAAAACATCCCTTCCCATTAATTGCACAGTACCTGCACATACCTCCAAACATTACTTCACTTCCAAATAGCAATAACTGCACATACCTCCAAACATTACTTCACTTCCAAATAGCAATACCTGCACATACCTCCAAACATTACTTCACTTCCAAATAGCAATACCTGCACACACCTCCAAACATTACTTCACTTCCAAATAGCAATACCTGCACATACCTCCAAACATTACTTCACTTCCAAATAGCAATACCTGCACATACCTCCAAAAATTACTTCACTTCCAAATAGCAATACCTGCACATACCTCCAAACATTACTTCACTTCCAAATAGCAATACCTGCACACACCTCCAAACATTACTTCACTTCCAAATAGCAATACTTGCACACACCTCCAAACATTACTTCACTTCCAAATAGCAATACCTGCACATACCTCCAAACATTACTTCACTTCCAAATAGCAATACCTGCACATACCTCCAAACATTACTTCACTTCCAAATAGCAATACTTGCACATACCTCCAAACATTACTTCACTTCCAAATAGCAATACCTGCACATACCTCCAAACATTACTTCACTTCCAAATAGCAATACTTGCACACACCTCCAAACATTACTTCACTTCAAAATAGCAATACCTGCACATACCTCCAAACATTACTTCACTTCCAAATAGCAATACCTGCACATACCTCCAAACATTACTTCACTTCCAAATAGCAATACCTGCACATACCTCCAAACATTACTTCACTTCCAAATAGCAATACCTGCACATACCTCCAAACATTACTTCACTTCCAAATAGCAATACCTGCACATACCTCCAAACATTACTTCACTTCCAAATAGCAATACCTGCACATACCTCCAAACATTACTTCACTTCCAAATAGCAATACCTGCACACACCTCCAAACATTACTTTACATCAGTGCCACATTACCTGAAACATAAATAATGACGGCCAAAGCAGCTGCACCCAACAGCAGACCAAGAACAATGAAATAGACTTTATTTCTCTGACAGCAATTCTGCTTCCGGTTCCTGCCTTCTGATGATCCCAAACTCGACTCCACGTCACGCTGATGGGCCAGCTTGTCTCCTGGATGTGATAAAACATGCACAATTACCCATTTGTATAGTTACTATATACGACAATTAAGTGTGCATCAAACATCGCAGAGAACCAACAATAATCGATTGTTGGTAGTAACTAGATACATTGTGTAAGGATCTTACCAGATGTTGTTTTCTTTCTTTCTTGCCTTCCTTGAACAGGCAAAGTGTTCTCAAGCTGAGTTCGCCTTTTTCAGCCTAAAGTTTACTGTCTCCCTCAAGTTGGATCTGTCTTTAACAGGCACTGTCTTTAACACTTCCCAGGCACTTATGTTCATATCAAGAGCTCTCACGTCACAAGTGCGTTTGTAGCATAGAAGGTAGTTTTACTTTATTTCCTGTGATGAACGCTGTCTCGCGATATGGGATCTCTTTGAGAAGCGTTCCGTCCTGCAGTCGCCTGACCATCTTTGAAGACACGTGGATGGGTATTTTTTTTATATTTAAATCCTTGAATTTGTTCTTGGCTTTAGTCTTGGATCTCATGCCCATCCCTCACGGATGAAGGCGAAGAAACGAGAAAACCTGTGTTCACTCTGCGCATTAAAAAAATGCGTTGACAGTAAAAATATATAGAAGGGCAGGCAAACTTGTTGAAGTCCGGGAAAATTGTTAAGTGGTACAAGTTATTGAGCTATCGAGTTATTTGTGAGTTATTGACCTTTCGAGCCGTAGCCGGCCCATACAACATGTCCCAGTGTCAGTTGAGCCTTCTTCTTCTTTCCTTCCTCATTCGCCTTTCAGCGTCGAGGGGAGATATAATTTAAAGACTTTTGCTTTCTCTTCACCAGTGCTGCTGTTATGTTTCTTAGTATTCCTAATATTCCGTCAATTCATCTTTTTCGTGCTTGGCCATTGGTTCTGGTGTTCTCGCAACGTTTATTGCAGGCTCGTTATGCTGTGTTATGATCTTTCTGCCTTGTCACGTGGCCAAACCATTTTATCTGTTCTTTTTTTAAATATTCTATGGCGGAGGTTATTCTTAGCTTTTTTCTCAGTTCTTCATTTCTGATCTTATCTCTCTGGCTGTTTCCTGTCATTTTTCGTACACATTTAATCTCTGTAGAGGTTATTTTTCTTATTGTTCTTGCATCTAGGGTCCATGACTGGCATTGGTAGCACAACGTTGGATGAAGATTGTATTGTATAGTGCTCGTTTTGCCTCTAGAGTTATTTCATAGTTGGACAATAGTGGTGACAACTGTCCAATGGTTTGTCAAGTTTTGTTGCATCTTGAGTCTATCTCTGCTGTTTATGAATTGTCCTTTGGCATTAGACTTACTAAGTATTTAAATCCTATACTTGTTTCAGTTGTCTACTTTCTATATTTATGTTGATGTTCTCTTTTACTTTTGTGAAATTCATAACTTTATCTTGTTGATGTTGGTTTTGATGTTGTATTGTGCCTTTGTGCAGTTTAGTTTGAGCGTTAATTTCGACCCGAACTGATCTCACAGGTGAAGATACTTTGATTGTACAGCTGTTTTTATTGATGACATGTTGATATGTTATTGTCATAATATTAAAGGTAAATAACGCATAATTTAATCTAGGAAATTGATCTGAACGGAGCGTGGCTCGTCACACGATGGCAACAATTCCTACTCCTTTAAAAAAAAATTGACAATAAAATTCAACTTACCAGTGAGATGATTCTCGATGTTTGTTGGAGGCATCTTCTGAAATATAGGAAATAGACACGTCACAGGATGAACAAACCAATGACATCAACGCCAGGCAGTGAGACGTGCAACAAACCAGAGACATCAACGCTAGGCAGTGAGACTTGCAACAAACCAGAGACATCAACGCTAGGCAGTGAGACTTGCAACAAACCAGTGACATCAACGCCAGGCAGTGAGACTTGCAACAAACCAGAGACATCAACGCTAGGCAGTGAGACGTGCAACAAACCAGAGACATCAACGCTAGGCAGTGAGACGTGCAACAAACCAGTGACATCAACGCTAGGAGTGAGACGTGCAACAAACCAGAGACATCAACGCCAGGCAGTGAGACGTGCAACAAACCAGAGACATCAACGCCAGGCAGTGAGACGTGCAACAAACCAGTGACATCAACGCCAGGCAGTGAGACGTGCAACAAACCAGAGACATCAACGCTAGGCAGTGAGACGTGCAACAAACCAGAGACATCAACGCTAGGCAGTGAGACGTGCAACAAACCAGAGACATCAACGCTAGGCAGTGAGACGTGCAACAAACCAGAGACATCAACGCTAGGCAGTGAGACGTGCAACAAACCAGAGACATCAACGCCAGGCAGTGAGACGTGCAACAAACCAGAGACATCAACGCTAGGCAGTGAGACGTGCAACAAACCAGAGACATCAACGCTAGGCAGTGAGACGTGCAACAAACCAGAGACATCAACGCTAGGCAGTGAGACGTGCAACAAACCAGTGACATCAACGCTAGGCAGTGAGACGTGCAACAAACCAGAGACATCAACGCCAGGCAGTGAGACGTGCAACAAACCAGTGACATCAACGCCAGGCAGTGAGACGTGCAACAAACCAGAGACATCAACGCTAGGCAGTGAGACGTGCAACAAACCAGTGACATCAACGCTAGGCAGTGAGACGTGCAACAAACCAGAGACATCAACGCTAGGCAGTGAGACGTGCAACAAACCAGAGACATCAACGCCAGGCAGTGAGACGTGCAACAAACCAGAGACATCAACGCTAGGCAGTGAGACGTGCAACAAACCAGAGACATCAACGCTAGGCAGTGAGACGTGCAACAAACCAGTGACATCAACGCCAGGCAGTGAGACGTGCAACAAACCAGAGACATCAACGCTAGGCAGTGAGACTTGCAACAAACCAGAGACATCAACGCTAGGCAGTGAGACTTGCAACAAACCAGTGACATCAACGCCAGGCAGTGAGACTTGCAACAAACCAGAGACATCAACGCTAGGCAGTGAGACGTGCAACAAACCAGTGACATCAACGCCAGGCAGTGAGACGTGCAACAAACCAGAGACATCAACGCTAGGCAGTGAGACTTGCAACAAACCAGAGACATCAACGCCAGGCAGTGAGACTCACAACAAACCAGAGACATCAACGCTAGGCAGTGAGACTTGCAACAAACCAGAGACATCAACGCCAGGCAGTGAGACTTGCAACAAACCAGAGACATCAACGCCAGGCAGTGAGACTTGCAACAAACCAGAGACATCAACGCCAGGCAGTGAGACGTGCAACAAACCAGAGACATCAACGCTAGGCAGTGAGACTTGCAACAAACCAGAGACATCAACGCCAGGCAGTGAGACGTGCAACAAACCAGTGACATCAACGCCAGGCAGTGAGACGTGCAACAAACTAGAGACATCAACGCCAGGCAGTGAGACTTGCAACAAACCAGTGACATCAACGCCAGGCAGTGAGACTCACAACAAACCAGAGACATCAACGCCAGGCAGTGAGACTTGCAACAAACCAGACACATCAACGCCAGGCAGTGAGACTTGCAACAAACCAGACACATCAACGCCAGGCAGTGAGACTCACAACAAACCAGACACATCAACGCCAGGCAGTGAGACTTGCAACAAACCAGACACATCAACGCCAGGCAGTGAGACTCACAACAAACCAGAGACATCAACGCCAGGCAGTGAGACTTGCAACAAACCAGAGACATCAACGCCAGGCAGTGAGACTTGCAACAAACCAGTGACATCAACGCCAGGCAGTGAGACTTGCAACAAACTAGAGACATCAACGCCAGGCAGTGAGACTTGCAACAAACCAGAGACATCAACGCCAGGCAGTGAGACTTGCAACAAACCAGTGACATCAACGCCAGGCAGTGAGACTCACAACAAACATAACTCCAACCTAAGAGATCGATCCTCCGATAGATGATCCCCAAGGACTCTAATGTTTGCAGCAGCCGACAAACTTCATGAGATCAGCTATAAAACATGACAGTAGAGAAATAGTGCGTTTATGTTGCATTATTTGAGGCTGAGACAACAAACAAAGATGTAACATAAGTTCATTTATTTTTACAATTATTTAACATTTTCTTCGTGTATGTGCCTGCAAGTGTTGCGTTGCACATCGTAATGTGATTGTGAGAGATCTTAGATAGAATAGTTTGTAAACACATTCTCTGTAGAAATAGCTTCATTATGGAATCTTATTGAAGACTTCAGTGAAAGCCCATAACATAACGTTTAGTACAAACACTTTATTGCCTATTATAATATCCTATTGTGTTCATAGCGGCTGCAGTAAACGACGCGCTAATACACTCTTTCAAAGACCAGTTAGAAGGAATTCATGAAGAAGTCAATACCAAATTGCAGCACTTATTATATTACAATAAACAAATATTACAATACATTTTAAAGTAAACAAATAGTTGAACAACAAATATTAAAATAAACAAATATTAAAATAAACAAATATTAAAATAAACAAATATTAAAATAAACAAATATTAAAATAAACAAATATTAAAATAATCAAATATAAAAATAAACAAATATTAAAATAAACAAATATTAAAATAAACAAATATTAAAATAAACAAATATTAAAATAAACAAATATTAAAATAAACAAATATTAAAATAAACAATTGCAAGAAGAGCACTTGTTGTATTTCGGGCGAACTCCTGACAAAACCCCAACGGAAGAGAAAAGGAGAACAAAATAAAAGAAGATTGGTTGTTGCAGTTGAACACATTAGACTAAAAGAAAGTATATTCATCAATTAATTGAGTCGTTATTGTTCACCTATTGATGTTTATCCTTGACAGTTATACCACTGTTATTATCTAAACAGCGACCAGAAATCTGCCTGTTATTTCGACACTGATAAAAAGCTGATATTCTGCAAAAGCTGTAGTCCGGTGATGTCAGCAAATGACAAATGTCAAGAACTAAAGTAATGTTCATAAATTGTTCTTGCCACGCCTTCAGCTCTCTCATCCTTTTGTCTTCTATGTTGTCGGCGTGTGTTCAGCAGTGGTGGCACGATGTTTGCACTTTGTCTTGGACATACGTTTAGTTTAGCTTTATTTAACATATCGCACCTTGTCTTTGACATACGTTTAGTTTAGCTTTATTTAACATATCGCACCTTGTCTTTGACATACGTTTAGTTTAGCTTTATTTAACATATTAGACTTATCTCTCACACAAACAAATAGATCAACACAAAGTTTCTACTTGACGTATTCCTACACGTGTTTCACATACAAGTTTGGTTTCTCCGTCATAGAAACCTCAACACGAGGGAAGAGAACAGGTTGGCAATCATCAAGGTCTATGAACCATGACAGGTTGGCAATCATCAAGGTCTATGAACCATGACAGGTTGGCAATCATCAAGGTCTATGAACCATGATAGGTTGGCAATCATCAAGGTCTATGAACCATGACAGGTTGGCAATCATCAAGGTTTATGAACCATGATAGGTTGGCAATCATCAAGGTCTATGAACCATGATAGGTTGGCAATCATCAAGGTCTATGAACCATGACAGGTTGGCAATCATCAAGGTCTATGAACCATGATAGGTTGGCAATCATCAAGGTCTATGAACCATGACAGGTTGGCAATCATCAAGGTCTATGAACCATGACAGGTTGGCAATCATCAAGGTCTATGAACCATGACATGTTGGCAATCATCAAGGTCTATGAACCATGATAGGTTGGCAATCATCAAGGTCTATGAACCATGACAGGTTGGCAATCATCAAGGTCTATGAACCATGACAGGTTGGCAATCATCAAGGTCTATGAACCATGTTATTCTTGACTAGAGAGGCACAAGAATGGTGTTTTTGTTACTTGCGTTTAATTTAACGGGAACGGATGCACGTAATTTGGATCAGAGATGATATTGGCTGGACACAAAGCTTGAGTGCTAGATCTTCGTCTTCCACAAATACATCAATTACGATGAACTGTAAAGTGCTAGAAGGTCGCGTGGTGGGTACAAGAAAAAGCTTATAGATAAACGAATTACTTCATACAAATATGAAAGTATCTTCATTAAAGCTCTAAAATAGTTTCATTAAAACACCTGCACAAAAACACGGCATGCCCTTCTTTAATGCTTTGTATTATCTTCATTAAAACACTGTAGTACCTGCACAAAATAACATGAAATGCCCTTCTTTAAAGCCCTGTATTACCTTCATTAAAACACTGTTATACCATCTGTAAAACATCATAGTACCTTCATTAAAACACTGTAGTACCTGCACACAAAAAACATGAAATGCCCTTCTTTAAAGCCTTGTATTACCTTCATTAAAACACTGTTATACCATCTGTAAAACATCATAGTACCTTCATTAAAACACTATAGTACCTGCACAAAATAACATGAAATGCCCTTCTTTAAAGCCCTGTATTACCTTCATTAAAACACTGTTATACCATCTGTAAAACATCATAGTACCTTCATTAAAACACTGTAGTACCTGCACACAAAAAACATGAAATGCCCTTCTTTAAAGCCTTGTATTACCTTCATTAAAACACTGTTATACCATCTGTAAAACATCATAGTACCTTCATTAAAACACTGTAGTACCTGCACACAAAAAAACATGAAATGCCCTTCTTTAAAGCCTTGTATTACCTTCATTAAAGCAATCTAGTACCTGCACAAAAACACGGTATGTCCTTTAAAGCCTTGTATTACCTTCATTAAAACACTGTAGTACTATCTGTAAAACATCATAGTACCTTCATTAAAACACTGTAGTACTATCTGTAAAACATCATAGTACCTTCATTAAAACACTGTAGTACTATCTGTAAAACATCATCGTGCATTCATGAAAACACTGTAGTACTATCTGTTAAACATAATAGCACATTCATTAAAACACTGTGGTACATTTTTTAAAAACATTGCATTGCCTACCTTAAAACATTGATACTTTTAATAAAACACTGTAACATTTGTATTAAAACACTTTAATACTTTTTTTAAAACACTAACATGTTTATTAAAACACTGTAATACATTTTTAAAACACTAAAATTGTATTAAAACACTGTAATACTTTCATTAAAATAATGTAATACTTTTATTAACAGGCTGTAATACATTTACTAAATGCTGTAATACTTTTATCAAAACACTGTAATATATTTTTAATACACTGTAACATTTTTATTAAAACACTGTAATATATTTTTAATACACTGTAACATTTTTATTGAAACACTGTAATCATCATCATCATCATCATCATCATCATCATGTGCCATACCGGTTGACGTAGGCGATCACGTCCTTCCACAATTTTCTATCTACAGTGCAACGTATCAGTTATGTTGTACCTGCACAAAAACATAGCATGTTTAATAAAAGCATTACAGTGTTTTAGTTAAAGTATCACAGTGTTTGTTTTTTTTAAATAAAAATGTTTTTTTAACATGTTTATTAAAACACTGTAATAATTTCATTCCCTGGATAACTAAAAAGATCAATGAGGAAGTTCTCAAAGAGGCCAACACAAAATGGGAGCTCTTTAAAAACATCAGAAAGAAACAATCAACATTTTTTGGGCACATCATGAGAAGAGGAAAGTTGGAATACTTGGTTACAACTGGCAAAATAAAAGGAAAGAGAGATCGCGGACGACAAAGAAAGAAAATACTGGATAGCTTGGTGTCATGGCATGGGAAACAGTCAACAACAGAACTGATACGATGCACTGTAGATAGAAGATTGTGGAGGGATATCATCACCTACGCCAACCGGTTTGGCACATGATGAATACTTATATTAAAACACTATATAACTTTTATTAGTAAAAAAAAGAGTAAAGTACCCCCGTCACGCCAAGTGGCGTATAGGGAAATATGGTGTTAGTGACCCTATATTTTACAGACCTTCAGCACATGATTTTTGGGGTAATGTGGTCGGTATTACGCCCGTGCTGCTTTACTTTCCCAGAAAAAAATCCGGTACCCATTTAAGGCTGGGTGAACCCGGAGCCGTCGGTTAGGGTCGAACCCTACCCCTTGTCCTTTGTAGTCCAGTTCACTAACCACTGAGCTATCGCAGCTCCCCATAACTTTTATTAACAGACTGTAATATATTTACTAAAATACTGTAACACATTTACTAAAACAATGTAATACTTTTATTAACAGGCTGTAATTTCTTCTTCTGTTGCTTCTGAATTCACCCGACAACGACCTCTATTCATCATCCGCCCATAAAAGGACGTTATATGAACATGAACGTCTTGTGTCGCTAGCTTTCGCAAACCTGAATGTCTGTCGATCCGATAATCCTTCCCCGTCTTGACATTTTGGAGCACCGGGTTGTTTCACTGTGATCCCTGTAGACTGATATTGAGCCTGTTTCTAAAGGCAACCCTGGATGGTGGAGTATGGTCTCGATCAGCTCTGTGTTCACATGTCCTGATGTATGTAGTTAACTATGAGACAGACAACTCTCAGCTCAGATGTGGTAGCACGTCTTCACTATAACACCAACTTTGTTGAGCAGAAAACTTTCTTTTCAGTCGCCCAGTAAATCAGAACTGCTAGTTGTGCGGTCATCTTTGAGAGATAAACAAATTAAACATAATACACCCATGATAAGCGATCACTTCGAAAGTCAAAACTTCACATAACATTCTAAATAGGATATATAATATACGCATTCAGTCTGGTTACGTCCCTATTGTGTAGCAGTATGTACAGACAACTTTAACGAATACTGGCAGATAAAACGTCCGATGTCTGGAGGTACAGATGTTGACCATCAATATCATCAAGTACCGAGCCTGTTGACGTAGGTGATCATGTCTCTCCACAACTTTCGATCTCGACAGTTATTTATCATTTCTTTTGTTGACCTTCTGCCAAGCCATTCTCTTAAGCTGTCTGGTACCTTTTCTCTTTACTTCCCTCTATCTCTTCGTTCCTCATTTTCCTCAGTTGTTACAATATATTCCTGCTGTTTTCTTCTCATGACATGGCCAAAAATGGATAATTGTTTCTTTGTAATATTGGAAATTAACTCTCTTTTTGTTTTGGCCTCTTTCATAACGTTTTCATTACTCTTCTTTTCTGCCCATGGCATTCTCAACATTCTTCTTTAAAACCACATTTCTACAGACTCCAGTGATTTTCTTGTCTGTTGTCCTATTGTCCATGATTCACATCCATATGTTAAGATTGGCTCTACATAACTAACATTTAAGAACTATTTTACTTGTTTCTATTGTCAAAGATGGATTGCACAGTATCTTCCTCATTTTTTTTAAAAATTGCTTTTGCCTGAGCCATTCTGCATCTCACTTCTTTTGTACATCTTCCGTCTCAGGTTAACATGGCTCCCATATATTAAAATTCATTTACCTGCTTTAATATTGGCCCACTTGTCTTAATTTTGCACTGAGGATATGTCTTTTTCTTTGTTGTTACCATTACTTCTGTCTTTTGCTATTAAGGCTGAGCCCTTTATTTTTGCTTTCTTCCACTATAATGTCTAACATTTCTTGTAACTCATTTTAACTCTTAGCTATTAAGACTGTATCATCAGCATACCTTAGATTATTTATATTATGACCTCCATTTGTTATTCCAGGCATGCCCCTTATGGATCCTAAAATAATCTCACTATACATGTTAAACAAATCTGGTGACAGCACACAACCTTGTCTAACACCCTGTTTTATTTATATAAGAACCTAACACCCTGTTGTATGTTGACCATAAAAACATTGACTAACTTGAACATCGGAACTTCCCATTCGGCCATCCAGAGACCTGATCCGAAGGTTCCGGGTTCATTTCTTAGGAGTGGCGGTATTTTTTTCTGACCGGCACGGATCCGTGGTTCACCCAGTCGCTAAAATTGGGTACAAACGATTTTTTGTATAAATAAAGGCGGTCTGGCGTGATACCGACCACATCTCTCAAAATGCGTCGTTGGTCATAGACAAATATGTTCACTAACACTCTATTGCCAATACATGTATCAAAGTAGGGGAGGGAACCATCACTATATAAACAGAAGTATACCGACTCAATACACGGCCAACAAATGTTGTCATTGCAACAAACACTTGAGGACACATGTCATCTTATTGGCTACCACAGAATTGACTCTACAAACGATGACCACGAGGCTCGCATCAACACTGGTGGACGAACAACAGTTAGAGATTCACTCTCTTCAATGCTAGTCTATGATCGATGTCATTCAGTATTGCAAGATACAGGAACAACAGTTAGAGATTCACTCTCTTCAATGCTAGTCTATGATCGATGTCATTCAGTATTGCAAGATACAACATTCAGCGATTCGCTTCTCCTTATGACTGTTCCATGTCCAAGTTGTGACTTTTATCATTCATTATACATAGTGGTTTCTACTGACATTCATTTATAAAGTAAATAAATGTTTGTTGTTGTGCCCTCTAGTGTCGTTGTGCCTTCTAGTGTCGTTGTGCTTTCTAGTGTCGTTGTGCTTTCTAGTGTCGTTGTGCCTTCTAGTGTCGTTGTGTGTTTTAGTGCCGTTGTGTATTCTAGTGTGATATATTTCTGCCTATATTTTGTGTCATGTATTGTTCACTAGACAGTCGTCACTGACCTAATAAACATACTTTTATCAGTTTGTTCTACAATAATTGATTTACTTATCAAAAAGTTGTTTCTTATAGTTTGTCCTATCACTGATTTACATAAGAAACAAGCGTCTGCTATAGTTTGTTCTAGTTTCTGTGATTTCAACTGATACTTTGACGTTGAACGTCAACATCTAATCGCAACTTCCGATGAGACTGTGTTTAATCTGCCCCGTCCGAGGATCACGGAGCTCAGGAATACAGATTCGACATCCGAGATGAATCGCGAACTTTTACCAGCGAAGCGACGACATGGGAATCGATGTTTTGTTTTCTTGATTGTTGTAAGACACCTCCTTTAACCCATGGGCATGTGGATCAGTTTGTTTTCTTGGTTGTTGTAAGACACCTCCTTTAACCCATGGGCATGTGAATCAGTTTGTTTTCTTGATTGTTGTAAGACACCTCCTTAAGCCCAAGATCAACCTTGTTTAATATTGAAGCCATTATTTCAGATTATCATTTTAAACAGACACCAAACAACGTCCTGAAATGGTTCTCTGTTCATGTTTTCTGTTCTATTAATTCTTGTGAACAAAACAAATAAGGTCGCAACCTTTACCCGGAACTGCCTGCACTAATTAACTTGCCACTATCGAGCTGTGCCACGTCAACATTCTCTTACTAATCTCATCCTATACAGAGACAAGATTTGCACATGTTTGGTAACTTGATCATTTGCTATTTGTGAGGCTGCGAGCATAGAAACTAGTCGCTAAAGGGCGGACACAGAAATCATTACATAACTACATCTCCTCTTACACGAAGATTAATTATCTCCGAACTCATGGTGTAGGCTTATATTTCTTTGGTTGGTATCTCGTACTGCACGAACTCAAAACAGTTTCGGTATTAAGCAATTTAAAAACATTATTTTAAATAGGGCATCCTTTCGACAATTTCAGGAGATTATTGAAAGCTAAGCCATTTTAGGAAACAGATTGAAGCATGAACAGGGCAAAGGGAAGTAACAAAGCTGAAAACAGAAATGTATGGAAGATAACTGGAAGTCATATTGGAAACAAAAAAAAACTAGCTTAAGATAGAAGTAAGAAAAAAGTAATTGTAGATTATCCGAAGAGCTTTATTAGGACTAACTAATAACAAAGATAAAACAAAATGAAATAATAATAATAATAGTAATAATAGTGAGTAATAATAAAATGAGTACAATTTAGTTATGCATGTGCACCTCAACACTCGCATTTCATCAAATCAATGATTCATCATTACGATGCTGTCCAACATTTTAGTCAGCAAATACAACATAATGTCAGCGGTATCAGATGTTCGTTTTCAACTGCTGCACTGCATTATTATTATTAAGGATAATATTTAAGATTTATTTATAATATTTTATATAATATAATATTTCCATATTACTTGACTTTGTTAAACAAACTCGCAGTCTCAGAACTACAGCCTCAAACTGTCGCAGTCTCAGAACTACAACCTCAAACTGTCGCAGTCTCAGAACTACAGCCTCAAACTGTCGCAGTCTCGAACAATCGTTCGGGCTCTTCAAAATTTCGCCCACGAGTATGTCTTTTTTACCACATCACAGGCAGATCTGAACTACTTAACTTCTGTTAGTTACAGATCTGAACTACATAACTTCTGTTAGTTACAGATCTGAACTACATAACTTCTGTTAGTTACAGATCTGAACTACATAACTTCTGTTAGTTACAGATCTGAACTACATAATTTCTCTTTGTTACAGATCTGAACTACATAATTTATCTTTGTTACAGATCTGAACTACATAGCTTCTCTTTGTTACAGACCTGACTGCAGCCTGCATGACTTCCCTTTATAACAAATCTGAGTGCAGCCTACATGACTTCCCTTTATTACAAATCTGAGTGCAGCCTACATAACTTCTCTTTATTACAAATCTGAGTGCAGCCTACATGACCTCTCTTTATCACAAATCTGAGTGCAGCCTACATGACCTCTCTTTATCACAAATCTGAGTGCAGCCTACATAAATCCTCTTTATTACAAATCTGAGTGCAGCCTACATGACCTCTCTTTATTACAAATCTGAGTGCAGCCTACATAGCTTCTCTTTATTACAAATCTGAGTGCAGCCTACATAAATCCTCTTTATTACAAATCTGAGTGCAGCCTACATGACCTCTCTTTATTACAAATCTGAGTGCAGCCTACATGACCTCTCTTTATCACAAATCTGAGTGCAGCCTACATAGCTTCTCTTTATTACAAATCTGAGTGCAGCCTACATAACTTCTCTTTATTACAAATCTGAGTGCAGCCTACATGACCTCTCTTTATCACAAATCTGAGTGCAGCCTACATGACCTCTCTTTATTACAAATCTGAGTGCAGCCTACATAGCTTCTCTTTATTACAAATCTGAGTGCAGCCTACATGACCTCTCTTTATCACAAATCTGAGTGCAGCCTACATAGCTTCTCTTTATTACAAATCTGAGTGCAGCCTACATAACTTCTCTTTATTACAAATCTGAGTGCAGCCTACATGACTTCTCTTTATTACAAATCTGAGTGCAGCCTTCATAACCTCTCTTTATCACACATCTAAGTGCAGCCTTCATAACCTCTCTTTATCACACATCTAAGTGCAGCCTTCATAACCTCTCTTTATCACACATCTAAGTGCAGCCTACATAGCTTCTCTTTATTACAAATCTGAGTGCAGCCTGCATGACTTCATTTTATTACAAATCTGATTGCAGCCTACATAACTTCTCTTTATTACAAATCTGATTGCAGCCTACATGACTTCACTTTTTTACAAATCTGAGTGCAGCCTATATGACTTCACTTTTTTACAAATCTGAGTGCAGCCTATATGACTTCACTTTTTTACAAATCTGAGTGCAGCCTATATGACTTAAGTTTATTACAAATCTGAGTGCAACTTACATAACTTCTCATTATTAAAAATCTGAGTGCAGCCTACATAACCTCTCTTTATTACAAATCTGAGTGCAGCGTTCATAACTTCTCATTATTACAAATCTGATTGCAGCCTATATGACTTCATTTTATTACAAATCTGAATGCAGCCTACATAACTTTTCTTTATTACAAATCTGAGTGCAAACTTTATGACTCCATTTTATTACAAATCTGAGTGCAGCCTACATAACTTCTCATTATTACAAATCTGAGTGCAGCCTACATGACTTCATTTTTTTACAAATCTTAGTGCAGCCTACATGACTTCATTTTTTTACAAATCTTAGTGCAGCCTACATGACTTCATTTTTTTACAAATGTTAGTGCAGCCTACATAACTTCCCATTGTTAGAAATATGAGTGCAGTCTACGTGACTTCTCATTATTACAAATCTGAGTGCAGCCTACATGACTTCATTTTTTTACAAATCTTAGTGCAGCCTACATGACTTCATTTTTTTACAAATCTTAGTGCAGCCTACATGACTTCATTTTTTTACAAATCTTAGTGCAGCCTACATGACTTCATTTTTTTACAAATGTTAGTGCAGCCTACATAACTTCCCATTGTTAGAAATATGAGTGCAGTCTACGTGACTTCTCATTATTACAATTATGAGTGCAGTCTACGTGACTTCCCATTGTTACAGATCTGAGTGCAGCTAACATAACTTCTCATTGTTACTGAGTGCAACTTACATAATTTCCCTTTATTACAATTCCTATGAAGATCATGACAAATCAAAGAGGAGATTTGACGTTCCGTGCAAAAATCCTCAAATTAAAAGAATCGAATTCGGATCCTTTTTATTATGAAGCGGGAGCACTCACCACTAAGCCACTGGGTCTTCCATATAAATAATTAATATCCCTTATAGTTTTATTTTTCCAGCTTTGGCGCTTCTACTAGATCTTTCTTTTACTACATCGTGTGACATCATTTCTGGAACGTTCCAATAAAAGACTTCACACAGCTCTAGATGGTTCAGCAGTCCCCTGACCAAAGATTATGATGCCGAACACTAACAATGATTTCAACGTCCGTCAACAATCCGTCTTTGATTTCCTCTATATTCTGGATATTTCTATTTAGAAACAAGATTGATACAGAAGTTTGAGCTTTGTCATCCCCGTCAGAGAGTTCTGCTCAGACGAACAAATGACTCCTGAAATTAACTCCTGAGTTAAAGAGTTTAACAAAATTATAACTTTAACGGGGTAGATTATAACGAGCTGGCAGTGTGTTAGAATGCAGGGTAAGACGCGATGTGCACGGTTCAAATCCTCGTTCAAGTTGTCAACTGTTCTCTGTGTTTTCTCTTGTTTGTTTGCACATTTATCCCAGTGCATCACCCTCGACAGTTTATATTTATGTTTGATCCTGGCACCAGAAGATGAAGAAATATTCACTTGTAATAATGTCCTTATAAAGCCTGTGTAGCATTGATGTCAGCATCTACTGGCCTTAATAAAGAATGTTCAATGAATAACATGAAAATAAGTACTGAAAAGATAGAATTTATATCATTAGGAAAACAAAAGAAGACACTAAACATATTTATAGATCGTCAAGTAATAAAACAGGTAAACAAAACTTTAAATATCTGGGAACATCATTCTTTGAAGATGTTAAAATCGATGAAGAAATATATACACAATGCAACAAGGCAAACCAAATATTGTGACATCTATTCCCTGTACTGCAACACAAGGCAAACCAAATATTGTGACATCTATTCCCTGTACTGCAACACAAGGCAAACCAAATATTGTGACATCTATTCCCTGTACTGCAACACAAGGCAAACCAAATATTGTGACATCTATTCCCTGTACTGCAACACAAGGCAAACCAAATATTGTGACATCTATTCCCTGTACTGCAACACAAGGCAAACCAAATATTGTGACATCTATTCCCTGTACTGCAACACAAGGCAAACCAAATATTGTGACATCTATTCCCTGTACTGCAACACAAGGCAAACCAAATATTGTGACATCTATTCCCTGTACTGCAACACAAGGCAAACCAAATATTGTGACATCTATTCCCTGTACTGCAACACAAGGCAAACCAAATATTGTGACATCTATTCCCTGTACTGCAACACAAGGCAAACCAAATATTGTGACATCTATTCCCTGTACTGCAACACAAGGCAAACCAAATATTGTGACATCTATTCCCTGTACTGCAACACAAGGCAAACCAAATATTGTGACATCTATTCCCTGTACTGCAACACAAGGCAAACCAAATATTGTGACATCTATTCCCTGTACTGCAACACAAGGCAAACCAAATATTGTGACATCTATTCCCTGTACTGCAACACAAGGCAAACCAAATATTGTGACATCTATTCCCTGTACTGCAACACAAGGCAAACCAAATATTGTGACATCTATTCCCTGTACTGCAACACAAGACAAACCAAATATTGTGACATATATTCCCTGTACTGCAACACAAGGCAAACCAAATATTGTGACATCTATTCCCTGTACTGCAACACAAGACAAACCAAATATTGTGACATCTATTCCCTGTACTGCAACACAAGACAAACCAAATATTGTGACATCTATTCCCTGTACTGCAACACAAGACAAACCAAATATTGTGACATCTATTCCCTGTACTGCAACACAAGACAAACCAAATATTGTGACATCTATTCCCTGTACTGCAACACAAGGCAAACCAAATATTGTGACATCTATTCCCTGTACTGCAACACAAGACAAACCAAATATTGTGACATCTATTCCCTGTACTGCAACACAAGGCAATGGTTAAGGTTCTCCGAAGGCCCCGGTATCACATCAACAACAGACAACGAGTGAAGCCGCCAAAATGGCGAGAACCAGAACTTTGTATCTCCCTTGACACCTCAAAGGGTACAAGAGGAAGTCAAGAAAGAAAGTCAAGAAAGAAAGTTAAGAAAGAAAGTCAAGAAAGAAAGTCAAGAAAGAAAGTCAAGAAAGAAAGTCAAGAAAGAAAGTCAAGAAAGAAAGTCAAGAAAGAAAGTCAAGAAAGAAAGTCAAGAAAGAAAGTCAAGAAAGAAAGTCAAGAAAGAAAGTCAAGAAAGAAAGTCAAGAAAGAAAGTCAAGAAAGAAAGTCAAGAAAGAAAGTCAAGAAAGAAAGTCAAGAAAGAAAGTAAAGAAAGAAAGTCAAGAAAGAAAGTCAAGAAAGAAAGTCAAGAAAGAAAGTCAAGAAAGAAAGTAAAAATATTCAATTATTTAATCATGATTGCTTTGAGGGGAAATTAATAGACACAGCACTGAACATTCGCGTTTGCATCTATGTTCACTGTACTGCACAAACTATGCAATGCTGCCAAATCACAGTGCCAAGATATCAATGAATGACTTGTTGCTGATGACCAGGATCTTACAGCTTTTGAAGAAACAGAACTTCAACATTGGCTGGCCTTGAATAAAGAATGTCAAATGTTGTTGTTGTTGTTGTTGCGTTCGCCAGCTTTCAACTCTGACGAAGTCCCTAGAGACTAGGTACTGAATTTTGCGTGTTAATCCATTTTTCCCTGGCAGCCGTATGCACAGGAGTCCCTCGCCGCACAGGCAGATAACTCCGACTTCGGAGGTACTCACGTTTCTTTCCGTCGCTGAGTAACTGACGTTTCAAGCCGGGCCTCGCTTGATATTGATTAAAGAATGTCAAATGAATAACATGAAAATAAGCACTGAACAAGCATGTTATATCAATAGGAAGACAGAAGAAAACATGAAACATAGATCACCAAATTATAAAACAGATAAATAACAAAAGAAGAAAACATTTTCTGATATAGCTGTGATTTGGTTAAAGCTGACGTGTGTTCTAGATGCTGGAAATGTTCCGTTTCTCCCATACCGGCACGGGTTCGACCTCTTGTTGAATTCCTCGTTGTTTTCTCTTGTTGAATTCCTCGTTGTTTTCTCTTGTTGAATTCCTCGTTGTTTTCTCTTGTTGAATTTCTCGTTGTTTTCTCTTGTTGAATTCCTCGTTGTTTTCTCTTGTTGAATTTCTCGTTGTTTTCTCTTGTTGAATTTCTCGTTGTTTTCTCTTGTTGAATTTCTCGTTGTTTTCTCTTGTTGAATTCCTCGTTGTTTTCTCTTGTTGAATTTCTCGTTGTTTTCTCTTGTTGAATTTCTCGTTGTTTTCTCTTGTTGAATTTCTCGTTGTTTTCTCTTGTTGAATTTCTCGTTGTTTTCTCTTGTTGAATTTCTCGTTGTTTTCTCTTGTTGAATTCCTCGTTGTTTTCTCTTGTTGAATTCCTCGTTGTTTTCTCTTGTTGAATTCCTCGTTGTTTTCTCTTGTTGAATTCCTCGTTGTTTTCTCTTGTTGAATTTCTCGTTGTTTTCTCTTGTTGAATTCCTCGTTGTTTTCTCTTGTTGAATTTCTCGTTGTTTTCTCTTGTTGAACTTCTCGTAGTTTTCTCTTGTTGAATTTCTCGTTGTTTTCTCTTGTTGAATTTCTCGTTGTTTTCTCTTGTTGTACATGCACTTTGATCAGTGTTTCTATAACGGTACACTTCTATCTCTCTCATCGGAGATTCCTTCTTATCATCATCATCATCATCGAGTGCCTTCTCCGCAACGAAGGTTGGCTACCATGGATCGCCATTATACTCTGTTTCTTGCTTTGATGGTGCAGGCTGACATAGATTGACTTGTCCATCTTTTGATGTTACTCGTCCATGTTAGTCTTGGTCTGCCTCTGCCTCTTTTGCCTTGTATTTTTCCTTCCAATATTACTTTTAGTAGGCTGTTGTGTCTTTTAACATGCCCCAAAAATTTAATTTGTCTTGTCTTAATTGTGTTCAACAGTTCTCTTTTTATTTTCAGTTGTTTTAAAACTTCATCGTTTGTTATCTTTTGTTTCCATCCAATTCTGCCTATTCTTCTATAAATCCACATTTCAAAGGCTTCAATTTTCTGTTCTGTTTTCTTGTCTAATGTCCATGTTTCTGCACCATAAAGGAATATTGAGAAGATGTAACATTTTGCCATTCTTAGTTTCAGCCCTGCTGAAACCTTCTTATAGTCACAACAATTTGTTTATTTGATAATGTCATTGTCGGTCTGATCCTATATGTGCACAGATGCGCACACCAGGGTTTGCTTTTCCTCTGCAGGACCTAATTTAAAAAGACTGATATATGTCTTAAGGCCACATTGGAGTAAAGAAGAGGGTCTATAGCTCGTTTCAAATCACGTGCCCAACTTCAAAACGCTATTACTCAGTAACCGTTTGTTAAAAACTGTTGAAATTTTCCAAATGTTATTAGAATGCAAAAGACCCTTTAAATGTATATTTAACAAATATCTTGCAGCTGCAGTTTTCTTAAAGCGGCGAATTTCTTTGATGTTTGTCAAAATTGTAAACTGTGAACCCCTAAATAATAGAAATTACCGTAGTTGCTGGTCTATGATTAATTTTCACTAGGTAAAGGCGTGGCCGTAATGGCCAAATAACCTAATAAGACAAAACACCAGGAGAATTTTTGTCTTCTCAGTTCGAGGACGGACGATAATATCAAGGTATACCTGTATGTCCAATTTGCATAGTTGTGTGGTCCTGATAAGGACCGTTTGTTGAACTAATTTAAGGTAATATAGGGGCCAACATTGTGGGGGCTATATACTTTCATTCTGAATCAGACGAGTCTAAAAGATTAATAACTGTTTGGGGTTGAACATTCCACAAACCATCATTTTTCCAATATTCCTCTTCCTGTTTTAAGACGTGGTCTTCACATTTAGCCCAATAATCTTTGTCTATATTTAATAAAGCGAGATTAGCAAGAGTCTTTACATCGCATATTTTGAATGTTGTATTTTCATCTGCCGCTTGTCCTTTTAATTTTGCCCAGATTAGTTCTATTGGATTTAAATGAGCAGGGTAAGGTGGCAGCCTTAAACTTATATGACCGTGCTCTTGGATAATCTTATCTATTTAAAAAATCTTTGTCCTTCGTTTTTGCTTTACTAGAGATAGTAATTCAGGTTTTAAGTAAATGCTATTAAATTGTATGTGCTCCTTTGTGAGCCATATCTTAGTAGCATCTTTTGTACTGGATGACGTCGGGACTTTATCTTCAAGTGCAACAATGTTGTGGTACGCTGCATTGTCCATTATTAGGCAAGATGATCGATCTAGTGATGGGAGAACAGAATTTTCAATCCAATGTCTAAATATGTGACCATTCATCTCAGAGTGACAATCCCGATTGTCTATGGATTTTGAAAGAAAAATTAGCTCTGCATTCTGTATTAGTCCATGTTGTCGACTACCTGCATGAACAATTATCAAGCGCTGTCCTTTGCTGCTAGGTATTAATCTCTTAATCTTTCCATCTGATGACTGCCATTCCCTTTGGTTAGTGTGGTGAGCATTGATCCATGTTTCATCAAAGTACACAATATCATAACCTTGCTTGCGCACCTCTTTTACTTCACGTAAGTACTTGCTTCTCATGACTACTATATGTGGCTTCTCACAGATGATGTTTCGTCCATTGGAATACTTTCTGAATGTAAAGCCTGCAGCTCTCACATTCCTCCATAATGTAGACTTTGAAATTTCAATACTGTTGTTCTTTTTCAGCGATACTTTTAATTTTCTTATTGTAACAGTTTCATTCATACCCAACATTTTGCGAATTTCACTTCTAATAAGTTCACTGTCGAAATTATCCAACATTTTTGCTCTTCCTTGTGATTTTGTATATTTTGAACATTGACGGTCACGTGCTTGAATCCAGCGATTAAGTCACCGTTTAGATAAATCCAAAATGTGTCTTGTCCTATTCTCAGGGTTTTCTAAAGAATGAAATAATCTTCCTCGTTTAGCCTCTTTGCAAAAATAGTCATACATTTTTATTGCGATGTTTTGTAAACTGCAGAATTTCATTTTAAGACTCATGATAAATGTTATCATTCCACGTTTTCCACCTATGAATGAACGGAAATGGAACACACAATTTCTCGTGTTTTTTACAAGTGTCTAATTGTGTCAAAAAACCACGGTAAAAGCGTGCAAACACGTCAATTTTACCGTGTATGGATTTTTACTCGCTATTTTTAACTTAAAATACTGTAAACATTAAGTTTTGACTACATCAATGGGTCGTTATAAATTTATATAAATCAAATAAGCAACAATAATAACCAAATGTTTTTTTTTTATGAAATTAATTCCCTGTTGGGTTCTAATCATAATAACTTTACATGCAAATTTTGAACAACTTACAACAAGCGGTTAAAAAGCTATCGATTTTAAAAGTTGGGCACGAGTTATAAAACAAGCTATAACTTTTGCTGCATGGGGAGACCAGCCAATACTACTCGCCTCAGCTTATTTCCCACCTGAGTTCTGTCATCGCATTGATTAGTTTTACAGGGCCGACAGTTCTAATTACTTCAGCTGAGGTGGTTACACCAAGACAAGTGTGTCACGTTTCACTGAGTAACCAGTACAACAGATAAGTCAAACTTAGGGACATAGATAACTCTCGTGGACCTCGATATACATATCTTACAGTTGCTTCCCCTGAAGCAGAAATTAGTAATGTTCTTCAGTTATGTTACCCTCATGAAGGTATATATATATATACATACACAGAAGCACATTATGGTAATGGTTATGAAAGTCCACGACATCACTGCAAACGAATAAACATCCATAATTGCTCAACCGCTCGTGCCAGTGGAATCATCCGAATTACTATTTCATCTCCCGAATAAAGAAATGTAGCTGTAGTCCCTATCATAGCAGTCTCAGCACACGCCAAAAAGACATAAGACGAAACCGCACAGAAAGTGAACACATCCATCTGTTCTCCATCATACGATATCATCATTTATCGTAAACAATCGGAATATCGAAACATGATCAAAACAGATGAAACTCACAGCCCACGGTGTGCACAGAGCACTTAACTCAGTAGCTCCTGCAACAAGCCGGACTTGGAATATGAGGAGAGGAAGCACATTAATAACCCACCACTTTACAGATTCAGGAACATAGTTTTCAAATGTAAACACAAGTGTGGGAATACATTTTTCCCGTGTTTGTCATGAAGTCGGGACCTAATGGCAGCTGGAATAGAGAGTGTACCATTCCGTGTTTGTCATGAAGTAGGGACCTAATGGCAGCTGGAATAGAGAGTGTACCATTCCGTGTTTGTCATGAAGTAGGGACCTAATGGTAGCTGGAATAGAGAGTGTACCATTCCGTGTTTGTCATGAAGTAGGGACCTAATGGCAGCTGGAATAGAGAGTGTACCATTCAACCCACGATTTTTTGTACAGATTCATCATCATCATCATGTGCCATACCGGTTGGCGTAGGCGATCATGTCCTTCCACAATCTTCTATTTACAGTTCATCGTATCAGTTCTGTTGTTGACTGTTTTCCATGCCATGACACCAAGCTATTCAGTATTTTCTCTCTTTGTCGTCCGCGATCTCTCTTTCCCTGTATTTTGCCAGTTGTAGCCAAGTATTACAAAATTTCCTTATCTCATGATGTGCCAGAAAAATGTTGATTGCTTCATTCTGATGTTTTTCAAGAGTTCCCATTTTGTGTTGGTCTCTTTGAGAATAGAATTTGAGAATAGAATTTGAGAATAGAATTTGAGAATAGAACTTGAGAATAATTTATCATTGGTCTTTTTAGATGTCCAGGGAACTTTCAACATACTTCTGAGAAATCCCATCTCTGTGGCCTCTAATCGTCTCTTCATTTGTTTGTCTACTGTCCATGATTCGATTCCATAGATCAGAATTGGTTCTATATAGCACCGATGAACTCTCTTTCTCACTTCTATTGACAGAGATTATTTGTACAGAGTACATGAAAATTAATGTCGATTATAATGTAGACTAACCTCAGACGGAAGATTTACAAAAGAGGTGAGATGCAGAATGGCTCAGGCAAAAGCAGTTTTCCAAAAAAGAGGAAGATACTATGCAATCCATTTGTGACAATAGAAACAAGAAAAAGTGTTCTTAAATGTTATGTAGAGCCAATCTTAACATATGGATGTGAATCATGGACAATAGGACAACAGACAAGAACATCACTGGAGTCTGTAGAAATGTGGTTTTACCGAAGAATGTTGGGAATACCATGGACAGCTAAGAAGAATAATGAAAATGTTCTGAAAGAGACCAAAGCAAAAAGAGAGCTAATTTCCAATATTGGGAAGAAACAAACATAATTTTTTGGCCATGTAATGAGAAGAGAACAACTGGAATATATTGTAACAACTGGAAAAATTGAGGGACGAAGAGATAGAGGGAAGCAAAGAGAAAATATACCAGACAGCTTAAGAGAATGGCTTGGCAGAAGGTCGACAACATAAATAACTGTCGAGATCGAAAGTTGTGGAGAGACATGATCACCTACACCAGCAGGCCCGGTACTTGATGATGATGATGATAATGTAGACTGCAAGTATTCTGTTATTAAAGTAGAACATGGATAACAATAACATGTGAAAGATATTAGGAATAAAGGACCAGTTGAAATGAAATGTCTGAGACATTGAACGTTGAAGGTAACAAGACGAGACGAAATTAGGAAATAAAGAGACTAGGAGTAACCTGAATTCTGGCAGACATCGGCACGTTCAATAGTTCACAACTGTAAATCGTCCACCAACAAACAACATCGTAGCTGTCATCAATAATTACCAGTTAACTGCAACCAATAGCTCAGGTTAAGGAGAAAATGACCACCGTATTAGATGTCGCTAGAGCATGCATTGTAACTGCAGAAGTGTGAGTAGAGAGAGTAAAGGAACATTAAAACCATTCGCTGCAACATCTGAAGTAAACAAGGCTGCGTGTTGTCTCCACTCTTGTTATCATTTACATTGACAAAATATGCAATGCTGCCAAATCACAGTGTGAAGATATCAATGAATTACTTGTTGCTGATGACCAGGAGAACACACGGTAAAGGTGAATAATTGTTTTCTTTCAGCGTCGAGGGGAGATATAATTTGCGGTTTTTTTCTCTTCTGTTCGCTTCTGGTGCTGTTATGTTTCCTAGTGCTTCTAATATTCCATCGATCCATCTTTTTCGTGGTCGACCCTTGAGTCTGATGTTCTCACAACGTTTGTTAAAGGCTCGTTGTGTTGTGTTTTGATCTTTCTGTCTTTTCACATGACCAAACCGTTTTATCTGTTGTTTCTTTATATATTCTGTGGCGTTGGCTATTCCTAGCTTTTTTCTCAGTTCTTTTTTTTTCTGATCTTATCTCTCAGACTGTTTCCTGTCTTTCGTCTGACACATTTCATTTCTGTAGAGGCTATTTTTCTTATTGTTCTTGCATCTAGGGTCCAGGTCTAGCATTGGTAGCACAACGTTGGGATGAAGATTGTATTGTATAGTGCTCGCTTAGCCTCCAGTTATTTTCTTGTTGGACAATAGTGGTGATAACAGTCCAATGATTTGACAAGCTTTGTTGCTTCTTGATTCTATCTCTGCTGTTTGTGAATCATCGTTTGTCACTAAACTTCCTAGGTATTTGAATTCCTTTAATTGTTTTAGTTGTCTGCCTTCTATAGTTATGTTGATGTTCTGTTTATTTTTGGCGACATTCATGTCTTCTGTTTTGTTGATGTTGATTTTAATATTGTATTTTGTGCCTGAGATGTTGAGTCTGCTTATGTGTTCTTAGCTTTCATTAATGTATGTAATTAAATAGAAAATCATCGTGTTGACATAGAAATAGTCAACCATCTTTGTGTATATGTCGTCACGTTAGCACTTTTCAATTGTCAGGATACACAATACCATTGTCAACACAGACAAATATGACAGGCGTACATGGAGACACAGACAATATGGCAGGCGTACATGAATACACAGACAATATGGCAGGCGTACATGGATACACAGACAATATGGCAGGCGCACATGGATACACACAGACAATATGACAGGAGTACATGGATACACACAGACAATATGACAGGCGTACATGGATACACAGACAATATGACAGGAGTACATGGATACACACAGACAATATGACAGGCGTACATGGATACACACAGACATTATGATATTTGTACATGGATACACACAGACAATATGACAGTTGTACATGGATACAGACAGACAATATGACAGTTGTACATGGATACACACAGACAATATGACAGTTGTACATGGATACACACAGACAATATGACAGGATTACATGGATACACACAGACAATATGACAGTCGCACATGGATACACAGACAATATGGCAGGCGTACATGGATACACACAGACAATATGACAGGAGTACATGGATACACACAGACAATATGACAGGCGTACATGGATACACACAGACATTATGATATTTGTACATGGATACACACAGACAATATGACAGTTGTACATGGATACACACAGACAATATGACAGTTGTACATGGATACACACAGACAATATGACAGTTGTACATGGATACACACAGACAATATGACAGGCGTACATGGATACACACAGACAATATGACATGTGTACATGGATACACACAGACAATATGACAGGTGTACATGGAAACACACAGACAATATGACAGGTGTACATGGATACACACAGACAATATGACAGGCGTACATGGATACACACAGACAATATGACAGTTGTACATGGATACACACAGACAATATGACATGTGTACATGGATACTCACAGACAATATGACAGGTGTACATGGATACACACAGACAATATGACAGGTGTACATGGATTCACACAGACAATGTGACAGGTGTACATGGATACACACAGACATGACGTCATGGGACGCACCAAAATGGCAGCTTATTTATATTCGAGCTATGGACTAAGCAATGTTTACATTGAACAACACGATATATGTTATTGCAACGAGTTGGCAGATTTTTGAAAATGTTTTCAAAGGTTTGAACATAAATGTTTGTTCACAGTTCGTTAACCTTCGTTGTAGATAAAGTCGTTAATTCGATGGCTTCGTTTCAGACGTTAGTGACTTTGGTAGCTAAGGACCTAACTTGTGCAAACGGATGGCATTGACAAGGATCATTTTTAATCTATGAAGTGGGCTCATTGTGTGTTTAACTCAAAAGCATATGTGCTTTTTAACCAAAGACCTTTTTTTTTTTTGGGGGGGGAGGGACTCAATGAAGATATCCCCGATGTAAGAATAAATTGTACTATTAGTCCCATAAATGATTCGCTTCCAGAGGTTTATGATGTAAACAAAGCAGTTTTGTCATTGCAAGTGAATAATGTCCACACCTATAATTGGTCAGGATTGTGTAGCAGCAGCAGCTTTATAGCGAACACAGAAAACATCACAGGATTGTGCTGTTCTGAAACAGCTATGCCATGCTACCCTAGAATTGCCTTTAATGGGATTACTGTGACCACAAACCACTCTCCATGTGTGTGCCACATATTTACACCCCAGAAAGAAATACTGAATATAACAACATCATGTGCCGTCTGTGATATTAATGACCACAGACCAGGAGCCTCCAGTATGATTGATACAACTGTTGCACCCACCCGACTGGACTACCGACGTTCGGACAACCCGTGTTCGATTCCCGCTGGGAGCAGTGTGAATTGTACTCGTGGTTGGAAACAAAAAAATACCCCCACGGTCGACCCAGCCGTTGGCAGAAATGGGTACCAGGATATTATCCTGGGAAGGTGAGGAATGTCGCTTCGCATCTGAGTTTCGATGCTTGAGGCTACACTATACAGAAATATCCGAACATTTCTGGATAGGCGGCCGAGCACATATGAGTTTAAACTCGCGTGCTAAGACGCCGGTTCAAGTCTCGTACTTTACCTTTTAACTGTTGCACCAAGCACTTTATCAGCAGAGCCAGATCTATGGAATGTTAATCTGACATTGTTCTTGAATGATGTCCAAGTTAATGAGACATCAGAATCGTGTGGCGGCAGCTACAAGAAGGGAGCGGAGAACATCAATTTCTGCTGCTATAAAGGAGACTTGCCTTGCTATCCCAGAATTGCCTTAAATGGGATCACTGTAGTTGAAAACTTCTCCTCTTGTGTAAACTACACATTCACATCTGGGAGTGAATCAGTGAAGGTCACAAAATCATATTCTCTCTGTGGTTTTACTAACTACAGGTCATGTGGCTTCTATTGGATTGGAAATGATAACTTACCACCACTGTGTGTCTATATGTTTGGAATTGGAGTCATCAACGATGGCCTAACATCATCAAGTGCTATGACGATCATCATTTTCGGGAGGACGTGAACTCCCATGGTATATGGTGGATAGGCGGCAGGAACCATTGAAGGCTATGTCTGAAAAGTGTTCCTTGTTGCAGTTTCCTCATATTCCAAGTCCGGCTTGTTGCAGGAGCTACTGAGTTAAGTGCTCTGTGCACACCGTGAGCTGTGTGTCTCATCCTTTTTGATCCTGCTTCGATATCCCGCTTGTTTACGATGAATGATGATATCGTATGACAGGAACAGTTGGCTGTGTTCACTTTCTGCGCGGTTTCGCCTTATGTCTTTTGGCGTGTGCTGAGACTGCTACGATGGGAACTACAGTTACCTTTCTTTGTTTGGGAGATGAGTTAGTAATTCGGATGATTCCACTGGCACGGGCGGTTGAGCAATTATGGATTTTAATTCATTTGCTGTGATACCGAGGCCTTCTATAACCAATAACAATAACAATAACACACAGACAATGTGGCAGGTGTACATGTATGCACACTCACAATATGACAAGTGTACATGTATACTCACACACAATGTGACAAGTGTACATGGATGCACACACACGCGCTGAGAGAGAGAGAGAGAGAGTGAGAGTGAGAGAGAGAGAGAGAATGCACATCCGTGCTGTAACAACAAAAAGCAGGCCCCTAGAAAGAAGATAAAGTGCACAAAAAGTCGACCACAGTAACATGTCACTGAGGTTTGCACGATTTGTGAGTTGACAGGGAGCCCCAGAAACCGTTGGAAACATCCAAATGTTGATCATTAAACAAGTTCGACTTCGTTCAACAAACAAGTCACCGATCAGTACGCGACAACATCCCCCAGACACGTCTTACTAACGTCACTTCTCTACCAGATAAAGGTGGGCTCGAGAGGAGATTTTTTTTTTTATTAAAAAGATCAATATTATCGATCTTAAATTTCTTCATTGATTGATTGGAGGCAGCAGGTGTAAGTTGAATGTTTTTGTTCAATTGTTATCGCCCTTGTCCTGTGTTTTTTCCCACGACTTTACTCTACATCCTTCCACGAGTAACGCATGAACGCTTTTGTTATAATTTTCTTGTGTTGTCTTTTACCATTTTCTGTTTACTTTTCTCTCATTATAAACATCATGGAATATTTGATATGTAAACATTGTTATTGTGGCTGGCCAAGTAAGACTGGTGTACTTTAGTAGACGTGACACGTTCTTGTTTACCAGGAGAGCCTACATTTCGTTGAGTTTGAATTACACAGGGGGTGTTGCGTCTTAAATACATAGTGACGTCATCAACATATCGTCGACTTCTCGGAATTAAAGGAAAAATATATTCTTCTACAACAGAGAAAGGGGGGGGGGGGGAAAGAATGAGAGAGAGTGAGAAATAGACATTAAAAGGGAGAGAGAGAGAGAGAGAGAGAGAGAGAGAGAACAAAAACTGAATGACAATCACATACACATTGTTTAAACATGAATATACAAGTCGTGGAACAGAGCTGCGAGAACGCAATTATCGTTCCTATCTGGAAGACAAAGATGGCAGCAAACGTGATCGCACTCAAAATAAAGCAATATAGCTCGTACACGTCACAGTGCAGACATGTATTCTAAATTACTTGAGAAAAGACTCAGAGCAATAAAAGACAATCACTAATTGAAGTGCAAATGAGATTCATGAGAAGTAGGACTGGCATGGATCCTATGTTTGCTTTAAAACTGCTCCCCGTGAAAAATCTCTTGAGTATACCTGAGACATATATCACCTGTAGACCAGGAAATGTCGCTTGGCAGGGATGAGATGACAGTAGCAATGCAGATATTAAACACAACTTGTACAGCCACGCTATAAATAGCCCTTGTATGATAGCTGTACCAAGACAGTAGATATGAAGAATGAACTTGTTAGAAGATTTTGTTATCACAGACTCAGGCTAGGTCAACGACATAATGTGTCACACTACTAGTTATTACTTACATCGATCACATCGCACACATCAATCACCTCATACATCGATCACATCGCGCACATCAATCACCTCATACATCGATCACATTGCACACATCAATCACCTCATACATCGATCACATCGCACATATCAATCACCTCATACATCGATCACATTGCACACATCAATCACCTCATACATTGATCACATCGCACGCATCAATCACCTCATACATTGATCACATTGCACACATCAATCACCTCATACATTGATCACATTGCACACATCAATCACCTCATACATTGATCACATCGCACACATCAATCACACAAACGCATTGAACACCTCACACACATCAATCACCGCATACACATCAATCACTCACACACATTGATAACCCCCCCCCACACACACACACAAACACACATCAATCACCCCACACACATCAATCACCCCACAACATCGATCAAGCCACAACATTGGTCACATCACACACAATGATCGCATCACACTCATAGACCACCCCACTCATCGATGATATCACAACCACTGATTTCCCCACACACACATCGATCACCCACACATTGATTACGTCACACACATCGATCACCCCACACATTGATTACGTCACACACATCGATCACTCCACAAGTCAATGACATCACACACATTGATCACAACATACACATCGATCAAGACAAAAACATGGATTACCTCACACATCGATCACATCACACTCACCGATCACATCACACACATCGATCACATAAAACACATCGATCCTCCCACACATCGATCACATCACACTCACCGATCATATCACACATATCGATCACCCCACACATCGATCATATCAAACGTGAAAATCACATCACACACATCGATCACCGCACACACATCGATTACCACACACACATTGATCACCACACACACATCGATCAACCCACACATCAACCACATCATAAAGATCGGTCACATCACACACATCGATCACATCACTTACATTAATCATCCATACACATCGATCACACCACACACATCGATCAAGCCATATACATTGAGCACATCACACACATCGATCAAGCCATATACATTGAGCACATCACAAACATCGATCAAGCTATATACATTGGGCACATCACAAAAATCTATCAAGCCATATACATTGGGCACATCACACACATCAATCAAGCCATATACATTGGGCGCATCACAAACATCGATCAAGCCACAAACATCGATCAAGCCATATGCATTGGGCACATCACAAACATCGATCAAGCCATATACATTGGGCACATCACAAACATCGATCAAGCCATATACATTGGGCACATCACACACATCGATCAAGTCATATACATTGGGCACATCACAAACATCGATCAAGTCATATACATTGGGCACATCACACACATCGATCAAGTCATATACATTGGGCACATTACACACATCGATCATGCCACACAAATCGATCAAGCAATATACATTGGGCACATCACACACATCGATCAAGCCACACACATCGATCAAGCCATATACATTGGGCACATCACACACATCGATCAAGCCATATACATTGGGCGCATCACACACATCGATCAAGCCATATACATTGATCAAGTTATATACATTGAGCACATCACACTCATCGATCAAGCCATACACATCGATCAAGCCACACACATCGATCAAGCCATATACATTGAGCACATCAGACACATCGATCAAGCCACACACATCGATCAAGCCATACACATCGATAAAGTTATATACATTGAGCACATCACTCACATCGATCAAGCCACATACATCGATCAAGTTATATACATTGAGCACATCACTCACATCGATCAAGCCATACACATCGATCAAGTTATATACCTTGAGCACATCAGACACATCGATCAAGCCACACACATCGATCAAGCCAGACACATTGAGAACATCACACACACCGATCATGTTATATACATTGAGCACATTACACACATCGATCAAACCACACACATCGATCAAGTTATATACATTGAGCAAATCACACACATCGATCAAGCCACATACATCGATCAAGCCACATACATTGATCAAGCCATATACATTGATCGCATCACACACATCGATCAAGCCACATACATCGACCAAGCCACATACATCGAACAAGCCATACACATTGAGCACATCACAAACATCGATCAAGCCATATACATTGAGGACATCACAAACATCGATCAAGCTATATACATTGAGCACATCACACACATCGATCAAGCCACACACATCGATCAAGTTATATACATTGAGCACATTACACACATCGATCAAGCTACACACATCGATCAAGTTATATACATTGAGCACATCACACACATCGATCAAGCCACATACATCGATCAAGCTATATACACTGAGCACATTACACACATCGATCAAGCCACATACATCGATCAAGCCACATACATCGATCAAGCCATATACATTGAGCACATCATTCACATCGATCAAGCCACACACATCGATCAAGTTATATACATTGAGCACATCACACACATCGATCAAGCCACATACATCGATCAAGCCACAGACATCGATCAAGCTATATACATTAGACACATCACACACAACGACCAAGCCATACACATTGAGCACATCACACACATCGATCAAGCAACATACATCGATCAAGCCACATACATCGATCAAGCCACATACATCGATCAAGCCATATACATTGAGCATATCACACATATCGATCAAGCCACATACATCGATCAAGCTATATACATTAGACACATCACACACAACGATCAAGCCACATACTTCGATCAAGCCATACACATTGAGCACATCACACACATCGATCAAGGAACATACTTCGATCAAGCCACATACATCGATCAAGCCACATACATCGATCAAGCCATATACATTGAGCATATCACACATATCGATCAAGCCACACACATCGATCAAGCCAGACACTTTGAGCACATCACTCACATCGATCAAGCCATACACATCGATCAAGTTATATACATTGAGCACATCACACACATCGATCAAGCCATATACATTGAGCACATCACATACATCCATCAAGCCATATACATTGAGAACATCAGACACATCGATCAAGCCACACACATCGATCAAGCCATACACATCGATCAAGTCATATACATTGAGCACATCACTCACATCGATCAAGCCATACACATCGATCAAGCCACACACATCGATCAAGCCATTCACATTGAGCACATCACTCACATCGATCAAGCCATACACATCCATCAAGTTATATACATTGAGCACATCACACTCATCGATCAAGCCATACACATCGATCAAGCCACACACATCGATCAAGCCATATACATTGAGCACATCAGACACATCGATCAAGCCACACACATCGATCAAGCCATACACATCGATAAAGTTATATACATTGAGCACATCACTCACATCGATCAAGCCACATACATCGATCAAGTTATATACATTGAGCACATCACTCACATCGATCAAGCCATACACATCGATCAAGTTATATACATTGAGCACATCAGACACATCGATCAAGCCATACACATTGAGCACAACACACACATCGATCAAGCCATACACATTGAGAACATCACACACACCGATCATGTTATATAAATTGAGCACATTACACACATCGATCAAACCACACACATCGATCAAGTTATATACATTGAGCAAATCACACACATCGATCAAGCCACATACATCGATCAAGCCACATACATTGATCAAGCCATATACATTGATCGCATCACACACATCGATCAAGCCACATACATCGACCAAGCCACATACATCGAACAAGCCATACACATTGAGCACAACACACACATCGATCAAGTCACTTACATCGATCAAGCCTTATACATTGAGCACATCAGACACATCGATCAAGCCACACACATCAATCAAGCTATATACATTGAACACATCACACACACCGATCAAGCTACATAAATCGATCAAGCTATATACATTGAGCACATCACACACATCGATCAAGCCACACACATCAATTAAGCTATATAAATTGAGCACATCACACACATCTATCAAGCCACACACATCAATCAAGCTATATACATTGAACACATCACACACATCGATCAAGCCACATACATCGATTAAGCTATATACATTAGCACATCACACACATCGATCAAGCCACACACATCAAACAAGCTATATACATTGAGCACATCACACACATCGATTAAGTCACATACATCGATCAAGCTATATACATTGAACACATCACACACCTCGATCAAGCCACATACATCGATCAAGCTATATACATTGAGCACATCACACACATCGATCAAGCCATATACATTGGGCGCATCACACACATCGTTCAAGCCACAATTATCGATCAAGCCATATACATTGGGCACATCACAAACATCGATCAAGCCATATACATTGGGCACATCACACACATCGATCATGCCACACAAATCGATCAAGCCATATACATTGAGCACATCACACACATCGATCAAGCCACACACATCGATCAAGCCATATACATTGGGCACATCACAAACATCGATGAAGCCATATACATTAGGCACATCACAAATATCGATGAAGCCATATACATTGGGCACATCACAAACATCGATGAAGCCATATACATTGGGCACATCACAAACATCGATGAAGCCATATACATTGGGCACATCACACACATCGATCAATCCATATACATTGGGCGCATCACAAACATCGATCAGCCATATACATTGGGCACATCACAAACATCGATGAAGCCATATACATTGGGCACATCACACACATCGATCAAGCCATATACATTGGGCACATCACAAACATCGATCAAGCCATATACATTGGGCACATCACACACATCGATCAAGCCATATACATTGGGCACATCACAAACATCGATCAAGCCATATACATTGAGCACATCAGACACATCAATCAAGCCACATACATTGATCAAGCCATATGCATTGGGCACATCACAAACATCGATCAAGCCATATATATTGACCACATCAGACACATCGATGAAGCCATATACATTGAGCACATCTTACACATCGATCAAGCCACACACATCGATCAAGCCAGACACATTGAGCACATCACTCACATCGATCAAGCCATACACATCGATCAAGTTATATACATTGAGCACATCACACACATCGATCAAGCCATATACATTGAGCACATCACACACATCGATCAAGCCATATACATTGAGCACATCACACACATCGATCAAGCCATATACATTGAGCACATCACAAACATCGATCAAGCCATACACATTGAGCACATCACAAACATCGATCAAGCCATATACATTGAGCACATCACAAACATCGATCAAGCCATATACTTTGAGCACATCACAAACATCGATCAAGCTATATACATTGAGCACATCACACACATCGATCAAGCCACACACATCGATCAAGTTATATACATTGAGCACATTACACACATCGATCAAGCTACACACATCGATCAAGTTATATACATTGAGCACATCACTCACATCGATCAAGCCACATACATCGATCAAGCTATATACATTGAGCACATTACACACATCGATCAAGCCACATACATCGATCAAGCCACATACATCGATCAAGCCATATACATTGAGCACATCACTCACACCGATCAAGCCACACACATCGATCAAGTTATATACATTGAGCACATCACTCACATCGATCAAGCCACATACATCGATCAAGCTATATACATTGACCACATCAGACACATCGATGAAGCCATATACATTGAGCACATCCTACACATCGATCAAGCCACACACATCGATCAAGCCAGACACATTGAGCACATCACTCACATCGATCAAGCCATACACATCGATCAAGTTATATACATTGAGCGCAGTACACACATCGATCAAACCACACACATCGATCAACTTATATACATTGAGCACATCACACACATCGATCAAGCCACATACATCGATCAAGCCACATACATTGGTCAAGCCTTATACATTGATCGCATCACACACATCGATCAAGCCACATACATCGACCAAGCCACATACATCGATCAAGCCATACACATAGAGCACATCACAAACATCGATCAAGCCATATACATTGAGCACATTACAAACATCGATCAAGCTATATACATTGAGCACATCACACACATCGATCAAGCCACACACATCGATCAAGTTATATACATTGAGCACATTACACACATCGATCAAGCTACACACATCGATCAAGTTATATACATTGAGCACATCACACACATCGATCAAGCCACATACAACGATCAAGCTATATACATTGAGCACATTACACACATCGATCAAGCCACATACATCGATCAAGCCACATACATCAATCAAGCCATATACATTGAGCACATCATTCACATCGATCAAGCCACACACATCGATCAAGTTATATACATTGAGCACATCACACACATCGATCAAGCCACATACATCGATCAAGCCACATACATCGATCAAGCTATATACATTAGACACATCACACACAACGATCAAGCCACATACTTCGATCAAGCCATACACATTGAGCACATCACACACATCGATCAAGCAACATACATCGATCAAGCCACATACATCGATCAAGCCACATACATCGATCAAGCCATATACATTGAGCATATCACACATATCGATCAAGCCACATACATCGTTCAAGCTATATACATTGAGCACATCACACACATCGATCAAGCCACATACATCGATCAAGCCTTATACATTGAGCACATCAGACACATCGATCAAGCCACACACATCAATCAAGCTATATACATTGAACACATCACACACACCGATCAAGCTACATAAATCGATCAAGCTATATACATTGAGCACATCACACACATCGATCAAGCCACACACATCAATTAAGCTATATACATTGAGCACATCACACACATCTATCAAGCCACACACATCAATCAAGCTATTTACATTGAACACATCACACACATCGATCAAGCCACATACATCGATCAAGCTATATACATTAGCACATCACACACATCGATCAAGCCACACACATCAATCAAGCTATATACATTGAGCACATCACACACATCGATTAAGTCACATACATCGATCAAGCTATATACATTGAACACATCACACACCTCGATCAAGCCACATACATCGATCAAGCTATATACATTGAGCACATCACACACATCGATCAAGCCATATACATTGGGCGCATCACACACATCGTTCAAGCCACAATTATCGATCAAGCCATATACATTGGGCACATCACAAACATCGATCAAGCCATATACATTGGGCACATCACAAACATCGATCAAGCCATATACATTGGGCACATCACAAACATCGATCAAGTCATATACATTGGGCACATCAAACACATCGATCATGCCACACAAATCGATCAAGCCATATACATTGGGCACATCACACACATCGATCAAGCCACACATCGATCAAGCCATATACATTGGGCACATCACAAACATCGATGAAGCCATATACATTAGGCACATCACAAACATCGATGAAGCCATATACATTGGGCACATCACAAACATCGATGAAGCCATATACATTGGGCACATCACAAACATCGATGAAGCCATTTACATTGGGCACATCACACACATCGATCAATCCATATACATTGGGCGCATCACAAACATCGATCAGCCATATACATTGGGCACATCACAAACATCGATGAAGCCATATACATTGGGCACATCACACACATCGATCAAGCCATATACATTGGGCACATCACAAACATCGATCAAGCCATATACATTGGGCACATCACACACATCGATCAAGCCATATACATTGGGCACATCACAAACATCGATCAAGCCATATACATTGAGCACATTAGACACATCAATCAAGCCACATACATTGATCAAGCCATATGCATTGGGCACATCACAAACATCGATCAAGCCATATACATTGACCACATCAGACACATCGATGAAGCCATATACATTGAGCACATCCTACACATCGATCAAGCCACACACATCGATCAAGCCAGACACATCGATCAAGTTATATACATTGAGCACATCACACACATCGATCAAGCCATATACATTGAGCACATCACACACATCGATGAAGCCATATACATTGAGCACATCACACACATCGATCAAGCCATATACATTGAGCACATCACAAACATCGATCAAGCCATACACATTGAGCACATCACAAACATCGATCAAGCCATATACATTGAGCACATCACAAACATCGATCAAGCCATATACATTGAGCACATCACAAACATCGATCAAGCTATATACATTGAGCACATCACACACAACGATCAAGCCACACACATCGATCAAGTTATATACATTGAGCACATTACACACATCGATCAAGCTACACACATCGATCAAGTTATATACATTGAGCACATCACACACATCGATCAAGCCACATACATCGATGAAGCCACTTACATCGATCAAGCCATATACATTGAGCACATCACTCACATCGTTCAAGCCACACACATCGATCAAGCCACATACATCGATCAAGCTATATACATTGGACACATCACACACAACGATCAAGCCACATACTTCGATCAAGCCATACACATTGAGCACATCACACACATCGATCAAACAACATACATCGATCAAGCCACATACATCGATCAAGCCACATACATCGATTAGGCCATATACATTGAGCATATCACACATATCGATCAAGCCACATACATCGATCAAGCCTTATACATTGAGCACATCAGACACATCGATCAAGCCACACACATCAATCAAGCTATATACATTGAACACATCACACACACCGATCAAGCTACATAAATCGATCAAGCTATATACATTGAGCACATCACACACATCGATCAAGCCACACACATCAATTAAGCTATATACATTGAGCACATCACACACATCGATCAAGCCACACACATCAATCAAGCTATATACATTGAACACATCACACACATCGATCAAGCCACATACATCGATCAAGCTATATACATTAGCACATCACACACATCGATCAAGCCACACACATCAATCAAGCTATATACATTGAGTACATCACACACATCGATTAAGTCACATACATCGATCAAGCTATATACATTGAGCACATCACACACATCGATCAAGCCATATACATTGGGCGCATCACAAACATCGATCAAGCCACAAACATCGATCAAGCCATATACATTGGGCACATCACAAACATCGATCAAGCCATATACATTGGGCACATCACAAACATCGATCAAGCCATATACATTGGGCACATCACAAACATCGATCAAGTCATATACATTGGGCGCATCACAAACATCGATGAGCCATATACATTGGGCACATCACAAACATCGATGAAGCCATATACATTGGGCACATCACAAACATCGATGAAGCCATATACATTGAGCGCATCACAAACATCGATCAAGCCACAAACATCGATCAAGCTATATACATTAGCACATCACACACATCTATCAAGCCACACACATCAATCAAGCTACATACATTGAGCACATCACACACATCGATTTAGTCACATACATCGATCAAGCTATATACATTGAACACATCACACACATCGATCAAGCCACATACATCGATCAAGCTATATACATTAGCACATCACACACATCGATCAAGCCACACACATCAATCAAGCTATATACATTGAGTACATCACACACATCGATTAAGTCACATACATCGATCAAGCTATATACATTGAGCACATCACACACATCGATCAAGCCATATACATTGGGCGCATCACAAACATCGATCAAGCCACAAACATCGATCAAGCCATATACATTGGGCACATCACAAACATCGATCAAGCCATATACATTGGGCACATCACAAACATCGATCAAGCCATATACATTGGGCACATCACAAACATCGATCAAGTCATATACATTGGGCGCATCACAAACATCGATGAGCCATATACATTGGGCACATCACAAACATCGATGAAGCCATATACATTGGGCACATCACAAACATCGATGAAGCCATATACATTGAGCGCATCACAAACATCGATCAAGCCACAAACATCGATCAAGCTATATACATTAGCACATCACACACATCTATCAAGCCACACACATCAATCAAGCTACATACATTGAGCACATCACACACATCGATTTAGTCACATACATCGATCAAGCTATATACATTGAACACATCACACACCTCGATCAAGCCACATACATCGATCAAGCTATATACATTGAGCACATCACACACATCGATCAAGCCATATACATTGAGCGCATCACAAACATCGATCAAGCCACAATTATCGATCAAGCCATATACATTGGGCACATCACAAACATCGATCAAGCCATAAACATTGGGCACATCACAAACATCGATCAAGCCATATACATTGGGCACATCTCAAACATCGATCAAGTCATATACATTGGCACATCACACACATCGATCATGCCACACAAATCGATCAAGCCATATACATTGGGCACATCACAAACATCGATCAAGCCATATACATTGGGCACATCACACACACCGATCAAGCTATATACATTGAGCACATCACACACATCGATCAAGCCATATACATTGGGCGCATCACAAACATCGATCAAGCCACAATTATCGATAAAGCCATATACATTGGGCACATCACAAACATCGATCAAGCCATATACATTGGGCACATCAATAACATCGATCAAGCCATATACATTGGGCACATCACAAACATCGATCAAGTCATATACATTGGGCACATCACACACATCGATCATGCCACACAAATCGATCAAGCCATATACATTGGGCACATCACAAACATCGATCAAGCCATATACATTGGGCACATCACACACATCGATCAAGCCACATACATCGATCAAGCTATATACATTAGCACATTACACACATCGATCAAGCCACACACATCAATCAAGCTATATACATTGAGCACATCACACACATCGATTAAGTCACATACATCGATCAAGCTATATACATTGAACACATCACACACCTCGATCAAGCCACATACATCGATCAAGCTATATACATTGAGCACATCACAAACATCGATCAAGCCATATACATTGGGTACATCACAAACATCGATCAAGCCATATACATTGGGCACATCACAAACATCGATCAAGCCATATACATTGGGTACATCACAAACATCGATCAAGCCATATACATTGGGCACATCACAAACATCGATCAAGTCATATACATTGGGCACATCACACACATCGATCATGCCACACAAATCGATCAAGCCATATTTTTTTGGGCACATCACAAACATCGATCAAGCCATATACATTGGGCACATCACAAACATCGATCAAGTCATATACATTGGGCACATCACACACATCGATCATGCCACAAAAATCGATAAAGCCATATACATTGGGCACATCACACACATCGATCAAGCCACACACATCGATCAAGCCATATACATTGGGCACATCACAAACATCGATGAAGCCATATACATTGGGCACATCACAAACATCGATGAAGCCATATACATTGGGCACATCACAAACATCGATGAAGCCATATACATTGGGCACATCACACACATCGATCAATCCATATACATTGGGCGCATCACAAACATCGATCAGCCATATACATTGGGCACATCACAAACATCGATGAAGCCATATACATTGGGCACATCACACACATCGATCAAGCCACACACATCGATCAAGCCATATACATTGGGCACATCACAAACATCGATGAAGCCATATACATTGGGCACATCACAAACATCGATAAAGCCATATACATTAGGCACATCACAAACATCGATGAAGCCATATACATTGGGCACATCACACACATCGATCAATCCATATACATTGGGCGCATCATAAACATCGATCAGCCATATACATTGGGCACATCACAAACATCGATGAAGCCATATACATTGGGCACATCACACACATCGATCAATCCATATACATTGGGCGCATCACAAACATCGATCAGCCATATACATTGGGCACATCACAAACATCGATGAAGCCATATACATTGGGCACATCACACACATCGATCAAGCCATATACATTGGGCACATCACAAACATCGATCAAGTCATATACATTGGGCACATCACACACATCGATCAAGCCATATACATTGGGCACATCACAAACATCGATCAAGCCATATACATTGAGCACATCAGACACATCAATCAAGCCACATACATTGATCAAGCCATATGCATGGGCACATCACAAACATCGATCAAGCCATATACATTGACCACATCAGACACATCGATGAAGCCATATACATTGAGCACATCCTACACATCGATCAAGCCACACACATCGATCAAGCCAGACACATTGAGCACATCACTCACATCGATCAAGCCATAAACATCGATCAAGTTATATACATTGAGCACATCACACACATCGATCAAGCCATATACATTGAGCACATCACACACATCGATCAAGCCATATACATTGAGCACATCACACACATCGATCAAGCCATATACATTGAGCACATCACAAACATCGATCAAGCCATACACATTGAGCACATCACAAACATCGATCAAGCCATATACATTGAGCACATCACAAACATCGATCAAGCCATATACATTGAGCACATCACAAACATCGATCAAGCTATATACATTGAGCACATCACACACATCGATCAAGCCACACACATCGATCAAGTTATATACATTGAGCACATTACACACATCGATCAAGCTACACACATCGATCAAGTTATATACATTGAGCACATCACTCACATCGATCAAGCCACATACATCGATCAAGCTATATACATTGAGCACATTACACACATCGATCAAGCCACATACATCGATCAAGCCACATACATCGATCAAGCCATATGCATGGGCACATCACAAACATCGATCAAGCCATATACATTGACCACATCAGACACATCGATGAAGCCATATACATTGAGCACATCCTACACATCGATCAAGCCACACACATCGATCAAGCCAGACACATTGAGCACATCACTCACATCGATCAAGCCATAAACATCGATCAAGTTATATACATTGAGCACATCACACACATCGATCAAGCCATATACATTGAGCACATCACACACATCGATCAAGCCATATACATTGAGCACATCACACACATCGATCAAGCCATATACATTGAGCACATCACAAACATCGATCAAGCCATACACATTGAGCACATCACAAACATCGATCAAGCCATATACATTGAGCACATCACAAACATCGATCAAGCCATATACATTGAGCACATCACAAACATCGATCAAGCTATATACATTGAGCACATCACACACATCGATCAAGCCACACACATCGATCAAGTTATATACATTGAGCACATTACACACATCGATCAAGCTACACACATCGATCAAGTTATATACATTGAGCACATCACTCACATCGATCAAGCCACATACATCGATCAAGCTATATACATTGAGCACATTACACACATCGATCAAGCCACATACATCGATCAAGCCACATACATCGATCAAGCCATATACGTTGAGCACATCACTCACATCGATCAAGCCGCACACATCGATCAAGTTATATACATTGAGCACATCACTCACATCGATCAAGCCACATACATCGATCAAGCCACATACATCGATCAAGCTATATACATTGGACACATCATACACAACGATCAAGCCACATACTTCGATCAAGCCATACACATTGAGCAGATCACACACATCGATCAAGCAACATACATCGATCAAGCTACATACATCGATCAAGCCACATACATCGATTAGGCCATATACATTGAGCTTATCACACATATCGATCAAGCCACATACATCGATCAAGCCTTATACATTGAGCACATCAGACACATCGATCAAGCCACACACACATCAATTAAGCTATATACATTGAGCACATCACACACATCGATCAAGCCACACACATCAATCAAGCTATATACATTGAACACATCACACACATCGATCACGCCACATACATCAATCAAGTTATATACATTGAACACATCACACACATCGATCAAGCCACATACATCGATCAAGCTATATACATTAGCACATCACACACATCGATCAAGCCACACACATCAATCAAGCTATATACATTGAGCACATCACACACCTCGATCAAGCCACATACATCGATCAAGCTATATACATTGAGCACATCACACACATCGATCAAGCCATATACATTGGGCGCATCACAAACATCGATCAAGCCACAAACATTGATCAAGCCATATACATTGGGCACATCACAAAAATCGATCAAGCCATATACATTGGGCTCATCACAAACATCGATCAAGCCATATACATTGGGCACATCACAAACATCGATCAAGTCATATACATTGGGCACATCACACACATCGATCATGCCACACAAATCGATCAAGCCATATACATTGGGCACATCACACACATCGATCAAGCCACACACATCGATCAAGCCATATACATTGGGCACATCACAAACATCGATGAAGCCATATACATTGGGCACATCACAAATATCGATGAAGCCATATACATTGGGCACATCACAAACATCGATGAAGCCATATACATTGGGCACATCACAAACATCGATGAAGCCATTTACATTGGGCACATCACACACATCGATCAATCCATATACATTGGGCGCATCACAAACATCGATCAGCCATATACATTGGGCACATCACAAACATCGATGAAGCCATATACATTGGGCACATCACAAACATCGATGAAGCCATATACATTGAGCGCATCACAAACATCGATCAAGCCACAAACATCGATCAGAGCCATATACATTGGGCGCATCACACACATCGATTAAGCCATATACATTGGGCACATCACACACATCGATCAAGCCATATACATTGGGCACATCACACACATCGATCAAGCCATATACATTGGGCACATCACAAACATCGATCAAGTCATATACATTGGGCACATCACACACATCGATCAAGCCATATACATTGGGCACATCACAAACATCGATCAAGCCATATACATTGAGCACATCAGACACATCAATCAAGCCACATACATTGATCAAGCCATATGCATTGGGCACATCACAAACATCGATCAAGCCATATACATTGAGCACATCAGACACATCGATGAAGCCATATACATTGAGCACATCCTACACATCGATCAAGCCACACACATCGATCAAGCCAGACACATTGAGCACATCACTCACATCGATCAAGCCATACACATCGATCAAGTTATATACATTGAGCACATCACACACATCGATCAAGCCATATACATTGAGCACATCACACACATCGATCAAGCCATATACATTGAACACATCACACACATCGATCAAGCCATATACATTGAGCACATCACAAACATCGATCAAGCCATACACATTGGACACATCACAAACATCGATCAAGCTATATACATTGAGCACATCACACACATCGATCAAGCTATATACATTGAGCACATCACACACATCGATCAAGCCACATACATCGATCAAGCCATATACATTGATCAAGCCATATACATTGATCGCATCACACACATCGATCAAGCCACATACATTGACCAAGCCACATACATCGATCAAGCCATATACATTGAGCACATCACAAACATCGATCAAGCCATATACATTGAGCACATCACAAACATCGATCAAGCCATACACATTGAGCACATCACAAACATTGAACACATCACAAACATCGATCAAGCTATATACATTGAGCACATCACACACATCGATCAAGCCACACACATCGATCAAGCCATATACATTGGGCACATTACACACATCGATCAAGCTACACACATCGATCAAGTTATATACATTGAGCACATCACTCACATCGATCAAGCCACATATATCGATCAAGCTATATACATTGAGCACATTACACACATCGATCAAGCCACACACATCGATCAAGTTATATACATTGAGCACATCACACACATCGATCAAGCCACATACATCGATCAAGCCACATACATCGATCAAGCCATATACATTGAGCACATCACTCACATCGATCTAGCCACACACATCGATCAAGTTATATACATTGAGCACATCACACACATCGATCAAGCCACATACATCGATCAAGCCACATACATCGTTCAAGCTATATACATTGGACACATCACACACAACGATCAATCCACATACATCGATCAAGCCATATACATTGAGCACATCACACACATCGATCAAGCCACATACATCGATCAAGCCACATACATCGATCAAGCCATATACAATGAGCATATCACACATATCGATCAAGCCACATACATCGTTCAAGCTATATACATTGAGCACATCACACACATCGATCAAGCCACATACATCGATCAAGCCTTATACATTGAGCACATCACACACATCGATCAAGCCACACACATCAATCAAGCTATATACATTGATCACATCACACACACCGATCAAGCTACATACATCGATCAAGCTATATACATTGAGCACATCACACACATCGATCAAGCCACACACATCAATTAAGCTATATACATTGAGCACATCACACACATCGATCAAGCCACACACATCGATCAAGCTATATACATTATCACATCACACACATCGATCAAGCCACACACATCAATCAAGCTATATACATTGAGCACATCACACACATCGATTAAGTCACATACATCGATCAAGCTATATACATTGAACACATCACACACATCGATCAAGCCACATACATCGATCAAGCTATATACATTGAGCACATCACACACATCGATCAAGCCATATACATTGAGCGCATCACAAACATTGATCAAGCCACAATCATCGATCAAGCCATATACATTGGGCACATCACAAACATCGATCAAGTCATATACATTGGGCACATCACACACATCGATCAAGCCACACACATCGATCAAGCCATATACATTGGGCACATCACAAACATCGATGAAGCCATATACATTGGGCACATCACAAACATCGATGAAGCCATATACATTGGGCACATCACAAACATCGTTGAAGCCATATACATTGGGCACATCATACACATCGATCAATCCATATACATTGGGCGCATCACAAACATCGATCAAGCCATATACATTGGGCACATCACAAACATCGATGAAGCCATATACATTGGGCATATCACAAACATCGATGAAGCCATATACATTGATCGCATCACAAACATCGATCAAGCCACAAACATCGATCAGAGCCATATACATTGGGCGCATCACACACATCGATCAAGCCATATACATTGGGCACATCACAAACATCGATCAAGCCATATACATTGGGCACATCACACACATCGATCAAGCCATATACATAGGGCACATCACAAACACCGATCAAGCCACATACATCGATCAAGCCACATACATCGATCAAGCTATATACATTGGACACATCACACACATCGATCAAGCCACATACATCGATCAAGCCACATACATCGATCAAGCCACATACATCGATCAAGCCATATAAATTGAGCACATCACACACATCGATCAATCCACATACATCGATCAAGCCATATACATTGAGCACATCACACACATCGATCAAGCCACACACATCGATCAAGCCATATACATTGGGCACATCACACACATCGATCAAGCCATATAAATTGAGCACATCACACACATCGATCAAGCCACATACATCGATCAAGCCATATACATTGAGCACATCACACACATCGATCAAGCCACACACATCGATCAAGCCATATACATTGGGCACATCACACACATCGATCAAGCCACATACATCGATCAAGCCATATACATTGAGCACATCACACACATCGATCAAGCCACATACATCGATCAAGCCACATACATCGATCAAGCCATATACATTGAGCATATCACACATATCGATCAAGCCACATACATCGATCAAGCCATATACATTGAGCATATCACACATATCGATCAAGCCACATACATCGATCAAGCTATATACATTGAGCACATCACACACATCGATCAAGCCACACACATCAATTAAGCTATATACATTGAGCACATCACACACATCGATCAAGCCACATACATCAATCAAGCTATATACATTGAACACATCACACACATCGATCAAGCCACATACATCGATCAAGCTATATACATTGAGCACATCACACACATCGATCAAGCCACACACATCAATCAAGCTATATACATTGAGCACATCACACACATCGATTAAGTCACATACATCGATCAAGCTATATACATTGAGCACATCACTCACATCGATCAAGCCACATACATCGATCAAGCTATATACATTGAGCACATCACACACATCGATTAAGCCACATACATCGATCAAGCTATATACATTGAACACATCACACACATCGAGCAAGCCACATACATCGATCAAGCTATATACATTGAACACATCACACACATCGATCAAGCCACACGCATAGTCACCCAGCAAAAACATCTCCCACCGCACATATCGCTGCCATCACACACATTGATCACATCACAAGATACTATGGATCGCATCACACATATCGATCATATCACGAACATGGATTTGGGGGCATCGGTAGCCTAGTTGGGAAAACTACCCCTTGGGCAATCGATGTTCGACAACCCGTGTTCAGTACCCGCTGGAAGCAGTTTGTGAATTGTACTCGTGGTTGGAACAAAATATACCTGAGGTCGACCCACCCGCCAGCAGAAATGGGTACCTGGGTACTACTCTGGGAAGGTGAAGAATGTAGCGCGCATCGTGAGTTTCGATGTTTGAAGCGACACTATCCAGAAGTCTTCGGACACATCTGAATAGACGGCCGAGCACATATGGGTGTAAAATCATGTGCTATGACGCCGATTCAAGTCTCGTACTTTACCTTGACCTTACATCGATCACACCACATGCATCAATATCATCACACACATCGATTACCCAAAACACATCGATCAAGCCACAACACAGACCACATTACACACATTGATCACATCACACACTGAAACCTCACAAAATGCTCTTCGTGCACTAGATGATGCTATGTCGGCGTAAGACTTCTCATTGAATGCCGCAAGAGCCTGCAGCAAGAGCCTGCAGCAAGAGTCTGCAGCACGAGTCTGCAGCAAGGGCCTGCAGCAAGAGTCTGCAGCAAGAGCCTGCAGCAAGAGTCTGCAGCAAGAGTCTGCAGCGAGAGTCTGCAGCAAGAGCCTGCAGCAAGAGCCTGCAGCAAGAGTCTGCAGCAAGGGCCTGCAGCAAGAGCCTGCAGCAAGTCTTCAGCAAGAGTCTGCAGCAAGAGTCTGCAGCAAGAGCCTGCAGCAAGAGCCTGCAGCAAGAGTCTGCAGCAAGAGTCTGCAGCAAGAGTCTGCAGCAAGAGTCTGCAGCAAGAGTCTGCAGCAAGAGTCTGCAGCAAGGGCCTGCAGCAAGAGTCTGCAGCAAGAGCCTGCAGCAAGAGTCTGCAGCAAGAGCCTGCAGCAAGAGTCTGCAGCAAGAGTCTGCAGCAAGAGTCTGCAGCAAGGGCCTGCAGCAAGAGTCTGCAGCAAGAGTCTGCAGCAAGAGCCTGCAGCAAGAGTCTGCAGCAAGAGCCTGCAGCAAGAGTCTTCAGCAAGAGTCTGCAGCAAGAGTCTGCAGCAAGAGCCTGCAGCAAGAGCCTGCAGCAAGAGTCTGCAGCAAGAGTCTGCAGCAAGAGTCTGCAGCAAGGGCCTGCAGCAAGAGTCTGCAGCAAGAGCCTGCAGCAAGAGTCTGCAGCAAGAGCCTGCAGCAAGAGTCTGCAGCAAGAGTCTGCAGCAAGAGTCTGCTGCAAGGGCCTGCAGCAAGAGTCTGCAGCAAGAGTCTGCAGCAAGAGCCTGCAGCAAGAGCCTGCAGCAAGAGTCTGCAGCAAGAGCCTGCAGCAAGAGCCTGCAGCAAGAGTCTGCAGCAAGGGCCTGCAGCAAGGGCCTGCAGCAATAGCCCACCGTGTGTTGTCCACCTCGTGATCTCGAGAGCCCTCAGTGTTTCTTATTTCTGCTTGTTGCTCTCAACTACATGGCTTCCATCCGTTATCTACATCTACACTCAGGCCACAAATGAAATAACAAACTTCACGATAAAATGTGTGCATTATAAACAGAGCTTTGACGCGAATGCTCGGGTACTTTCCGACAGCCCATGTTGTATATGCATTTCATATATGTATGATTACATGTATGTAGCTACGTATGTATGTATAATATTCTCTACTTTATTCAATATCATTATATTATTTAAAAATAAGGCATGACTATCACAATTAAGCACAACCACTGCCGCCATTAACGTCACCTAGGAAATAATCTTTTCAAGTCACAATGGAGGTGCAAGTATAAAACAGTGCCTCGCAACATGACATAACAAAACAACGGAGATCTGTGGCGACTAAGCATTTCTGCATTATTATTAGGGTTTTGGTGGGTTTTTTTTAATTCTGAGGAAACTGTCAGGAACGTGTTCTGATAAACTTTTAGGACTTAACGGTTCTGAGATAGATTTGTTGTAAATAGCTGACACCTAGAGTTGCCGCCATTCTGAGATAGATTTGTTGTAAATAGCTGACACGTAGAGTTGTCGCCATTCTGAGATAGATTTGTTGTAAATAGCTGACACCTAGAGTTGTCGCCATTCTGAGATAGATTTGTTGTAAATAGCTGACACGTAGAGTTGTCGCCATTCTGAGATAGATTTGTTGTAAATAGCTGACACCTAGAGTTGTCGCCATTCTGAGATAGATTTGTTGTAAATAGCTGACACCTAGAGTTGTCGCCATTCTGAGATAGATTTGTTGTAAATAGCTGACACCTAGAGTTGTCGCCATTCTGAGATAGATTTGTTGTAAATAGCTGACACCTAGAGTTGTCGCCATTCTGAGATAGATTTGTTGTAAATAGCTGACACCTAGAGTTGTCGCCATTCTGAGATAGATTTGTTGTAAATAGCTGACACCTAGAGTTGTCGCCATTCTGAGATAGATTTGTTGTAAATAGCTGACACCTAGAGTTGTCGCCATTCTCACGTTACGGTCGTTGACAAGGCTAATAAATGCGTGATAGGTCAGAGCCTTAGAGGTCTGGTATCTCACGACGTCCTCGTTTGATGGGATGGTATGATAGTGGTCCGGTAAACTCTTTTTTTTAAACAGAAGAAAGCATTGATTACAAGTTTCCTGAGCTTTCACGAGCTGAATCTATACCGCTATGAAATTACATCAAATTCCACTGTTGCATGAGTTTATTGAGATTTTAATGGTGAAAAAAAATGAAAACAAAAAATGAATGTATTGTTAAATGTTTGACTCGAACATCAGAGTTAGCGACTTTGGAGATAGCGAATCAATACAGCTAACTTGTTAGCAAAGCAACACCTCGCTTGATGTTTACGTGGTGAATCAATGGAACACACGCGTTGTGTTGTACACTCACCCTATCATTCCACTTGCATGTTTCATAGAAATGTTTAGGACAAATGTAGCAGAGAACGCCTGAGAGAAAAGCGGTCAGCGAATCATAGCTGACTGCTGGCGTCTGGATCAATGCACCAGAAACGATCGAGACCGTACTGCAGGTCCCCACGACGGAAGAGAAAAGAAACTAATTGATCTGGCTGGCCAAGTGGAAATAGATGGAAGTAGACAGGCAACCAGAACGGTCGCGCTAACAGAAGCAGCTTGATATAAACCAGCAACAATGGACTGTGACGATCGCTGAGGGAAGGATGATGAAGTGACAAATAAGAAGAAGAATAAAGAACATTCAATTATTGTGGGGAAAAAAACAGATCTTATCCTTTCTTTGATGTTGAGAAAGTCAATGATCTCCGACATAGCCGTACCTTTCACCATTATTCAGCAAATCGCCTACTATGTTTCCAACCAAATAAACCGTCATTTCCAGTCCTGTCCACGCGAACAATAGGTCCCTTTTGTATCGTTAATAGACATTTATTAGCTTTAACCGTGCCCTGATTATCGCATGTCACCACAATATAGATCACTGATTGGCTGAAGCAATAAGGGGGACCTCTTGAAGCGGGACAGCTACGGTAACCAGGGCATCACCTGGTAACGAGGACAATACACCGGTGACGTAACACTTGAACTCAACGAGCTGGAAAGTCGATTTGAACGAGCATTGTAGTTTGAACGTCAATCAATTAGGCTGATGATGATTGGCGGACAAGACCAGGGAACGACATAGTTTAACACAGTCATCAAGCACTCCATGTTGATGTCTTCTAAGTGTAATCTTGGAAAAGCTGGACTGGTTTTGACATGAACAATAATATCAGTAAATGTGATCAAATATAAACTAGAAAATAGAAACAACATGAATGCTATAAAGACTTCGTTGTCTTTATTTTATAACTCTGAAATAGCGTCGAGAGCTACATGCAACAATAAAGCAGGAACAATAAGACATGCAACAATAAAGCAGGAACAATAAGACATGCAACAATAAAGCAGGAACAATAAGACATGCAACAATAAAGCAGGAGCAATAAGACATGCAACAATAAAGCAGGAACAATAAGACATGCAACAATAAAGCAGGAGCAATAAGACATGCAACAATAAAGCAGGAACAATAAGACATGCACAATAAAGCAGGAGCAATAAGACATGCAACAATAAAGCAGGAGCAATAAGACGTGCAACAAAATCGGTTAGGTTAATAACATTAATAACGATAACTGCGAAATGGTTATCAAATGTGTATGAAATAAATCACAGCAACCATTTCAAAAACACTTTTTACATTGAAAGATACAGTGGAATTGAGAATAGTATAGCAATTGTCTCTCATCACCAAAGGACCCCAATTGGCATGGTAAAAGTAGTCTTTTATCCTTGAAACCAGCCATTACTCAACTGCTACATGTGAAGACTGGTGCAGTGATTTACTTGTTGCTATTACCGCACTCGCGTCCCATGTACCCAACTTCATACGCCTGGCTAGAATCGAGTGTGTGCCAGTGACAGGGCGAAAAGCCAACCAGCTACGATTACATTCCCCCCGCCCTCCTTTCCACCAAATAGAAATGGACGGTAATACCACAGCCAAAAGCCCGTAGACCTGCAGGAGTAAAACGTGTCCCATTTCTGCCATTATTACTTGGATTTTCCGTTTGATTGAAATGTCTGCTCTTAAAAAGAATTATTGTTAAACCGCGTATCAAGCTGATAACCAATCATTGATTCGGCTATAACCCAATCAGTGACACCGTTTTGTGTACAGCCAGTCAATACAAAGTCAACACAAACACTTCTATCTGTTTTGACTACTCCTAGCCCACCGAACCGAGAAGTTGAGACCGGCCACCCCAGCAAGAGATTCTCACAAGAGCTGCTTACCGGCTACAAACATTGACATTTGTTATTCTCTTTATACCTAAATAACACGCCCTTCACAATTCTACAAATAAACATGACAACTATTATTTCTAGTATTGTTGTTATTATTTGTATTATTTTTGTTGAATTCTATCTTGTTCTGTCATGAACACTGAATGGGGCAATAGGTGCTATTATTACGCCGTGACGTCATAAATAGCACAATACAGGAAACAACAGGTCTCTTTTGTGGTGCCACTTATTGTTAGCAACGTAAGATTGGCGGTGTCACGTGTACCTGGGGTTCTGTGTGGGTTGTGAGAGATGAATAAGGAAGGCGTGGGTGATGCGTTAGGAGTGCTACGTGTGGTTGATGTGTTAGGAGTGCTAGGTGTGGTTGGTATGTTAAGAGTGCTAGGTGTGGTTGATGTGCTAGGAGTGCTGCGTGTAGTTGCTGTGTTAGGAGTGCTAGGTGTGGTTGGTATGTTAAGAGTGCTAGGTGTGATTGATGTGCTAGGATTGCTAGGTGTGGTTGGCTTGTTAAGAGTGCTAGGTGTGGGTGGTATGTTAAAATTGCTAGGTGTGGTTGGTATGTTAAGAGTGCTAGGTGTGGTTGGTATGTTAAGAGTGCTAGGTGTGGTTGATGTGTTAGGAGTGCTACGTGTAGTTGCTGTGTTAGGAGTTCTAGGTGTGGTTGGTATGTTAAGAGTGCTAGGTGTGGTTGATGTGTTAGGAGTGCTACGTGTGGTTGATGTGCTAGGAGTGCCAGGTGTGGTTGGCGTGTTAAGAGGGCTAGGTGTGGTTGATGTGTTAGGATTGCTAGGTGTGGTTAGCATTGTAGAAGTGCTAGGTGTGGTTGGTGTGTTAGGAGTGCTAGGTGTGGTTAGTGTGTTTGGAGTGCTAGGTGTGGTTGTGTGTTTGGAGTGCTAGTTGTGGTTGGTGTGTTTGGAGTGCTGGGTGTGGTTAGTGTGTTAGGTGTGCTAGGTGTGGATAGTGTGTTTGGAGTGTTAGGTGTGGTTGGTGTGTTAGCAGTGCTAGGTGTGGTTAGTGTGTTTGGAGTGCTATGTGTGGTTAGTGTGTTTGGAGTGCTAGGTGTGGTTGGTGTGTTAGGAGTGTTAGCTGTGGTTAGTGTGTTTTTAGTGCTAGGTGTGGTTAGTGTGTTAGGAGTAATAGGTGTGGTTAGTGTGTTTGAAGTGCTAAGTGTGGTTAGTGTGTTTGGAGTGCTAGGTGTGGTTAGTATGGTAGGAGTGCTAGGTGTGATTAGTGTGTTAAGAGTGCTATGTGTGGTTGATGTGTTAGGAGTGCTACGTGTAGTTGATGTGTTACGAGTGCTAGGGATGGTTGGTATGTTAAGAGTGCTAGGTGTGGATGATGTGTTAGGAGTGCTACGTGTGGTTGATGTGCTAGGTGTGGTTGGCGTGTTAAGAGTGCTAGGTGTGGTTGATTTGGTAGGAGTGCTAGGTGTGGTTGGTGTGTTAGGAGTGCTACGTGTGTTTAGAATGGTAGGAGTGCTAGGTGTGGTTGGTGTGTTTGGAGTGCTAAGTGTGGTTAGTATTGTAGAAGTGCTAGGTGTGGTTGGTGTGTTAGGAGTGCTAAGTGTGGTTAGTGTGTTTGGAGTGCTAGGTGTGGTTGGTGTGTTTGGAGTGTTAGGTGTGGTTGGAGTGTTAGGAGTGCTAGGTGTGGTTAGTGTGTTTGGAGTGCTAGGTGTGGTTAGTGTGTTTGGATTGCTAGTTGTGGTTGGTGTGTTATGAGTGATAGGTGTGGTTAGTGTGTTTGGAGTGCTAGGTTTGGTTAGTGTGTTAGGAGTGCTAGGTGTGGTTAGTGTGTTTGGAGTGCTAGGTGTGGTTAGTATGTTAGGAGTGCTAGGTGTAGTTGGTGTGTTGGGAGTGCTGGTTGTTGTTAGTGTGTCTGGAGTGCTAAGTGTGGTTAGTGTGTTTGGAGTGCTAAATATGGTTAAAATGGTAGGAGTGCTACGTGTAGTTGCTGTGTTAGGAGTGCTAGGTGTGGTTAGAATGGTAGGAGTGATAGGTGTGGTTTGTGTGTTTGGAGTACTAGGCGTGGTTAGTATTGTAGAAGTGCTAGGTGTGGTTGGTGTGTTAGGAGTGCTTGGTGTGGTTAGTGTGTTTGGAGTGCTAGGTGTGGTTAGAATGGTAGGAGTGCTATGTGTGGTTGGTGTGTTTGGAGTGCTAGTTGTGGTTAGTATTGTAGAAGTGCTAGGTGTGGTTGGTGTGTTACGAGTGCTAGGTGTAGTTAGTTTGTTAGGAGTGCTATGTGTAGTTGGTGTGTTTGGAGTGCTAGGTGTGGTTGGTGTTTTTGGAGTGTTAGGTTAGGTTGGTGTGTTAGGAGTTCTATGTTTGTTTAGTGTGTTTGGAGTGCTAGGTGAGGTGGGTGTGTTAGGAGTGCTAGGTGTTGTTAGTATGTTAGGAGTGCTAGGTGTGGTTCGTGTGTTGGGAGTGCTGGGTGTGGTCAGTGTGTTTGGAGTGCTAAGTGTGGTTAGTGTGTTTGGAGTGCTAGGTGTGGTTAGTATGGTAGGAGTGCTAGGTGTGGTTAGTGTGTTAAGAGTACTAGGTGTGGTTGATGTGTTAGGAGTGCTACGTGTAGTTGCTGTGTTAGGAGTGCTAGGTGTGGTTGGTATGTTAAGAGTACTAGGTGTGGTTGATGTGTTATGAGTGCTACGTATGGTTGATGTGCTAGGTGTGCTAGGTGTGGTTAGAATGGTAGGAGTGCTAGGTGTGGTTGATGTGTTTGGAGTGCTAGGTGTGGTTAGTGTGTTTGGAGTGCTAGGTGTGGTTGGTGTGGTAGGAGGGCTAAGTGTGGTTGGTGTGTTAGGAGTGCTAGGTGTGGTTAGTGTGTTTGGAGTGCTAGGTGTGGTTGGTGTGGTAGGAGGGCTAAGTGTGATTAGTGTGTTAAGAGTGCTATGTGTGGTTGATGTGTTAGGAGTGCTACGTGTAGTTGATGTGTTACGAGTGCTAGGGATGGTTGGTATGTTAAGAGTGCTAGGTGTGGATGATGTGTTAGGAGTGCTACGTGTGGTTGATGTGCTAGGTGTGGTTGGCGTGTTAAGAGTGCTAGGTGTGGTTGATTTGGTAGGAGTGCTAGGTGTGGTTGGTGTGTTAGGAGTGCTACGTGTGTTTAGAATGGTAGGAGTGCTAGGTGTAGTTGGTGTGTTTGGAGTGCTAAGTGTGGTTAGTATTGTAGAAGTGCTAGGTGTGGTTGGTGTGTTAGGAGTGCTATGTGTGGTTAGTGTGTTTGGAGTGCTAGGTGTGGTTGGTGTGTTTGGAGTGTTAGGTGTGGTTGGAGTGTTAGGAGTGCTAGGTGTGGTTAGTGTGTTTGGAGTGCTAGGTGTGGTTAGTGTGTTTGGATTGCTAGTTGTGGTTGGTGTGTTATGAGTGATAGGTGTGGTTAGTGTGTTTGGAGTGCTAGGTTTGGTTAGTGTGTTAGGAGTGCTAGGTGTGGTTAGTGTGTTTGGAGTGCTAGGTGTGGTTAGTATGTTAGGAGTGCTAGGTGTAGTTGGTGTGTTGGGAGTGCTGGTTGTTGTTAGTGTGTCTGGAGTGCTAAGTGTGGTTAGTGTGTTTGGAGTGCTAAATGTGGTTAAAATGGTAGGAGTGCTAGGTGTGGTTGGTGTGTTTGTAGTGCTAGGTGTGGTTAGAATTGTAGAAGTGCTAGGTTTGGTTGGTGTGTTAAAAGTGCTACGTGTAGTTGCTGTGTTAGGAGTGCTAGGTGTGGTTAGAATGGTAGGAGTGATAGGTGTGGTTTGTGTGTTTGGAGTACTAGGCGTGGTTAGTATTGTAGAAGTGCTAGGTGTGGTTGGTGTGTTAGGAGTGCTTGGTGTGGTTAGTGTGTTTGGAGTGCTAGGTGTGGTTAGAATGGTAGGAGTGCTATGTGTGGTTGGTGTGTTTGGAGTGCTAGGTGTGATTAGTATTGTAGAAGTGCTAGGTGTGGTTGGTGTGTTACGAGTGCTAGGTGTAGTTAGTTTGTTAGGAGTGCTATGTGTAGTTGGTGTGTTTGGAGTGCTAGGTGTGGTTGGTGTTTTTGGAGTGTTAGGTTAGGTTGGTGTGTTAGGAGTTCTATGTTTGTTTAGTGTGTTTGGAGTGCTAGGTGAGGTGGGTGTGTTAGGAGTGCTAGGTGTTGTTAGTATGTTAGGAGTGCTAGGTGTGGTTCGTGTGTTGGGAGTGCTGGGTGTGGTCAGTGTGTTTGGAGTGCTAAGTGTGGTTAGTGTGTTTGGAGTGCTAGGTGTGGTTAGTATGGTAGGAGTGCTAGGTGTGGTTAGTGTGTTAAGAGTACTAGGTGTGGTTGATATGTTAGGAGTGCTACGTGTAGTTGCTGTGTTAGGAGTGCTAGGTGTGGTTGGTATGTTAAGAGTACTAGGTGTGGTTGATGTGTTATGAGTGCTACGTATGGTTGATGTGCTAGGTGTGCTAGGTGTGGTTAGAATGGTAGGAGTGCTAGGTGTGGTTGATGTGTTTGGAGTGCTAGGTGTGGTTAGTGTGTTTGGAGTGCTAGGTGTGGTTGGTGTGGTAGGAGGGCTAAGTGTGGTTGGTGTGTTAGGAGTGCTAGGTGTGGTTAGTGTGTTTGGAGTGCTAGGTGTGGTTGGTGTGGTAGGAGGGCTAAGTGTGTTAGGTGTTGTTGGTGTGTATATGAAAATCATGAGATAGGAAATAGAACAAATATTAAAGATCTGCGACAAAATGAATGTGATACATATGACAGTGAGACTGTGACATATGACAGTGAGACTGTGACATATGACAGTGAGACTGTGACATATGACAGTGAGACTGTGACAGATGACAGTGAGACTGTGACATATGACAGTGAAACTGTGACAGATGACAGTGAGACTGTGACATATGACAGTGAAACTGTGACAGATGACAGTGAGACTGTGACATATGACAGTGAGACTGTGACAGATGACAGTGAGACTGTGACATATGACAGTGAGACTGTGACAGATGACAGTGAGACTGTGACATATGACAGTGAGACTGTGAGAGATGACAGTGAGACTGTGACATATGACAGTGAGACTGTGACATATGACAGTGAGACTGTGACAGATGACAGTGAGACTGTGACAGATGACAGTGAGACTGTGACATATGACAGTGAGACTGTGACAGATGACAGTGAGACTGTGATAGATGACAGTGAGACTGTGACATATGACAGTGAGACTGTGACAGATGACAGTGAAACTGTGACATATAACAGTGAGACTGTGACTGATGACAGTGAGACTGTGACAGATGACAGTGAGTCTGTGACAGATGACAGTGAGACTGTGACAGATGACAGTGAGACTGTGACAGATGACAGTGAGACTGTGACAGATGGCAGTGAGACTGTGACTGATGACAGTGAGACTGTGAGAGATGGCAGTGAGACTGTGACTGATGACAGTGAGACTGTGACTGATGACAGTGAGACTGTGACATATGACAGTGAGACTGTGACAGATGACAGTGAGACTGTGACTGATGACAGTGAGACTGTGACAGATGACCGTGCAATCTTTACGTGCAGGTCAAGTATGCCAAATGTAGCATATACAAAACCATATAAACAACAAATAAACAAATAATATATTATCTACATTTTAGAAAAAAAGGTTAAGAATGAAGAAAGACAAGTTGTCTATTCCTTCAACGCCACTTAATGATGGGATTATGTGATCGTATATGACTGCTGGACCACAAACTAGAGGCCGGCGAGAATTTAGGGGCACGAGTGAATTTATTCAGGTGAGTCATTGGGGGGGGGGAGACGGCGAGACGTAGAGATTTCAATTACAGGAACCAGGAAGTTCAATAGTCGAAGAAGCAGTTTTCTAAGAAAGTGCAAAAGGCTATCCTCTGAGTGGAATAATTCATAATAACTTCAAATAATTTGATTTGTCTCCATGGTGTATTTTCTCAACCTTAATTGACAACCCATTATATGCCGATTTATTCATCCATATTTCTAGTCACGACTTCACAAAGTTGCGAGCTACACATTTTATCCGAAATAATGAAACTTAATTTGTAAGAATGAGGATTTCATGATTGGTTGTCACGAGATAGTGATTAGTTAATTATCAAAAGTACAGAACCATGTATTTTTGAAGAGTTATCCGTTAAAATAGAACTTCCGGTTTGTCTCATAAAACAAGGGAAGTAATTAAAACAAACAACGATTGCTATTAACCACATGCTCTTCAGTTAGGAGAATTACATTAACAAAGGACTTGGACTTTAGAGGGGACAACAAGCGCCGTACCCGAGGTATATAAGGAATGAGACCAGTTAGGTGAGGAGCTATTGAGAGGGTAACGAGCATGATTAGAGATAGGAGGGTACATAACTAGAGAATTACTGGAAATAGTTATTGAGATAGTTAAAGAGAGATAACTGTTGAGAGAAGAATAGCGTAACTAGGGAGACAGCTTTTTCTAGAACGTAAAGACAACCGGAGGATACTTAGAGATATAGTAGTTATTGTGGGTACTAACATATTATTGGGAGATTACTAGAGATATAGTAGTTATTGTGGGTACTAACATCTTATTGGGAGATTACTAGAGATATAGTAGTTATTGTGGGTACTAACATCTTATTGGGAGATTACTAGAGATATAGTAGTTATTGTGGGTACTAACATCTTATTAGGAGATTACTAGAGATATAGTAGTTATTGTGGGTACTAACATCTTATTGGGAGATTACTAGAGATATAGTAGTTATTATGGGTACTAACATCTTATTGGGAGATTACTAGAGATGTAGTATATGTTGTGGGTACTAACATCTTATTAGGAGATTACTAGAGATATAGTAGTTATTGTGGGTACTAACATCTTATTAGGAGATTACTAGAGATATAGTAGTTATTGTGGGTACTAACATCTTATTAGGAGATTACTAGAGATATAGTAGTTATTGTGGGAACTAACATCTTATTAGGAGATTACTAGAGATATAGTAGTTATTGTGGGTACTAACATATTATTAGGAGTTTACTAGAGATGTAGTAGTTATTGTGGGTACTAACATATTATTAGGACATTACTAGAGATATAGTAGTTATTGTGGGTACTAACATATTATTAGGAGATTACTAGAGATATAGTAGTTATTGTGGGTACTAACATATTATTAGGAGATTACTAGAGATATAATAGTTATTGTGGGTACTAACATCTTATTAGGAGATTACTAGAGATATAGTAGTTATTGTAAGTACCAACATATTATTGGAAGATTACTAAAGATGTAGTAGTTATTGTGGGTACTAACATATTATTAGGAGATTACTAGAGATGTAGTATATATTGTGTGTACTAACATATTATTGGAAGATTACTAGAGATGTAGTATATATTGTGTGTACTAACATATTATTAGGAGATTACTAGAGATGTAGTATATATTGTGTGTACTAACATATTATTGGAAGATTACTAGAGATGTAGTATATATTGTGTGTACTAACATATTATTAGGAGATTACTAGAGATGTAGTAGTTATTGTGGGTACTAACATATTATTGGGAGATTACTAGAGATGTAGTAGTTATTGTGGGTACTAACATATTATTGGGAGATTACTAGAGATGTAGTATATATTGTGGGTACTAACATATTATTGGGAGATTACTAGAGATGTAGTATATATTGTGAGAACTAACATATTATTGGGAGATTACTAGAGATGTAGTATATATTGTGAGAACTAAAATATTATTGGAAGATTACTAGAGATGTCGGTTGGCTTACCACGGCAACAGCCGGGGTTCGTAATCCTGGCGAGGACACCTGGGTTTTACTAATTCCCTAAAAATTAGTAGGAGCCGCGATAGCTCAGTGGTTAGTGAACTGGACTACTACGGACAAGGGGTAGGGTTCGATCCCAACCGACGGCTCCGGGTTCACCCAGCCTTAAATGGGTACCGGATTTTTTCTGGGAAAGTAAAAGCAGCACGGGCGTAATACCGACCACATTACCCCAAAAATCATGTGCTGAAGGTCTGTAAAATATAGGGTCACTAACACCATATTTCCCTATACGCCACTTGGCGTGACGGGGGGTACTTTACTTTACTTTTTACTAGAGATGTAGTATATATTGTGAGAACTAAAATATTATTGGAAGATTACTAGAGATGTAGTATATATTGTGAGAATTAAAATATATCCGGAGGATAACTAGAAATGCAGCAATTATTGTGAGAACTAAAACATAACTGGAGGATTACTAGAGATGTATTTATTGTGAGAACTAAAAGATAACTGGGGGATAAATAGAGTTAGTTATTGAGGAAAGTAGACGATTATTATAGATCGAGATGTTCAGCGGGAGATTATAATCAGTGGAAGTGAAGAATCATTTAGACAAGCAGACAGCCTGGAACAGATTGAGACCACCATATTTATGAGTTAGACTGAGGTCGATAGTTAGTCTGATGTCGGTAGACTGATGTTCATAGTTTGACTGATGTCGATAATTAGACTGATGTCGATAGTTTGACTGATGCCCTTAATTAAACTGATGTCGATAGTTTGACTGATGCCCATAATTAAACTGATGTCGATAGTTTGACTGATGCCCATAATTAAACTGATGTCGATAGTTTGACTGATGCCCATAATTAAACTGATGTCGATAGTTTGACTGATGCCCATAATTAAACTGATGTCGATAGTTTGACTGATGCCCATAATTAAACTGATGTCGATAGACTGATGTTGATAGTTAGATGATGTCTATAGTTAGATGATGTCTATAATTAAACTGATGTCTATAGTTAGATGATGTCTATAGTTAAACTGATGTCTATAGTTAGACTGATGTATATAGTTAAACTGATGTCGATAGTTTGATGATGACTATAGTTTGACTGATGTCGATAGTTAAACTGATGTCTATAGTTTGACGGATGTCTATAGTTAGACTGATGTCTATAGTTAGACTGATGTCTATAGTTAGACTGATGTCTATAGTTAAACTGATGTCTATAGTTTGACTGATGTCCATAGTTAGACTGATGTCTATTGTTAGACTGATGTCTATAATTTGACTGATGTCGATAGTTAGACAGATGTCTATAGTTAGACTGATGTCTATAGTTAGACTGGTGTCTATAGTTTGACTGATGTCGATAGTTTGATGATGGCTATAGTTTGACTGATGTCGATAGTTAAACTGATGTCTATAGTTTGACTGATGTCTATAGTTAGACTGATGTCTATAGTTTGACTGATGTCGATAGTTTGATGATGACTATAGTTTGACTGATGTCGATAGTTAAACTGATGTCTATAGTTAGACTGATGTCTATAGTTGGACTGATGTCTATAGTTTGACTGATGTCGATAGTTAGACTGATGTCTATAGTTAGACTGATGTCTATTGTTAGACTGATGTCTATAATTAAACTGATGTCGATAGTTTGATGATGACTATAGTTTGACTGATGTCGATAGTTAAACTGATGTCTATAGTTTGACTGATGTCTATAGTTAGACTGATGTCTATAGTTAGACTGATGTCTATAGTTAGACTGATGTCTATAGTTTGATGATGACTATAGTTTGACTGATGTCGATAGTTAAACTGATGTCGATAGTTTGACTGATGCCCATAATTAAACTGATGTCGATAGTTTGACTGATGCCCATAATTAGACTGATGTCGATAGTTTGACTGATGCCCATAATTAAACTGATGTCGATAGTTTGACTGATGCCCATAATTAAACTGATGTCGATAGTTTGACTGATGCCCATAATTAAACTGATGTCGATAGTTTGACTGATGCCCATAATTAAACTGATGTCGATAGACTGATGTCTATAGTTAGACTGATGTCTATAGTTAAACTGATGTCTATAGTTTGACTGATGTCCATAGTTAGACTGATGTCTATAGTTAGACTGATGTCTATAATTTGACTGATGTCGATAGTTAAACTGATGTCTATAGTTTGACTGATGTCTATAGTTAGATTGATGTCTATAGTTTGACTGATGTCGATAGTTTGATGATGACTATAGTTTGACTGATGTCGATAGTTAAACTGATGTCTATAGTTAGACTGATGTCTATAGTTGGACTGATGTCTATAGTTTGACTGATGTCGATAGTTAGACTGATGTCTATAGTTAGACTGATGTCTATTGTTAGACTGATGTCTATAGTTAGACTGATGTCTATAGTTTGATGATGACTATTGTTTGACTGATGTCGATAGTTAAACTGATGTCGATAGTTTGACTGATGCCCATAATTAAACTGATGTCGATAGTTTGACTGATGCCCATAATTAGACTGATGTCGATAGTTAGACTGATGTCAATAATTAGACTGATGTCGATAGTTAGACTGATGTCAATAATTAGACTGATGTCGATAGTTAGACTGATGTCAATAATTAGACTGATGTCGATAGTTAGCCTAATGTCAATAATTAGACTGATGTCCATAGTTAGACTAATGTCAATAATTAGACTGATGTCGATAATTAGACTGATGTCAATAATTAGACTGATGTCAATAATTAGACTAATGTAAATAATTAGACTAATGTCGATAATTATACCGATGTCAATAATTAGACTGATGTGAATAGTTAGACTGATGTCAATAATTAGACTGATGTCGATAGTTAGACTGATGTAGATAATTAGACTGATGTCAATAATTAGACTGATATCAATAATTAGACTAATGTAAATAATTAGAATAATGTCGATAATTATACTGATGTCAATAATTAGACTGATGTCAATAGTTAGACTGATGTCAATAATTAGACTGATGTCGATAGTTAGACTAGTGTCAATAATTAGACTGATGTCGATAGTTAGACTGATGTCAATAATTAGACTCGTGTCGATAGTTAGACTGATGTCAAAAATTAGACTGATGTGGATAGTTAGACTAATGTCAATAATTAGACCGATGTCGATAGTTAGACTTATGTCAATAATTAGACTGATGTCGATAGTTAGACTAATGTCAATAATTAGACTGATGTCCATAGTTAGACTACTGTCAATAATTAGACTGATGTCGATAGTTAGACTAATGTCAATAATTAGACTGATGTCGATAGTTAGACTAATGTCAATAATTAGACTGATGTCCATAGTTAGACTACTGTCAATAATTAGACTGATGTCCATAGTTAGACTACTGTCAATAATTAGACTGATGTCGATATTTAGACTAATGTCAATAATTAGACTGATGTCCATAGTTAGACTACTGTCAATAATTAGACTGATGTGGATAGTTAGACTAATGTCAATAATTAGACTGATGTCCATAGTTAGACTACTGTCAATAATTAGACTGATGTCGATAGTTAGACTAATGTCAATAATTAGACTGATGTCCATAGTTAGACTACTGTCAATAATTAGACTGATGTCGATAATTATACTGATGTCAATAATTAGACTGATGTCAATAATTAGACTGATGTCGATAGGTAGACTGATGTCAATAATTAGACTGATGTCGATAGTTAGACTAGTGTCAATAATTAGACTGATGTCAATAGTTAGACTAATGTCAATAATTAGACTAATGTCAATAACTAGACTGATGTCAATAATTAGACTGATGGACAATTTTAGACTATTGTCAATAATTAGACTAATGTCGATATTTAGATTAATGTCAATAATTAGACTGATGTTGATAGTTAGACTGATGTCGATATTTAGACTGATATCAATAATTAGACTGATGTTGATAATTAGTCAGATGTCGATAGTTAGACTGAAGTCGATAGTTAGACTAATGTCGATATTTAGACTGATATCAATAATTAGACTAATGTCGATATTTAGACTGATATCAATAATTAGACTGATGTCGATAGTTAGACTGATGTCGATAGTTAGACTGATATCAATAATTAGACTGATGTCAATAATTAGACTGATATCGATAGTTAGACTGAAGACGATAGTTAGACTAATGTCGATAGTTAGACTGATATCAATAATTAGACTGATGTCGATAGTTAGACTGATATCAATAATTAGACTGATGTCGATAATTAGACTGATATCAATAATTAGACTGGTGTCGATAGTTAGACTGATGTCAATAGTTAGACTAATGTCGATAGTTAGACTGATATCAATAATTAGACTGGTGTCGATAGTTAGACTGATGTCAATAGTTAGACTAATGTCGATAGTTAGACTGATATCAATAATTAGACTGATGTCGATAGGTAGACTGATATCAATAATTAGACTGATGTCGATAGTTAGACTGATGTAGATAGTTGGGCTAATGTCATTAGTTAGACTGATGTTGATAGTTAAACTAATGTCGATATTTAGACTGATATCAATAATTAGACTAATGTCGATATTTAGACTGATATCAATAATTAGACTGATGTCGATAGTTAGACTGATGTCGATAGTTAGACTGAAGACGATAGTTAGACTGATATCAATAATTAGACTGATGTCGATAATTAGACTGATATCAATAATTAGACTGGTGTCGATAGTTAGACTGATGTCAATAGTTAGACTAATGTCGATAGTTAGACTGATATCAATAATTAGACTGGTGTCGATAGTTAGACTGATGTCAATAGTTAGACTAATGTCGATAGTTAGACTGATATCAATAATTAGACTGATGTCGATAGGTAGACTGATATCAATAATTAGACTGATGTCGATAGTTAGACTGATGTAGATAGTTGGGCTAATGTCAATAGTTAGACTGATGTTGATAGTTAAACTAATGTCGATATTTAGATAAATGTCAATAGTTCGATTGATGTCAAAAGACTGGTGTCGATAGTTAGACTGATGTCAATAATTAGACTGATGTTGATAATTAGACTGATTTCAATAATTAGACTGATGTTGATAGTAAGAATGATATCGATCGTTAGACTGATGTTTATAGTTAGACTGATGTCAATAATTAGACTGATGATATAGTTAGACTGATTTCAATAATTAGACTGATGTTGATAGTTAGACTGATTTCAATAATTAGACTGATGTTGATAGTTAGACTGATTTCAATAATTAGACTGATGTTGATAGATAGACTGATTTCAATAACTAGACTGATGTCAATAATTAGACTGATGTTGATAGTAAGTCTGATATTGATCGTTAGACTGATGTTGATAGTTAGACTGATTTCAATAATTAGACTGATGTTGATAGTTAGACTGATTTCAATAATTAGACTGATGTCTATAGTTAGACTGATATCGATCGTTAGACTTATGTTGATAGTTAGACTGATGTCAATAATTAGACTGATGTGGATAGTTAGACTGATGTCAATAATTAGACTGATGTTGATAGTAAGACTGATATCGATCGTTAGACTGATGTCGATAGTTAGACTGATGCCAAAATACTAATGTCGACAGTTAGACTGATGTCGATATTTAGACTGATGCCAAAAGACTAATGTCGATAGTTAGATTGATGTCGATAGTTAGACTGATACCAAAAGACTGATGTCGATAGTTAGACTGATGTCGATAATTAGACTGATGTCAATAGTTAGACTGATGTTGATATTTTGGCTGATGTTGATAGTTAGACTAATGTTGATGTTAGACTGATGTCGATAGTTAGACTGATGTTGATAGTTAGACTGATGTAGATATTTAGACTGATGTTGATAGTTAGACTGATGTCGATATTTAGACTGATGTCGATAGTTTGACTGATGTTGATAGTTAGACTAATGTTGATTTAGACCGATGTCAAAATTAGACTGATGTCGATAGTTAGACTGATGTCAATAGTTAGACTGATGTCAATAATTAGACTGATGTGATAATTAGACTAATGTCGATAATTATACCGATGTCAATAATTAGACTGATGTGAATAGTTAGACTGATGTCAATAATTAGACTGATGTCAATAGTTAGACTGATGTCGATAGACTTAAGTCCATAGTTTCTCTCTCTCTTTCTCTTACTCTCTCTCTCTCTCTCTCTGTGATCAGGACCAATAGTAGTAGGATTCCAGACTCTCACATAAAATCAGCTGTCAGGTTAAGTGTGTTGATCGCCCCCACAGTCCGAATATCACAATTAGAGTCCGCCAGATCCACTCTGATTGAACACCTGTTAAAACGTTGCACTGTGTTCTGCGCCAGTGGCCCAATGCATCCGACTTCAGCCAACATTTTATTCAGGATTGCTTTCCTTAGTCTTTGATTGTCCCCGTTCTTCCTGCAAGGCAGCAGATTGTCTTTTCTTTAGGGGAATTCTTCCCCTAGATGGTCGGCCCTCCCAGGTATACGAGCATCTGCCCGAGTCACTAGAGGTGACTAACACAGACATGCACACACAAAGATATGAGATGTGACTAACACAGACATGCACACAGCGATATGAGACATGACTAACACCGACACACATCAAGATATATGACGCATGACTATCATACATGCACATAAAGATATGAGATATGACTGACATAGACATGCACACACAAAGATATGACACACATCTAACATAGACATACACACAAAGATATGAGATATGACTAACATAGGCATGCACACACAAAGATATGAGATTTGACTAACATAGACATGCACACACAAGAACATGAGATATGATAAACACAGACATGCACACACAAAGATATGAGATATAACTAACATAAACATGCACACAAAGATATGAGATATCACTAACCCAGACATGCACACACAAAGATATGACACATGACTAACACAGATACACACTAAGATATGAGATTTTACTAAACTCAGACGTACATAAAGATATGAGACATGATTGACACGGACACACCAAAATATGAGATTTGACTAACATGACACACACCAAGATATGAGCCATGGCCAGCAGACACACACACACAAGCTAAGATATGAGTCATAGCTAGCACAGAAACACACCAAGGTATGAGCCATCGCTAGCACAGAAACACATTAAGATATGAGCCATGGCCTCACGGAAAAGTACCAAGAAATGAACTAAGTCTCGCACAGAAACACATATGAGCCATGGCCGCACGGAAAAGCACCAAGAAATGAACCAAGTCTAGCACAGAAACACATTAAGATATGAGCCATGGCCTCACGGAAAAGCACCAAGAAATGAACCAAGTCACTAACCCAGACATGCACACACAAAGATATGACACATGGCTAACACAGATACACTCTAAGATATGAGATATTTCTAAACTCAGACATACATAAAGATATGAGACATGATTGACACAGACACACCAAAATATGAGATATGACTAACATGACACACATATGAGCCATGGCCGCACGGAAAAGCACCAAGAAATGAACCAAGTCTAGCACAGAAACACATTGAGGTAGCCATATTCTTGGGTTTGTTGTTGTCGGCAGACTCTTCTTAACGTGGGGATCATCAACATACGAGAAGCAGGCCTCGATTAACTGTTCACAGGTTTTTGTTCAAACTGTTGTCCGGAGATTTGAGAGTGCAGTCTGACCCGTAGAACGTTTCCTTGCAATAACAGTCTGCACTTTCCGGGTCACATATGATATCACAGCCATCAGAATACGTCTGTTTGCACTGTAGTCCAAAATTACCATCGGGACAAGTGTCATTTCAGGTATAGCCAGGATGTTTACATTGTAGGCATATTCCGGATTTTTTCCCACATAAAGGACAAACACTGAGACAAGACCTGGAGCAGTCGTATCCATAGATCCCATGTGAACTGTTGCCGTGACACGTACCGATGATGACGTCGCAGCTTTTCCTACACCCACTTCACACTGCACAAAACGACCAAGAATACCCGTCCAGACAATAGGTGTCTGTAAATGATTGCACCTCACACACCGTCAGTGCACTGCCGGCCTGCGAAATGGTCGGTGAGAACTCAATCTTAATGTGTGCCATTTGCGTGTATGATATATCATTAAACTTGAACACTACGCCGCCACTGTCAGAGAAAGCCTTTAGAGTGGCATTCTTTACCCGAATCATAATGCTAGCTCGATGATAGATTCGAATGATGTGAATCTTCTGGGGCGTGGCAAAGTACAGATACCAGTAAACAGGACTGGCTCCACTTCTCAATTTTGTGTGTATGCAGTCATTGTCATAGAGATTGTCCATAGTTTGACTGATGTATTTATTTAGACTAGCATAGTGTCGATAGTTTGATAATGAAGAACAAAGTATTCGACATTTAGCTGTGAAGAGAGGAATTAATGAAGGAAGTACTGACGACTTGGCTTGAGCACATTACATTTAGGTGATGTCAGAAACATTCAAATGTGATGTATGATCTCTCAACAGTAGACAAGACGTGAATCAGGTTGGGACTGAAGACAGATAGGATAAGAGAAGAAACGATGAGAGAATGAACACTCTCTGGTAGAAACTCGTGTGTGTACTAAACAAATATTAAGCCAATGTGGATGTTGTCATTTCTAATCACTAAGTAGGAACACGACAATACCCTCGGCGTGGTGCCTTTGCCAAAGTTTGGCAGCGTTCCTGGGATCTGCGGCGTACACTTTGGGATGCACTGGGATAGACAAAGAACAACGACATCAAAATGTATAGAAGACAAGAAACAGATTATATACAGTTTTCTTAGCTGAAAGACCCATGTGGGTTCATGCATTTCTTAGCTGAAAGATCCATGTGGGTTCATGCATTTCTTAGCTGAAAGATCCATGTGGTTTCATGCATTTTTTTATGATTCGCTAGTTCAAGATCGTTTATCTTCACATAAAACATGGCAGACTTTTTAGTCTTCTAGAAACTATTTTTTTGATATTTTGATGGAAATATTCAACGTACAGAAGGCAAACCAACACACAAATGATACTGATAAAGTAACACTGAATCTTTTTTAAAGATCTATTCGTGACTAGGGCTGATACTCGCACAGTTACCCCGATATTAATACAAATATGAGATGGCTGGAATGGAAGAATAAGCGAAACACAAATGGACTGTGAGGTATTCCTTGAAAAAGATAATCAAAAGGATACATACTATAAACGTCACAACAGAAGAAACCAATTAACGAGCATAAATACATAAAGTATCTCTTCCATCGATGCTAAAAGTAAATGAGGAAAAAAATAATAAAAATAATTATGAATATGAAACATTAAAATGTAGAAGTATGACACATCTTATGAGTGAGTGATGAAGACGACAAATGAAGTTGTACAGAAAGGGTGGGGTGTACGAGAGACATCGTGAAAGTGATGACAATTGCGAAATGAAAGCGTTGAAACATTACAGAAGATGATGTTGAAGATGTTACTGGAGTACAAAGCATTCAATTAAAAATGTACCAGTGAAGATGTAGAGAGAACCAGAGTGAGAGAGAGAGTCAGAGAAAGAGAGAGAAGAGAGTACTCTAAGCGATTGACGCATTTCTGACGGTAAAAGTGTAAAAAAGATAATTATGACATAAGCTGGTCGATTTGTGTAGAGATTCATAGGAGGAAGAGGTATGTATTACAGCACTCAGAAAAAATGACAAATAAACAACAACAGAAAAAAACAAAGATCAATATATGGTCCGAGGCAGGATCGAACTCGTACTCCATAGCACCGCGCATTGCCACGAGAAGCCGAACGCTAGGGAACACTGCCACTCAGCTAACTAAAAAATTAGCCATTGTGGACAATGTCCTACGCGCAAGCGTTCGCATGACTATAGCATAGGGTTACGATCACATCATCATCATTATCATCATCGAGTGCCGTCTCCGCATTGAAGGTTGGCTATCCTGGATCGTCATTCTGCTCTGTCTCTTGCTTTGATGGTGCAGGCTGTCATAGGCTGATTTGTCCATCTTTTGATGTTACTCGTCCATGTTAGTCTTGGTCTGCCTCTGCCTCTTTTATTTTGTATTTTCCCCACCAGGATTACTTTTAGTAGGCAGTTGTGTCTTTTAACATGACCTAAAAATCGCATTTGTCATGTTTGAATTGTGTTTAGTACAGGAAATAGAGGATGCTCTACAAGAAAAGAAACACATACTGGCAGTGTGGGTCGGCATAGAGAAGGCTTTTGGTAGGGTATGGCGAGAGGGTCTAAAGAACAAGCTTTTTAGACTTGGCATGCAGGGTCGTTTATTCAATTGGGTCTCTCAATACCTTCAGGATAGAACGGCCAGAGAACAAGTTCAAGGTCAAGTAACTAAGAAGGTCTCTATCGAACAAGGTGTCCCACAAGGCGGAGTCTTGTCCCCAACACTCATTTTAATTTTCATAAATGACATCGTAATGGGCATTCCACCCAAAATACAGACAGCAATATACGCAGCTGATCTGGCGTTATGGGTCGCGAGGAAAGCATGTCGGTAGCTGGACCCAGGATGCAGATGCCCAAGGTGAACTTGAAAAAGGGACGAACACCTGGTTCTTACCAATCAACGAAAAAAAAAACTACATATACAATTTTCAGCCTATCAAGGAACACACTCTCTGCAAACTTGAAAATAAAAGACCATACACTCCCTATTGACCAAAACCCAACATATCTTGGCATTCACCATGAATCGCAGAATGACTTGGAAAAATCATATAGACAGAGCAAGGAAAAAAGCAAGAAAAGGAACAAATATTATGAAGAAATTAGCAGGAACGGACTGGGGGCAGACAGCAATATTTTGTAAAGACTATACGTAGGAAGAGTCAGACCAGTTCTAGAGTATGGAGTCACAGCCTATGGCTTCCAAACCACACCTTAGCAAAAATAACAGAACACAGAACCAAGTTGCCCGTGTCATCACTGGTGCTATGAAATCTACACCTATCAAGACTCTAGAAACAGTAACAGGTTTACAACCCTTAGATGAAAGACGGGTCACTAAAGTATTGCAACAAGCGGATAAATATAGAAGGCTCCTTAGCCACCCCATGCACCAACGAATAACTGGTTCCGGAATTGTACGACTAAAGAGGAGCAACTTCGCTGCAATTGCCAATGAACTAACTACTGGAGACCCAGTACTTTCCCAAACAATATCGAAACCCTTGGGCCCATCTGATATGTCTCCTCATGGAAAACAAAATACCAGAACTTAAGGAAAATATAACAGGAATCATGAAAAAAGGCACCCAATCAGACACAGAAAGAAAACACGTAGCAGAAAAACACATACACGATACCTACCCACAGGGCTCTTGGTCCCACATATACACAGATGGCTCTGCTACAAATGCCACCAGAAATGGAGGGGGATGTGTGTTCTTGACGCTGAATAATCAGGACGAGATCACCAAGTCAATAGCTACTGGAAAATTCTCAAACAACTTTAAAGCAGAAACTGAGGCCATCAGAGATGCTGCAACACTGTCTACTCAACACAAAAACAACATGCACAATAAATTGGTGATTCTGACTGATGCACTGTCAGTACTATCAGCTCTAAAAAGTCACAAGAACAATGAACTAGATGACTTGAGGACAACCCTGGACAAACTATGCAATAACTTCCAGAGAGTAGTCATTCAGTGGATATCATCACAATGTAATATACACGGTAACGAACGCGCAGACAAATTAGCTAAAGAGGGAGGGGGATTACCACAAGAGAACCATCCGCTCAGTTATGATGAAGCCAAATCCATCCTCAAAGGTCACTTCCATTAAAAATGGAAACGAGAACACCAAAAGCATAACGAGAGTGACGGATACCACCAACTATCAAGGAGGGATCACGTCATCATACTTCGCCTACGCACTGGCCACAATAGAATGAGAAATCACATGTTCACCAAATTCAAAATAGGTACAACCAGCCTATGCCACCGTACACTGGACAATATGAATACAAAACATGTTCTACAGGATTGCCCCCAGTACACAGACCTGAGAAGAGCAATGTGGTCCACGTTCACCTCCCTAGAAGAGAAACTATATGGGGCAATCGATTCACTTAAACAGACAGCTGACTTTATGAGAGAGTCTGGAATCCTACTCTGACTGAGTCTCGATCGCAGAGAGAGAGAGAGAGAGAGAGAGAGAGAGAGAGATTTTTAGTTGTTTTAAGAGTTCATCGTTTGTTTTCTGTTCCTTCCATCCAATTCTACCTATTCTTCTATATATCCCCATTTCGAAGGCTTCAATTCTCTGCTCTGTTTTCTTGTCGAATGTCCATGTTTCTGCACCATATAGGAATATTGAGAAGATGTAACATTTTGCTATTCTTAGTTTTAGCCCTGGTGTTATTTGTTTTGATGTTAGTATATTCTTCATGACATTGAAATTACTTTTCGCCATTCCTATTCTTTTGTTTATTTCAGTTGTACATTTTCCATCACTGGTTATTGTATGTCCAAGGTAGTTATAGTTCTGAACTGTCTCCAGGTCTATTCCTTAAATTTTGATATCCATTTGTGGGTTTTGAGTATTTTCTTTGTTTAAGATCATAGTTTTAATCTTTTTGATATTCATATCTAGTCCATATTTTTTGCTTGTCATGTTTATTTCATAAGGAATTGTTGTAGATCTTTAGGATTTTCTGCTAGTAGTACAGTATCGTCAGCATATCTGAGGTTATTGATTATCTTTCCATTAATTTGTAGGCCTGGCATCACTATGATGTTTTTAAAGATTTGCTCAGTGTGTAGATTGAACAAGCTTGGTGATAGGATGCATCCCTGTCTTACTCCTCTTTTTATATCAATGGGTGTAGAGTTTTCTTTGTTATATTTTATTATTGCTGTTTGCTCCGAGTATAGATTACATATTAGTCGTATGTCCATGCCATCTAGATGTATCTCTTTTAGGTATTCTATAAGTTGTTTGTGGTGTACTCTATCAAAAGCTTTGGTGTAGTCTATGAAGCAGGCATATATTGGTTTGTTTACTTTTGTGTACTTTTCGATTAATGTTCTCATGCAGATCGCAGCGATCACAGCCTGGGAATAAATTGCATTTCTGTACTTTCCTATTAAGGCAAGTATCTCCCGTAGGGCTGAATACTTGTGTTGCAGACAACCATTCATTGGACGAAACTGCACGAATAGTTATTTCCACTGGTTTTATACTGGAGACAAATAATAATAAATGAATATTATTATAGAGGGAAACTTCCGAGGCGATAATTCAGTGAATCATAGGAGGAGGAGGAGGTATGTATTACAGCGCTCAGAAAAAATGATTAATAAACAACAACAGAAAAGACCAAAATATGGTCCGAAGCAGATCGAACCCGTACTCCATGGCACTGCGCCTTGCCACGATTTGTGTAGACTGTCAGAGTGTTGAAACTTTGACATAAGCTGGTCGATTTGTGTAGGCTGTCAGAATGTTGAAACTATGACATAAGCTTGTCGATTTGTATGTGCTGCAAGAATGTACAAACTATGACATTAGCTGGTAGATTTGTAAGCTGTTATAATATGAAACATTTGACATAAGATGATAGATTTGTAGGTTTTCAGAATATTCAAACTACGATAAGCTGATAGATTTGTAGGCTGTCAGAATGTACAAACTTTTACATAAGCTGATAGATTTGTAGACTGTGAGAATGGAAAGACTATGACATTTATATATAAATACAAATGGTGATTTATCCATCTGAATCTGAAATCTTTCATATGTTAAACCTTGCATGTGTTAAAACCTTAACTTGTTAAACATTTTACGCTTTGAATCTTTCAGTTCTTAAACATTTCATTTGTTAAATATTTCACAGGTAAAAATGTTATGTGTTAAATATTGCACATGTAACCATGTTATGTGTTAAATTTGGTTATAGTTATGGTTAGTCGAAGGCCGTGGTATCACTGCAAACGAATTAAAATCCACAATTGCTCAACCGTTTGTGCCAGTGGAATCAACCGAAGTAAAAATCATCTTACTGAAGGATCCAAGCAAAGAAAGGCAGCTGCAGTCTCCATCATAACAGCCACAGCACACGCCAAAAGACATAAGGCCAAGCGGCACCGAAAGTGAACGCAGCTGAACTGTCCATCGTTATACGACATCATAGTTCATCGTAAGCAATCGGAATATCGAAATACAATTCGGATGAAAAACACAGCTCACGGTGTGCAGAATATTTCACAAGTAAACATCTTATGTGTTAAATATTTCACAGGTAAACATCTTATGTGTTAAATATTTCACAGGTAAACATCTTATGTGTTAAATATTTCACAGGTAAACAGCTTATGTGTTAAATATTTCACAGGTAAACATCTTATGTGTTAAATATTTCACAGGTAAACAGCTTATGTGTTAAATATTTCACAGGTAAACATCTTATGTGTTAAATATTTCACAGGTAAACAGCTTATGTGTTAAATATTTCACAGGTAAACATCTTATGTGTTAAATATTTCACAGGTAAACAGCTTATGTGTTAAATATTTCACAGGTAAACAGCTTATGCGTAAAAACTTAAGGCAGAGGCGATGACAAGCACCCAGGCTGAAAGCGATCAGCGACTCATAGCTGACTAATTACACTAGGATCGGTGAGCCAGAACTATCCAACTCCAACTCCACGTCTGCACAGAACTTCTAAAACAAAGTCCACTTCATTCTCCTGCAATACTAAGATAATTGATTGCAAGAAACATATTCAATCACAAATATATTGCAATAAGCTGGTCTAAATATACTCCATGATTGTGTTCACTACTTGGCTTCACAAATCCTTTATGTTGATGTTATTATACAAGTGATTCTATCATGGAACCATATTTCGACGTTTCTAAAGATGCATTAATTTAATTGTTGTAATAAATGAACCTTGTATGAAAGAAAATCATTTTATTCAGATTTTGTTTTCTTTTTCTGGCGTTTATCCAACGGCCAATAAAAGAATTGATAGTTCCTTTCTTCATCCGCCCTTAAAAGGACGCTAAGTTGGGATATCTGCGGTTTTTTTTGCCTTTCTACCCGACACATCCGACTTCAGCTTGGAATCTTGAGTACCGGGTTACCTTTCCTCTTCGATCCCTACTGGCTTGACCAGACTGTACAGTCTTTATACAGGAGCACCACTGGGAGGTAGATCTAGGTCTTGATCAGCTACGGGTCGATGAGCGTATTCAGTTCTCTTGCTGGACAGACGACTTGGTCACTATTTTGATGTCGATATGGTGTGCATGTATGTGTGCATGTATGTGTGCATGTATGTGTTCATGTATGTGTGCATGTATGTGTTCATGTATGTGTGCATGTATGTGTGCATGTATGTGTTCATGTATGTGTGCATGTATGTGTTCATGTATGTGTGCATGTATGTGTGCATGTATGTGCGCATGTATGTGTTCATGTATGTGTGCATGTATGAGTTCATGTATGTGTGCATGTATGTGTTCATGTATGTGTGCATGTATGTGTTCATGTATGTGTGCATGTATGTGTTCATGTATGTGTTCATGTATGTGTGCATGTATGTGTTCATGTATGTGTTCATGTATGTGTTCATGTATGTGTTCATGTATGTGTGCATGTATGTGTGCATGTATGTGTTCATGTATGTATTCATGTATGTGTTCATGTATGTGTTCATGTATGTGTGCATGTATGTGTTCATGTATGTGTGCATGTATGTGTGCATGTATGTGTTCATGTATATGTACATGTATGTGTTCATGTATGTGTTCATGTATGTGTGCATATATGTGTGCATGTATGTGTTCATGTATGTGTGCATGTATGTGCTCATGTATGTGTGCATGTATGTCTGCATGTATGTGTGCATGTATGTGTTCATATATGTGTGCATGTATGTGTTCATGTATGTGTTCATGTATGTGTGCATGTATGTCTGCATGTATGTGTGCATGTATGTGTTCATATATGTGTGCATGTATGTGTGCATGTATGTGTGCATGTATGTGTGCGTGTATGTGTTCATGTATGTGTGCATGTATGTGTGCATGTATGTGTGCATGTATGTGTGCATGTATGTGTTCATGTATGTGTTCATGTATGTGTGCATGTATGTGTGCATGTATGTGTTCATGTATGTGTTCATGTATGTGTGCATGTATGTGTGCATGTATGTGTGCGTGTATGTGTATTCATTCCTTTGTCTTGCTTTTTAGAGCCTTCATTGGAACGTAGAGCATCAACAAGAACTCTCCAATTGTTGGTCCATCTTTTAACTTCTCTTCTAATCTCCTTCATGCTTTGCCCATCTTTGTGATTTGTGTCCGTAGGATTCGTCTCTAAGTGTTTCCAAACGTTCTCTCTTTTCACCTTTCTTGTGGGCTCCAGTTCAGAGCCTGCCAAACTGTGTTTGCGGGTCCTTGAGAAAAGTGGGTCCAACCCATTTCCAAAATATTTAAATTCTCCCATAGGTCCACCCTGATTTATTTTCCTGCGCCGCAGTTTGCTAAAAGAAGAAAAGGAAATCCGCAATCCATAAAAGATAAGGGCTCTCAGTCTAAGAGATGTATGACGCCATCCATAAAAGATAAGGGCTCTCAGTCTAAGAGATGTATGACGCCATCCATAAAAGATAAGGGCTCTCAGTCTAAGAGATGTATGACGCCATCCATAAAAGATAAGAGCTCTCTGTCTAGGAGATGTATGACGCCATCCATAAAAGATAAGGGCTCTCAGTCTAAGAGATGTATGACGCCATCCATGAAAGATAAGAGCTCTCTGTCTAGGAGATGTATGACGCCATCCATAAAAGATAAGGGCTCTCAGTCTAAGAGATGTATTACGCCATCCATAAAAGATAAGGGCTCTCTGTCTAGGAGATGTATGACGCCATCCATAAAAGATAAGGGCTCTCAGTCTAAGAGAAATGTATGACGCCATCCATAAAATATAAGAGCTCTCTGTCTAGGAGATGTATGACGCCATCCATAAAAGATAAGGGCTCTCAGTCTAAGAGATGTATGACGCCATCCATAAAAGATAAGAGCTCTCTGTCTAGGAGATGTATGACGCCATACAGAAAAAATAGATCTAAGAGATGTATGACGCCATCCAGGAAAGATAAGGGCTCTCTGTCTAGGATATGTATGACGCCATCTAGGAACGATACGGGCTCTCTGTCTAAGAGATGTATGACGCCATACAGAAAAGATAGGGGCTCTCTGTCTAAGAGATGTATGACGTCATTTAGGAAAGATAAGGGCTCTCTGTCTAAGAGATGTATGACGCCATACAGAAAAGATAGGGGCTCTCTGTCTAAGAGATGTATGACGTCATTTAGGAAAGATAAGGGCTCTCTGTCTAAGAGATGTATGACGCCATAAAGAAAAGATAGGGCTCTCTATCTAAGAGATGTATGACGTCATTTAGGAAAGATAAGGGCTCTCTGTCTAAGAGATGTATGACGCCATACAGAAAAGATAGGGGCTCTCTGTCTAACAGATGTATGACGTCACTTAGGAAAGATAAGGGCTTTCTGTCTAAGAGATGTATGACTCCATCCAGGAAAGATAGGGGCTCTCTGTCTAACAGATGTATAACGTCACTTAGGAAAGATAAGGGCTATCTGTCTAAGAGATGTATGACTCCATCCAGGAAAGATAAGGGCTCTCTGTCTAAGAGATGTGTGACGCCATCCATAAAAGATAAGGGCTCTCAGTCTAAGAGATGTATGACGCCATCCATAAAACATAAGGGCTCTCTGTCTAGGAGATGTATGACGCCATCCAGGAAAGATAAGGGCTCTCTGTCTAGGAGATGTATGGCGCCATACAGAAAAGATTAGGGCTCTCTGTCTAGGAGATGTATGGCGCCATACAGAAAAGATTAGGGCTCTCTGTCTAGGAGATGTCTGACGCCATCCAGGAAAGATAAGGGCTCTCAGTCTAAGAGATGTATGACGTCATCCATAAAAGATAAGGGCTCTCTGTTTAGGAGATGTATGACGTCATCCATAAAAGATAAGGGCTCTCTGTCTAAGAGATGTATGACGTCATCCATAAAAGATAAGGGCTCTCTGTCTAAGAGATGCATGACGTCATCCATAAAAGATAAGGGCTCTCTGCCTAAGAGATGTATGACGCAATCAGGAGAAAGTCACAAGGAGTCCGGGTAGTGAACTCACCTTTTATTTACCAGGAAATCCTCCAGAATTGGGACCTGGAATGTACGTACTCTAACTTAACATGGAAAGGCTACACAAGTAGCAGCAGAAATGTAAAACTACAAACTATATGTTTATAGGAATGTGTGAAAGAAGATGGTTAGGAACAGAGAGGATAAACCTAAACACGGGAGAGATGATTTCATTATCAGGACACCAGGAACCTAGAACACAAAATAGTGAAGGGGTAGCTATAATGTTATCTATTAATGCACAGAAAACACTGATAGAATGGGAAGCAGTAGGCCCAAGACTAATGAAAGCAACATTTAAAACAACAAAAAATTTAACAAAATAAAAATACACATTATCCAATGCCACGCACCAACGAATGATAAGGATGATTTAGTTCAAGATAAATTCTATAAACAGTTCAATGTCAGATGGATGGAAAACGAGCTAAGGATATTATAATCTTGATGGGAGATCTAAATGCAAAAGTAGGATCGGACAACAGAGGTTTTGAAGAGATCATGGGAAAACATGGACTTGGAGTATAGAATGAGAATGGAGAGATATTCGTGAACTTCTGTTCTCTTAATCAAATGAGTCTAGGAGTAACAACATTCCAACCTAAAAGAATACATAAAGCTACATGGGTGTCACCAGATCATAAAACGGAGAATCAAATTTACCACGTATGTATTAATAATAAGTTTAAGTCGTTCTTACAGAATGTAAAAGTATATTGAGGAGCATACGTGGCTTCAGATCATCGTCTTCTGCTAGCCAAACGTAAACTTAAACTAAAAAGATATACTACAATACATAAGGATGGACAATATTTCAATGGAGGGTTTCTTAAAGAACAAGGAATTAAAGATAAATTTGCAGTCACAATATCAAACAAATACTGAGTCCTCCAACAACTATAAAACAAATAAATATAGAAGAACATTGGAAACAGGTAAAGAATATACGGAAGGAGACATGTGAAGAAATCCTGGGGAAAGGAGAACGCCAGAATAACCATGGATAACAGAAGAAACCCTGGAGAAAATAAAAGAAAGACAGAATAAGAAAGCAGACATCAGTAAAAGCAAAACGAGATGTACTAAATCCAAGCCACACGAAAAGTACATAGGTGAACAAAGAAGTGAGAAGATGCATTAAAAGGGATAAGAGGAAATATATAGATGAACTAGCTAAAGAGTCAGATGAAGCAGCAAATAATAGAAAATATGAAAGAACTGTACAACAACACAAAGAAATTAAGCGGAACATACAAACAGATCAATATCTTTATTAAAGATAATAAACTAAATCTGCTTAATAAAAGGGAACAAATGAAGAGACGTAAGGAGCACTTTGAACAGACCTTGCCCAAATAACCCTCCAGATCTACTACCAGCAAAAGAAGAAGTACACGTTAACTGTGGAAAGCCAATCAATAAAAAAATAATGAAAGCCATCACGCTATTAACAAATGGTAAAGTCACAGGACCAGATGCAATTCCTTCAGAATCCATCAAAGTAGATGTTAACACCTCTATCGGGATATTACATAATGTACTAGAGAAAATGTGGGAAAGGGAAGAAATAACAAAAGATTGGAAGGAATATTATATAATCAAACTACCAAAGAAAGGAAGTTTATAGGATTGCACACATTACAGGTGAGTTATGCTACTATCAGTGCCAGGAAAAGTACTAAGCACAATCATTCTGGAGAGACTAAAAGAAACCATAGAGGCCCACTTGAGAAATGAACAAGCGGGGTTTAGGAAAAACAGATCATGTGCTGATCAAATAATTACCTAACGTGTAATAGTTGAACAAAGCTTAGAACTACAGCCCCTACTTTATATTGGATTCATAGATTGCGAAATGTATTTGATAGTTTAGACAGAGGAGTATTTTGGAAGTTGCTGAGTCATTACGGAATCCCCATAAAGTTTATTAACCTGATAAGAACAATATATGAAGGAATGGACTGCAGTGTGGTGCATGAAGGGCAGCTTACAGAAGCATTTGAAATAAAAACAGGAGCAAGATAGGGATACCTTCTTTCTCCATCTCGCTTTCTACTGGACATAGATTGGATTATGAAAATAACTCAGATCAAAAGAAATGGAATCCAGTGGTCGCTGACCAAGCAACTTAATGATTTAGACTTTGCTGATGACATAGCTATCCTGTCATACAACCATCAACAGATGCCAAATAAAATGATCGTACTTGATGAGAGATCACAATAGCTGGGACTGAAAATAAACAGAGAAAAGACCAACATTATTATAATTAATGCAGTTGGCAATAATCAAATAACAATAGGAAAAATACCTGTATTAGACATACAATATTACATATATCTGGGCAGTAATATAGACAAAGAAGGAGGAACAGAGAATGATACCAAAATAACGATATCAAAAGCAAGAGGAGCATTCGTTGCACTGGGAAACATATGAAAATCAAAAGAAATTAGTTTAAATAAAATTAAAAATTGTCAGCTCCAATGTTAAGTCAGTGTCTATTATATGGCTGTGAAACATCATCATCATCATCATCATCATCAAGTGCCGGCCTGCTGGCGTAGGTGATCATGTCTCTCCAGAACTTTTGATCTCGGCAGCTATTTATCATTTCTGTTGTTGACCTTCTGCCAAGCCATTCTCTTAAGCTGTCTGTTATTTTTTCTCTTTGCTTCCCTCTATCTCTTCGTCCCTCAATTTTTCCAGTTGTTACAATATATTCCAGTTGTTCTCTTCTCATTACATGGCCAAAAAAATGATGATTGTTTCTTCCTAATGTTGGAAATTAGCTCTCTTTTTGCTTTGACCTCTCTCAACATCTTCATTACTCTTCTTAGCTGTCCATGGTACTCTCAACATTCTTCTGTAAAACCACATTTCTACAGTCTCCAGTGATTTTCTTGTCTGTTGTCCTATTGCCCATGATTCGCATCCATATATTAAGACTGGCTCTACGTAACATTTAAGAACTCTTTTTCTTGTTTCTATTGTTAAAAATGGATTGCATAGTATCTTCCTCATTTTTTTTGGAAAGCTGCTTTTGCCTGAGCCATTCTGCATCTCACTTCTTTTGTACATCTTCCGTCTGAGGTTAACAAAGTTCCCAAATATTTAAATTCATTTACCTGTTTTAATATTGTTCCACTTGTCTTTATTTTGCACTGAGGTGAAATCTTTTTCTTTGTTGTTTCATTACCTCTGTCTTTTTGCTATTAAGGCTGAGTCATTTATTTTTGCTCCCTTTCACAATAATGTCCAACATTTCATGTAACTCATTTTCACTCTTAGCGATTAAGACTGTATCATCAGCATACCTTAGATTAATTACGTTATGACCTCCAATTGTTATTCCAGGCATGTCCCTTATGGATCTTAAAATAATCTCTCTATAAGTATTAAACAAATCTGGTGACAGCACACAACCTTGTCTAACATCCTGTTTTATTTGTTGAAACATTCCCAATTGGTTTCCAGTTCTTATGGCCGCTGTTTGTTGCCAGTACATGTTCTTTATTATTCTTAGATCTTTGCCGTCTACGTGTATGCTTTCTAACATTTTGATTATTTCTTGGTGCTTTACTTTGTCAAATGCCTTGGTGTAATCTATGAAACATAGGTATAGATCTGTTTTCACCTCTATGGCTCTTTCTACTAAAGATCTTATGATATAAATGGTTTTGCTTGTTCCTTTATCTCTAACAAAACCACACTGTTCATCGCTAATTTCTGGACTGATTTTGTTTCGCACTCTTCGCATGATGATTCTTAGTAATATCTTAGTCATATGACTCATAAGGCTTATTGTGCGATGATCGTCGCATTCAATAAAAAAACTGTGAAACATGGAGAACAAAAAATGACAAGCATGGAGATACCTTCATTAATGTATGCTTGCGCAGAATAAAAGGATGGTAATGGCAGGACAAAATAACTGACATAAAATTATGAAAATGTATCAGTCAAATACCTGTGGATAAAGAAATACAGCGAATACGATGGCGCTGAATAGGACACACACTGCGGAAACTAATTTGTTTATGCAAATGTCTGCTGTTATTGAGTTATTGAGTTATTTGCGGGTCATCATCATTGTACTCCGAACATGTCCATAGGTGCTCAGATCCCCTCCTCAGCAATTCCCTCAGTGTCCAGCGACTGACGACTCCAGTTCTATGTTGGTCGATAAGTCTTCTTACACGGCCACCAAGTTTCTCATTTCTGGCCGTGCCCATCTTAACTCCCATTTCCATCATCCGAAGAAGTGACGTCGATCTGTGTTTGTCGAAGTCCTGTGCTCTTCCAACATCTCGAAGGACATTGATGTCTGCTGTATTTTACTTGAAGAAAAGATTACTTGAAGAAAAAAAAAAAGAAAACCTGACACACTATGTTTGTGAATGTTTAAAAGATGAGAGCATTAGCTTCCACAGTTCCTAGTCACGTGGTTTACATTACATTGACTTTTATTACCAGCCCTCTCTACAACTTTTTATTTTATGAGTAGTATTACAATATGAACATTTGGATAGTTGTGCTTTCCTTACAGACCGTCCATAGGAATCTTTGTCTCTAGTCAGATCTCTCACTTCCGCAGTAATCAAGGTCTCTTTGATGTCTTCATGTCCAACTTCATGTTAGCCTGTCCATGCCTAGTTTTGATGGCACCATGCCGTCCATTATTGCTTCCTCCATAGTGTCCTTTGATGTGGCCGAGATTTGCTCTTTAAACTGCTGCTAGACTCAATGTTTAGATTTATTCAGTTGTCGCATATGAAGCTCTTTCTTCAGACGGGACAGTCTAGAACGCATTCTCTGGCACATTTTGATTTCAACGACCGCGTTATATATAAGTAGTATACAATGTTGTAACTATATCGCATTTAGGCGTAAATTAACAAAGCTATATAGCAGGCGCATTTCGCGCGAAATGTACACGAGAATCAAGGGGAGTTAACCATGACGGCTCGTGTCGGGATGTTGACCTCTAGTCCCGGTGACCCGGAAGTGACCTGTTTATGTCTGCGTTGCCTGTCTGAGTTTGTGTGAAGATCTTGTCAGAGACGCGGCGGGCGGTGTGTTGACCTCTAGTCCCGGTGACCCTGGAAGTGACCTGTTTATCTCTGTTTTGTGCTGACTTTGGCGTTCTTCATGTACTTGCTCGATAGGGATAGGTTAGTAGATTATACAACATCAATGAAAAACGATCAATATAAAACAGAAGACAAGGATATATTTTATTCTTTTATTATCTCAATAGGTGTATAACATACAGTGGGTATTATATAAAATTACAAAAATATTTAGTACACTGAGTAAATATATAGTACAAGGATAACATTTATTTATAGCTATGTAGTTGGGTGTCTGCTTAGCTCTATGTCATAAATGAAGCATAAGGGTGAAACAGTTAGAGATCGTTGGTCAGTCTAAGCTGGTAGTGTACATATGTTCCTCGGTGTTAGTGGTTCGCTATCTCTATATCTCTCTCTCTCTCTCGCTATCTCTCTCTCTCTCGCTCTCGATCATTCTCTCTCCCTCTCCATCTCTCTCTCGATATCTCTCTCTTTCACAAGACTTCTCTCTCACTCCTAGACGTCTCTCCTACCATGCCAACTTTCATCCTCTCTCTCTCTCTCTCTCTCTCTCTCTCTCTCTCCTAACCTTCCACCCTCCATCGTACATTTAGCTTCCGTCATAGACTTCCCTCCATTGTAACATTTATTCATTCTCTCCATTTAAAACCATTAGCTCTACTTAGCTCCTCTAAATTTCTCTCTCTCTCTCTCTCTCTCTCTCTCTACTATTCCAGCCTAGATTTCCCTTCATTGAAACACTCACATTCTCTCCATTTATCCCTATCATCTCGCCTTCCTTCTCTCTCTCTCTCTCTCTCTCTCTTTCTCCCCTATCCTCTCTTAGACTTCTAACCTATCAGTCCACCCTCCGCCTCTCCCTTTACCTCCCCCACCCTCCCTCATATTTTTTTTTAGCGTCCATCCTATTGTAACACTTGATTATTCTCGCCATTTATACCTAGCATCTCGCCTTCTTTCTCATATGCTTCTCTCTCTCGCTCTCTCTCTTCTAACCCCTACTAGACTTCTCTCCTACCATTCTACCTTTCTTCCCCCTCTCTCTCTCTATCTCTTTACCTCTCCTAGCGTTCAGCCTTCATTCGTATTTTTACCTTACCGCCAGCGTAACACATTAATAACATTGAATATCAATTACAAAAAGACTTGAAATATCTACTTTTTAAAGAACCAATAAGATAAACATATGAAAAACGAAGGAATAATACACTCGACAAGGCTTAACATACGTACTTTATACACATCACCATTAATACAACTGAAATTCCTTTAATGATAACCTATCACATCGTTATGAGCTAAGAGAAAAACAGAAAAAAAAATTCAACTTACACCGTAAAATATTCCACTACAACACAGACCGCTAGACTGAACAGTACTATGAAAATAAACGTCCGTGAATCAAGCGCGCTTATAACACGAAGTCTCACATCCGACTAGTTTAATCTGGTAAATAAAAGTTAGGAGACAAGGGCAGAAACCTAGGAGGCAAGGGCAGAAACCTAGGAGGCAAGGACAGAAACCTAGGAGGCAAGGACAGAAACCTAGGAGGCAAGGACAGAAACCTAAGAGGCAAGGGCAGAAACCAAGGAGGGTAGGTCAGGAACCTAGGAGGCAAGGTCAGAAACCTAGGAGGCAAGGTCAGAAACCTAGAAGGCAAGGTCAGAAACCTAGGAGGCAAGGTCAGAAACCAAGGAGGCAAGGACAGAAACCTAGGAGGCATGGTCAGAAACCTAGGAGGCAAGGTAAGAAACCAAGGAGGCAAGGGTAGAAACCTAAGAGGCAAGGGCAGAAACCAAGGAGGGAAGGTCAGAAACCTAGGAGGCAAGGTCAGAAACCTAGGAGGCAAGGTCAGAAACCTAAGAGGCAAGGGCAGAAACCTAAGAGGCAAGGTCAGAAACCTAGGAGGCAAGGGCAGAAACCTAGGAGGCAAGGGCAGAAACCTAAGAGGCAAGGGCAGAAACCTTAGAGGCAAAGACAGAAACCTAGGAGGCAAGGTCAGAAACCTAGGAGGCAAGGGCAGAAACCTAGGAAGCAAGGGCTGAAAACAAGGAGGGAAGGTCATAAATCTAGGAAGCTGTGTTAGAAAACAAGGAGGGAAGGTCAGAAAGGACACACCATTAATACAACTGAAATTCCTTTAATGATAACCTATCACATCGTTATGAGATAAGAGAAAAACAGAAAAAAAAAAAAAATTCAACTTACACCGTAAAATATTCCACTACAACACAGACCGCTAGACTGAACAGTACTATGAAAATAAACTTCCGTGAATCAAGCGCGCTTATAACACGAAGTCTCACATCCGACTAGTTTAATCTGGTAAATAAAGTTGGACGACACTATTCCACCCTCGACTAACATCTAGGTTAACCAATCAGAGAGAGGATTTCTATCGGACACCCACCAACGAAATGACTGACCTCTGGATTAACTAATCAGAGAAAAATATTACTGTTATCGTGATAACTGACCTCATTTTCAACTTGGAGTGCTGTCGAGTCTGACGCGTGGGTTACTTTAAATCGAGTCGGCCCTGATACAATCCACCTAGCGGGTCAATGATGGGAGGAAATAATACAAGCGACGGGTTACTTGAACGCGTTTTGACCCCTGATGCAATACCAGGAGTTCCATGACAGTCATAAATAGTTGGATACAACGAGCAGGAAGTTATATTCAAGGTCCAAAAAGAGTTGCCAAATCACTAACATTTTACCTCCAGAACACAACAATTTAGGCTCTTACTAAAAAAGTCGACCTAAAAATCACAAAAAAGCTACTCACATAGTCATAATAGTTAGACACAACGAGTAGAAAGTTATATTCAAGGTCCAAAAAACGTTATATTAGACATCCCCATAGCAAAAAGGCACTTATAACTCACTTTCGAAATTGTTACCCCCTTACTATTTTTAGGGATACGCCCATAAAATCGGTAAAAATCGTAAATTTTCACTCTAGGCATACCCCCAAACTTTATTTTAGACATCCCCATTGCAAAAATTTACATAAAAAACAACTTTTAGGATTTTACCCCCTTAGCATTTTTGAGGGTTACGCCCATGAAATCGGTAAAAATCGTAAATTTTCACTCTAGGCATACCCCCAAACTTTATTTTAGACATCCCCATTGCAAAAATTTACATAAAAAACCACTTTTAGGATTTTACCCCCTTAGCATTTATGAGGGTTACGCCCATGAAATCGGTAAAAATCGTAAATTTTCACGCTAGGCATACCCCCAAACTTTATTTTCGACATCCCCATTGCCAAAATTTACATTAAAAACCACTTTTAGGATTTTACCCCCTTATCATTTTTTAGGGTTACGCCCACTAAATCGGTAAAAAATCGTAATTTTAGCACGTAGGCTTACCTAAAACTTTATTTTAGACATCCCCACACCAAAAATTTACTTAAAAATCACTTTTGAAATTGTTACCCCCTTACTATTTTTAGGGATACGCCCATAAAATCGGTAAAAATCGTAAATTTTCACTCTAGGCATACCCCCAAACTTTATTTTAGACATCCCCATTGCAAAAATTTACATAAAAAACCACTTTTAGGATTTTACCCCCTTATCATTTTTGAGGGTTACGCCCATTAAATCGTAAAAATCGTAAATTTTCACGCTAGGCATACCCCCAAACTTTATTTTAGACATCCCCATTGCAAAAATTTACATTAAAAACCACTTTTAGGATTTTACCCCCTTATCATTTTTGAGGGTTACGCCCATTAAATCGGTAAAAAAAATCGTAATTTTAGCGCGTAGGCTTACCTAAAACTTTATTTTAGACATCCCCACATCAAAAATTTACTTATAAATCACTTTTGAAATTGTTACCCCTATTACCATTTTTGAGGGTTACGCCCATGGAATCGATAAAAATCGTAAATTTAGCACGTAGGCTTACCTAAAACTTTATTTTAGACATCCCCACACCAAAAATTTACTTAAAAATCACTTTTGAAATTGTTACCCCCCCCCCTTAAAATTTTTTAGGGTTACGCCCCTGAAATCGATAAAAAATTGAAATATAACCTCAAGGCATACCTCCCACATAATTTTTGACACCCCTACATATCAAACTCCAACAAAAAAACAACAAAAAGCTAGTAGTGATAGTGGCTGTGGACCCACCCTAAAATACTACTTCTCGTTTCTTGCAAAGTCGGTGCCAAATCTATTGTCTTTCGGTGCATGTTATTCCACTTTTGGTGTGGGTTCACAGCCACTATCACTACTAGCTTTTTGTTGTTTTTTTGTTGGAGTTTGATATGTAGGGGTGTCAAAAATTATGTGGGAGGTATGCCTTGAGGTTATATTTCAATTTTTTATCGATTTCAGGGGCGTAACCCTCAAAAATTTTAAGGGGGGGGGGGTAACAATTTCAAAAGTGATTTTTAAGTTAATTTTTGGTGTGGGGATGTCTAAAATAAAGTTTTAGGTAAGCCTACGTGCTAAAATTACGATTTTTTACCGATTTAATGGGCGTAACCATCAAAAATGATAGGGGGGTAAAATCCTAAAAGTGGTTTTTAATGTAAATTTTTGCAATGGGGATGTCTAAAATAAAGTTTGGGGGTATGCCTAGCGTGAGAATTTACGATTTTTACCGATTTCATGGGCGTAACCCTCAAAAATGCTAAGGGGGTAAAATCCTAAAAGTGGTTTTTTATGTAAATTTTTGCAATGGGGATGTCTAAAATAAAGTTTGGGGGTATGCCTAGAGTGAAAATTTACGATTTTTACCGATTTCATGGGCGTAACCCTCAAAAATGCTAAGGGGGTAAAATCTTAAAAGTGGTTTTTTATGTAAATTTTTGCAATGGGGATGTCTAAAATAAAGTTTGGGGGTATGCCTAGAGTGAAAATTTACGATTTTTACCGATTTTATGGGCGTATCCCTAAAAATAGTAAGGGGGTAACAATTTCAAAAGTGATTTTTAAGTAAATTTTTGGTGTGGGGATGTCTAAAATAAAGTTTTAGGTAAGCCTACGTGCTAAAATTACGATTTTTTACCGATTTAATGGGCGTAACCCTCAAAAATGATAAGGGGGTAAAATCCTAAAAGTGGTTTTTAATGTAAATTTTTGCAATGGGGATGTCGAAAATAAAGTTTGGGGGTATGCCTAGCGTGAAAATTTACGATTTTTACCGATTTCATGGGCGTAACCCTCATAAATGCTAAGGGGGTAAAATCCTAAAAGTGGTTTTTTATGTAAATTTTTGCAATGGGGATGTCTAAAATAAAGTTTGGGGGTATGCCTAGAGTGAAAATTTACGATTTTTACCGATTTCATGGGCGTAACCCTCAAAAATGCTAAGGGGGTAAAATCCTAAAAGTTGTTTTTTATGTAAATTTTTGCAATGGGGATGTCTAAAATAAAGTTTGGGGGTATGCCTAGAGTGAAAATTTACGATTTTTACCGATTTTATGGGCGTATCCCTAAAAATAGTAAGGGGGTAACAATTTCGAAAGTGAGTTATAAGTGCCTTTTTGCTATGGGGATGTCTAAAATAACGTTTTTTGGACCTTGAATATAACTTTCTACTCGTTGTGTCTAACTATTATGACTATGTGAGTAGCTTTTTTGGGATTTTTAGGTCGACTTTTTTAGTATGAGCCTAAACTGTTGTGTTCTGGAGGTAAAATGTTAGTGATTTGGCCACTCTTATTGGACCTTGAATATAACTTCCTGCTCGTTGTATCCAACTATTTATGACTGTCATGGAACTCCTGGTATTGCATCAGGGGTCAAAACGCGTTCAAGTAACCCGTCGCTTGTATTATTTCCTCCCATCATTGACCCGCTAGGTGGATTGTATCAGGGCCGACTCGATTTAAAGTAACCCACGCGTCAGACTCGACAGCACTCCAAGTTGAAAATGAGGTCAGTTATCACGATAACAGTAATATTTTTCTCTGATTAGTTAATCCAGAGGTCAGTCATTTCGTTGGTGGGTGTCCGATAGAAATCCTCTCTCTGATTGGTTAACCTAGATGTTAGTCGAGGGTGGAATAGTGTCGTCCAACTTTATTTACCAGATTAAACTAGTCGGATGTGAGACTTCGTGTTATAAGCGCGCTTGATTCACGGAAGTTTATTTTCATAGTACTGTTCAGTCTAGCGGTCTGTGTTGTAGTGGAATATTTTACGGTGTAAGTTGAATTTTTTTTTCTTCTGTTTTTCTCTTATCTCATAACGATGTGATAGGTTATCATTAAAGGAATTTCAGTTGTATTAATGGTGTGTCCTTTCTGACCTTCCCTCCTTGTTTTCTAACACAGCTTCCTAGATTTATGACCTTCCCTCCTTGTTTTCAGCCCTTGCTTCCTGGTTTCTGCCCTTGCCTCCTAGGTTTCTGCCCTTGCCTCCTAGGTTTCTGACCTTGCCTCCTAGGTTTCTGTCTTTGCCTCTTAGGTTTCTGCCCTTGCCTCTTAGGTTTCTGCCCTTGCCTCCTAGGTTTCTGCCCTTGCCTCCTAGGTTTCTGACCTTGCCTCTTAGGTTTCTGCCCTTGCCTCTTAGGTTTCTGACCTTCCCTCCTAGGTTTCTGACCTTGCCTCCTAGGTTTCTGACCTTCCCTCCTTGGTTTCTGCCCTTGCCTCTTAGGTTTCTACCCTTGCCTCCTTGGTTTCTGACCTTGCCTCCTAGGTTTCTGACCTTGCCTTCTAGGTTTCTGACCTTGCCTCCTAGGTTTCTGGTCTTGCCTCCTAGGTTTCTGACCTTCCCTCCTTGGTTTCTGCCCTTGCCTCTTAGGTTTCTGTCCTTGCCTCCTAGGCTTCTGTCCTTGCCTCCTAGGTTTCTGTCCTTGCCTCCTAGGTTTCTGCCCTTGCCTCCTAGGTTTCTGCCCTTGTCTCCTAACTTTTATTTACCAGATTAAACTAGTCGGATGTGAGACTTCGTGTTATAAGCGCGCTTGATTCACGGACGTTTATTTTAATAGTACTGTTCAGTCTAGCGGTCTGTGTTGTAGTGGAATATTTTACGGTGTAAGTTGAATTTTTTTTTTCTGTTTTTCTCTTAGCTCATGACGATGTGATAGGTTATCATTAAAGGAATTTCAGTTGTATTAATGGTGATGTGTATAAAGTACGTATGTTAAGCCTTGTCGAGTGTATTATTCCTTCGTTTTTCATATGTTTATCTTATTGGTTCTTTAAAAAGTAGATATTTCAAGTCTTTTTGTAATTGATATTCAATGTTATTAATGTGTTACGCTGGCGGTAAGGTAAAAATACGAATGAAGGCTGAACGCTAGGAGAGGTAAAGAGATAGAGAGAGAGAGGGGGGAAGAAAGGTAGAATTGTAGGAGAGAAGTCTAGTAGGGGTTAGAAGAGAGATAGCGAGAGAGAGAGAGAAGCATATGAGAAAGAAGGCGAGATGCTAGGTATAAATGGCGAGAATAATCAAGTGTTAAAATAGGATGGACGCTAAAAAAAAAATATGAGGGAGGGTGGGGGAGGTAAAGGGAGAGGCGGAGGGTGGACTGATAGGTTAGAAGTCTAAGAGAGGATAGGGGAGAAAGAGAGAGAGAGAGAGAGAGAGAGAGAGAGAGAAGGAAGTCGAGATGATAGGGATAAATGGAGAGAATGAGTAAGTGTTTCAATGAAGGGAAATCTAGGCTGGAATAGTAGAGAGAGAGAGAGAGAGAGAGAGAGAAATTTAGAGGAGCTAAGTAGAGCTAGTGGGTTTAAATGGAGAGAATGAATAAATGTTACAATGGAGGGAAGTCTATGACGGAAGCTAAATGTACGATGGAGGGTGGAATGTTAAGAGAGAGAGAGAGAGAGAGAGAGAGAGAGAGAGAGAGAGGATGAAAGTTGGCATGGTAGGAGAGACGTCTAGGAGTGAGAGAGAAGTCTTGTGAAAGAGAGAGATATCGAGAGAGAGATGGAGAGGGAGAGAGAATGATCGAGAGCGAGAGAGAGAGATAGCGAGAGAGAGAGAGAGATAGAGATAGCGAACCACTAACACCGAGGAACATATGTACACTACCAGCTTAGACTGACCAACGATCTCTAACTGTTTCACCCTTATGCTTCATTTATGACATAGAGCTAAGCAGACACCCAACTACATAGCTATAAATAAATGTTATCCTTGTACTATATATTTACTCAGTGTACTAAATATTTTTGTAATTTTATATAATACCCACTGTATGTTATACACCTATTGAGATAATAAAAGAATAAAATATATCCTTGTCTTCTGTTTTATATTGATCGTTTTTCATTGATGTTGTATAATCTACTAACCTATCCCTATCGAGCAAGTACATGAAGAACGCCAAAGTCAGCACAAAACAGAGATAAACAGGTCACTTCCAGGGTCACCGGGACTAGAGGTCAACACACCGCCCGCCGCGTCTCTGACAAGATCTTCACACAAACTCAGACAGGCAACGCAGACATAAACAGGTCACTTCCGGGTCACCGGGACTAGAGGTCAACATCCCGACACGAGCCGTCATGGTTAACTCCCCTTGATTCTCGTGTACATTTCGCGCGAAATGCGCCTGCTATATAGCTTTGTTAATTTACGCCTAAATGCGATATAGTTACAACATTGTATACTACTGATATACATTTTATATGTAACTAAGAAATGCAATTGCCGCCAGTTTTTGTATTTTAATTAATACTATGAGAGGGTTTCGATACACTTTTATTTTCAATAGAAACATCTCCATTTATATATATATCTATATCTATATATATATATATATATATATTGACCTTTCGAGCCGTAGCCGGCCCATATGGCGTAGACCAAGATACTCCTCTTATCTAAATTTTTATTCTAGCGGTCTTCAATTCTTTTAAGATATTTTATCAAATCTTGCCATTTGTCTCTGTTCTGTGCAAGCAACACTATCTCATTGAGGGAGCCAATTCCTGCTGCTCTTGCCTCTCTCATCAATGTTCTTCTCGGTGTCTCTCTGGGTCTTCCTCTTGTCCTCTTACTTGTTGTTTCCCACATGAGGGCTTGCTTTGCTATTCGGTTATTATATATATATATATATATATATATACGGGGTAAAAATAACACTTTCAGCTCATATATATATATTATATATATATATATATATATATATATATATATATATAAGGGGAAAAATAACACTTTCAGTTCATATATATATATATAAATATATATATAAGGGGAAAATAACACGTTCAGCTCATATATATATATATATATATATATATATATATATATATATATATATAAGGGGAAAAAATAACATTTTCAGCTCATATATATATATATATGAGCCGAAAGTGGGATTTGTTTTCCTAGCCGAGATTGCAATAAAACTCTAGACCTGCAACCAACGTGTGCACAGGGACGTGTATCTTTGTAGTCCAACCTCTTGGGGCACTGGCCTTGTAGACTCGGAAAAAGTGCTATATTTTGTAAAATATGTTATGTGTGCGTGTAGTGTGCGTGTATGTGTGTGTAGTGTGCGTGCATATGTGTGTGTAGTGTGCGTGCATGTGTGTGAGGCAGTCATATTACAACTGGGAAGACAGAAGTATCGTTTCACCTTTCTGTGAGTGATTCACCGTTTTGGTTGCGATGGACTGGTTGTCGTGACGGGGAGCGATCTGCTGTTTACTGAAGTTTTATTTCTTTCAATGTAATGAGGAGATGAAAATGTGGAAAAAGTCAGAAATATATAAATGATGGACAACTGTAACAATGATACTGTAAAAATGGTGTAGTTATCAGCAAATGCAGATATGTGAGTTTAGTTCTGGCTAGTGATTAATATGAAAAGAGGGATTGAGGTAACCTAGCCTGGACGGCGGACAGTTAAACTCAGACACAATGGAAGATAAAGGATGGTAGAGTGCCAGGAAAAACATCACAATGAGAAGATTAAAATGATAAAGCTTCGTGACTTCAAGTTTCATAACAGGGCGCAAGTAAAAAGTAAAAATTGCACGCGTGAACGACATTTCGGCCATATTGCTTCTTTAAATGTACAATTCCAAAATAGTGACCAACGATAGCGATACGAGGTGCATGAATGGCAATTGACAACATCACATATCTAGCAGCAATTCAGCCGTGTATAGACAACATCACATATCTAGCAGCAATTCAGCCGTGTATAGACAACATCACATATCTAGCAGCAATTCAGCCGTGTATAGACAACATCACATATCTAGCAGCAATTCAGCCGTGTATAGACAACTTTATTTCTGAAAAATTCTGTGTCACCTTAGCCAGGAATTCCACCCAATGACAAGGTTAACCCTACTGAAGGTACACCACTATTGATTTCCCCCCAGGCCTAACACAGACTGAATCACGTACCAGAATCGAGGTCAGAAAAGCAGTGAATTCTCACATGAAACCAATTCTATTGGACCTGATTTGATATCTAAATGGTTCGCAGTTTTGTTATGGTTTTCTTACACAGAAGTGTGCTAGACTTTAGAGCCAGCTTATAGAAGCGTGTCAGTGTTTGCTTGATTGCATGTATTAAGTTGTTTGACTTAAGTTCACGTCAATGCTAGATATTATTGTATAAATTATTACATGATTGTTTCTTATATAACTCATTTCAAAATTATATTATTTCATAAATCAATGCGCCAGTTTACATTTGTTAACAGTGCTACGCTATTGATATCAACCTGTTCTTACATTTGATTTCCTACATAGATCAGTGTTCAGTGTTCTTACAAAAGTCAGCTAGCAGTTCTACTTCAATCAGTATTTAATTTTCTATAAAAACCGATGGCAAGATTTACGTTTATGCTGGATATTTATTTATTAACTGGTGAAATATTTTCTTATTTGATGTCTGTACTAAATTCGTACATACACAAGTGCAAGGCTTTCTTGTGAAAAATCAGAGCTAGATAGCTATACAAATCAGTGTATACTTTTCTCACAGAATATAACCCACCAGAATTATATTTTCTAATATAACCCACCAGAATTATATTTTCTAATATAACCCACCAGAATTATATTTTCTAATATAACCCACCAGAATTATATTTTCTAATATAACCCACCAGAATTATATTTTCTAATATAACCCACCAGAATTATATTTTCTAATATAACCCACCAGAATTATATTTTCTAATATAACCCACCAGAATTATATTTTCTAATATAACCCACCAGAATTATATTTTCTAATATAACCCACCAGAATTATATTTTCTAATATAACCCACCAGAATTATATTTTCTAATATAACCCACCAGAATTATATTTTCTAATATAACCCACCAGAATTATATTTTCTAATATAACCAACCAGAATTATATTTTCTAATATAACCCACCAGAATTATATTTTCTAATATAACCCACCAGAATTATATTTTCTAATATACCCCACCAGAATTATAATTTCTAATATACCCCATCACAATTATAATTTCTAATATACCCCACCAGAATTATAATTTCTAATATAACCCAGCACTAGATTGTCAAACATAAACCAGCATGTTATTAGACACGCCAGCCAAAGTAATATTGGAAGGGAAAATACATGGTAAAAGAGGCAGAGGCAGACTAAGACTAACATGGACGAGTAACATCAAAAGATGGACACGTCAGATGGACAATATACACAATCAATGCAAGAGACAGTGCGGAATGGCGCTACATGGTAGCCAACCTTTGATGCGGAGACGGCACTCAATGAATGAAAAATGAAAAGTAGCAGCAGATTTCCTACTTGTATCAATAGAAAATGTTCAAATATAGGGACTCTACCGTCCTGACAAATGGCTGGTAGCTGTCAATAGCTTCATCATACGTTAGTGTCTTATGCTGGATGTTATTTACTGAACAGCGTCTCTCATGACTGAATCTGGCAATACTGGATAGACAGACGCGACATGAGAATGTTCCAATATGAACATCAGAATCAGATCTTCTGACGTAAAACCCTACACAAATGACATATATCAATTATCGTGGAAGGATTTCTGTAATAGATCTAAATATTATCCAGCACAAACCAATTCTATATGTGTACCTGTACATCTCATCCATAGATTTGCTTAATGAGCACATATATTGTTATATTGCAGCACAACACAAAGAGATCTATTTCTGTAAATCACCAACAGAAGCAATAGACACAATAGACATAACAGACACAATAGACACAAAAGACACAATAGACACAATAGTCACAATAGACATAACAGACACAATAGACACAATAGACATAACAGACACAATAGACACAATAGACACAATTGACATAATAGACACAATAGACACAATAGACACAATAGACACAATAGACACAATAGACATAACAGACACAATAGACACAATAGACACAATAGACATAACAGACACAATAGACACAATAGACACAATAGACACAAAAGACACAACAGACACAATAGACACAATAGACACAAAAGACACAATAGACACAATATACACAACAGACACAATAGACACAAGAAACACAATAGACACAACATACACAATAGACACAATAGACACCATAGACACAATAGACACCATAGACACAATAGACACAATAGAAACAATAGACACAATAGACACAATAGACACAAAAGACACAATAGACACAATAGACACAATAGACACAATAGACACAAAAGACGCAATAGACACAATAGACATAACAGACACAATAGGCACAATAGACATAACAGACACAATAGACACAATAGACACAATAGACACAATAGACACAAAAGACGCAATAGACACAATAGACATAACAGACACAATAGGCACAATAGACACAATAGACACAAAAGACACAATAGACACAATAGACACAATAGACATAACAGACACAATAGACACAATAGACACAATAGACACAAAAGACACAGTAGACACAATAGACACAATAGACACAATAGACACAATAGACATAACAGACACAATAGACACCATAGACACAATAGACACAAAAGACACAATAGACACAATAGACACAATAGACATAACGGACACAATAGACACAATAGACACAATAGACACAATAGACATAACAGACACAATAGACACAAAAGACACAATAGACACAATAGTCACAATAGACATAACAGACACAATAGACACAATAGACATAACAGACACAATAGACACAATAGACACAATTGACATAATAGACACAATAGACACAATAGACACAATAGACACAATAGACACAATAGACATAACAGACACAATAGACACAATAGACACAATAGACATAACAGACACAATAGACACAATAGACACAATAGACACAAAAGACACAACAGACACAATAGACACAATAGACACAAAAGACACAATAGACACAATATACACAACAGACACAATAGACACAAGAAACACAATAGACACAACATACACAATAGACACAATAGACACCATAGACACAATAGACACCATAGACACAATAGACACAATAGACACAATAGACACAATAGACACAAAAGACACAATAGACACAATAGACACAATAGACACAATAGACACAATAGACGCAATAGACACAATAGACATAACAGACACAATAGACACAATAGACATAACAGACACAATAGACACAATAGACACAATAGACACAATAGACACAAAAGACGCAATAGACACAATAGACATAACAGACACAAAAGACACAATAGACACAATAGACACAAAAGACACAATAGACACAATATACACAACAGACACAATAGACACAAGAAACACAATAGACACAACATACACAATAGACACAATAGACACCATAGACACAATAGACACCATAGACACAATAGACACAATAGACACAACAGACACAATAGACACAATATACACAACAGATACAATAGACACAAAAGACACAATAGACACAATAGACACAACAGACACAATAGACACAATAGATATAACAGACACAATAGAAACGATAGACACAATAGACACAACAGACACGATAGACACAATAGACACAAAAGACACAATAGACACAACAGACGCAATATACACAACAGACAGAATAGACACAATAGACACAACAGACACAATAGACATAATAGACACAATATACACAATAGACACAACAGACACAATAGTCACATAAGACACAACAGACACAACAGACACAATAGACACAACAGACATAATAGACACAATAGACACAATTGACACAACAGACACAATAGACACAACAGACACAATAGACACAACAGACACAATAGACACAATAGACACCATAGACACAATAGACACAACAGACACAATAGACACAATAGACACAATTGACACAACAGAAACAATAGACACAATAGACACAACAGACACAATAGACACAACAGACACAATAGACACAATAGACACCATAGACACAATAGACACAACAGACACAACAGATATAATAGACGTAATAGAGACCATTGACACAATAGGCACAACAGATATAATAGACATAATAGATACCATAGACACAATAGACACAACAGACACAATAGACACCATAGACACAACAGACACAAAAGACACACTAGACACAATAGACACAAAAGACACAAAAGACACAATAGACACAACAGACACAATAGACACAATAGACACAACAGACACAATAGACACAATAGACACAACAGACATAATAGACACCATAGACACAATAGACACAACAGACACAATAGACACAACAGACAAAATAGACACAATAGACATAATAGACACAATAAACACAATAGGCACAACAGAAACAATAGACACAATAGACACAACAGACACAATAGACACAATAGACACAATAGACACAATAGACACAATATACACAATAGACACAATAGACACAATAGACACAATATACACAATAGACACAATAGACACAATAGACACAATAGACTCAAGAGGCACAATAGACACAACATACATAATAGACAAGAAGTTTCGGTGGTTGAGTGACTGGTTCGCTCTTCAATAATTAAAAGGGTTCTAGTTCATGTCTCAGATGTAACGACACTTTATCGGACCAACAGATCTTCATTCAGTCTATAACACATGATTACTAGATATTTTGATAGAAAACACAAGCGGCCTGGTATAGTGCCGACCATATAACTAAAAAATGTGCCGTTAGAAATAACAGCCACAAACAACATAGACCCTTCATGACCTGGAGGGAACCTTTACTATTTACTTACTAAAAAGACATATTTGTGTAAACGTTAAACGTTTCTATACTTGGACTCAATAGTTCTGTTTATGCAAAATATCATTAAACGTTTCTATACCTGGATTCAATAGTTCTATTTATGCAAAATATCATTAAACGTTTATATACTTGGACTCAAAAGTTCTATTTATGCAAAATATCATTAAACGTTTCTATACTTGGACTCTTTAGTTTTATTTATGAACACCACAACTAAATCTGTGTGTATATACAACGCCATTAAATGTATTTATGCAAGTTCTCTTTATTTTATTTTATTTTATGACCAAATTGCTTCGGATTGAACCGACAAGGATTCAATTCCAAAATTCGTCAACAGATGTATGTTGCACTGCAACCCTTCAAACTCTCAAGGTGTCACAGTGCACATCGATATCTGTGAGTTGTTTGTAATGTTGTCTAAGTGAAACCCTAAACTTGACGCACTCACCAACTTCACGTCATTGATGTCCCTTATCTTCACGGTAATATTGAAGCTCTAGAACTGCATCATAAACAGACAAGTTTCTGTATCATCATTTCTTCAAGATTACTTTCAAGTGATTTCAACACGTACACGTGATGAAGTGCTGCACACAGACCGAGGTGTAGACAGTCCAGGAAGTGAAAGGTAACATTTCAATTTTCTTCTACTTTACTCTGCTCATTGCATCCATCGATATGTTTACAAAATAAATGTTTCTTGATGTTCATCAACAAGAAACAAACTAGCAGGCCAGAGGATCATGTCGTGTCAGTGATCAAAGGATGATGTGTCCGTGCTACAGGTACCAGTATTATCTACCAGAAGTCGGCACAGACATTTAAGCTGACGGAGACAAGAGCAGTTCGTTCGTTAACACATTCAGAATTATATTTTGGGATGTTTGAAACTTTGATTCCAAACAGATATACTTTGAAACTTTGATGCAAACAGAAATACTTTAAAACTTTAATGGAAACAGAAATACTTTGAAATTTTGATGGAAACAGAAATACTTTGAAACTTTGATACAAACAGAAATACTTTAAAACTTTAATGGAAACAGAAATACTTTGAAATTTTGATGGAAACAGAAATACTTTGAAACTTTGATGCAAACAGAAATACTTTAAAACTTTGATGGAAACAGAAATACTTTGAAACTTTGATACAAACAGAAATACTTTAAAACTTTAATGGAAACAGAAATACTTTGAAACTTTGATGGAAACAGAAATACTTTGAAACTTTGATGGAAACATAAATACTTTGAAACTTTGATGGAAACAGAAATACTTTGAAACTTTGATGGAAACAGAAATACTTTGAAACTTTGATGCAAACAGAAATACTTTGAAACTTTGATGGAAACAGAAATACTTTGAAACTTTGATGGAAACAGAAATACTTTGAAACTTTGATGCAAACAGAAATACTTTGAAACTTTGATGCAGACAGAAAAACCTTGACATTGATTTTGATGGAAAGAGAAATACTTTCAGATTTTGATGAAAACAGAAATACTTTTAAACTGATGGAAATAGAAATACTTTAAACTTTGATGTAAACAGAAATACTTTAAAACTTAGATGCAAACAGAAATAGTTTGAAATATTAATGTGATCAGAGATACTTTTAGCCTTTGATTGAAAGCAGATTAATATATGTGGATCTATGATATTTTGAGGTAGACAATAATATGTAGAGGTCTAGTGATACTTTCAACAAACAAATAAGCATGATTTTTGAGGATTCAGTAGCGCATTGATGCAAATTATAGTCGTATTTGATGAATCAGTAACGCTTTGACGTAAATAATAATATTTCATGATCCAATAATGTTTTGATGTTAATAATAATATTTCATGATCCAGTTATGCTTTGATGTAAATAATAATATTTTTCATGATCCAGTAACGCTTTGATGTAAATAATAATATTTCATGATCCAATAATGTTTTGATGTAAATAGTAATGATATTTGATAATTCAGTTACGCTTTGTCAACAAATTGTCAACAAGACTGATGAAAGCGACGACATGTTAGAAGTGATGGGAGATAATGGAATGTTTGGAAGACGCAACAGTGAGAACAGAAATATCCCGATATCCCGAATAGATAAGAAAGCTGAAAGAAAGGGAAATGGAAGCAGACTGCTGGAATTATGTAATCACAATGATTTGTTTATCACCAACACATTCTTCAAACACAGAGAGTTGCAATTATACATCTGGTACAAGTGGAATGACACAACATGCACAAGCCAGATACATTTTATACTAACAAGAAAACAGAACAAGAAAAGAGTAACCGACAGCAGAGCAATCCCAAATATTACAGACGACACGGATCACAAGATGGTTATGATCACACTAAGACAGCCAAAAATAAAGAGAATATACGAAAACAAACAAAAGAAGCGAAAAGAACAGACAATAAAAATAAAACAATTAAAAGATCAAGAAACAAGGAAAACCCTAGAAGAAAAACTAACAGAGGAATTCAAGAAACTCCCTAACGAAGCATGCACAGTAGAAGAAGAGTGGAAAAATTTTAAAGAAACAGTAAGCAACATCTTAGTAACACATTAATGTAAACAAATAATTTTATTTCCGGGTCGAGTGACTTTAAATTTGAGACGAAGTGGCACTTTGAATTCAAGATAAATATTTGTAGGAATGGTCTTACACGTAAATAGAGTTTTATATATTGAAGTCTAGTAATATTTTGATGGGGCGACTCAAAATAATGCACATCAAATGGCAAGACAAAATAACCAACTTAACTGTCCTGCAACGTGCTAAGACCCTAACAATCATGTCGATGCTCAGAAGTCGAAGGCTAAAATGGCTGGGGCATGTCCAACGGATGGAAGAAAAACGAATTCCTAGGCACATACTATATGGTGAGCTAAAACACGGAAAAAGACAAATCGGCAGACCTAAACTACGATATAGAGATATCTGCAAATCATCTCTGAAAGACTTCGCCATCTGTGAAAACGACTGGCAACATCTGGCAAGTGATCGCACATTATGGAGAGCATGCATAAGGAACGGTATAACAACATTTGAGACTGTGCTAAGACAGGACTTAGAAGAGAAGAGACTCATGAAAAAGGATGGTAAACCCTGTGGATCAGCGAGCCTGACCTGTTCATTATGTGACCGCGTGTGTTTGTCAAACATTGGTAGAATTAGCCACGAGAGAAGCTGTTCGGCAAAAACAATACCTCAAAAAAATAAGCAATAGCCTCCACTAGACCGTCTGACAAGACGAAAAGGGCCATATATAATATTTTGATGTATGAAAATATATCTTTGTATATATAATGATATTTTGATGTTAATGGGATGAAACATACACGCATGCGTACATACATATTACATACAAACACACATATACATACATACAAACATTCATACATACATACGCGTGTATGTACATATCATTGATACAGCTAAACATGCATACTTTCGTGAGTACATACGTACATACAAAAACATAGAAAGAAAGAAAGAAAGAAAGAAAGAAAGAAAGAAATAAAGAAAGAAAGAAAGAAAAACACCACCATGTTATGTCATGTGTAGGCAATGTTAGTGCCAGTATTTTCTACAGACCTCTGGCACACTAAATTTGTTTATTTAATTTGCTCACCATTTTAATGTAATTAAAAGAAAACAACTCCAGTAACCAATGACAGCTTGGTGAACCTGAAGTACGTTGGTCAGGGTGGAACCCGAATTGTTGTCCGTAGTAGTCCAGTTTATTAACCACTGAGCTACCGCTACCACAAATTGGCCTGCCTTAAAAGCAATTGTTTTTAGAAAGTCCCTTCCATCATTGATGACAAAATAAAGCAACGGTCAGGAAGTGCGGATGTGCACAATCAACAGAGTAAGTTATTGAAATAATTCATTTGTAAATGCACAAAAACTGTCAACAAACATAGAATGTGACGATAATCAGTAGGCGATGTCGACGTGATTTGTTTGAGAAGCTCAGTTACATCAGTGGTGAAAGGGGTAGTGGATGACATCAATTATAACGGACAAAAAGCTGTCAGTCATAAGCAGCAGGGCTATAGAACATGACAAACCTTTCAACAAAAGGTAGCAACGCTATAAAAATGGCACACCTTTAAAAAAAACAGCTTGGCTAAAAAAAGAGTGACAAACCTTTCAACAAAAACGGATTGGGTATATAAGCGGCAAACCTTTCAACAGAAACGGATTGGGTATATAAGCGGCAAACCTTTCAACAGAAACGGATTGGGTATATAAGTGGCAAACCTTTCAACAGAAACGGATTGGGTATATAAGTGGCAAACCTTTCAACAGAAACGGCTTGGGTATATAAGCGGCAAACCTTTCAACAGAAACGGATTGGGTATATAAGTGGCAAACCTTTCAACAGAAACGGCTTGGGTATATAAGCGGCAAACCTTTCAACAGAAACGGCTTGGGTGTATAAACGGCAAACCTTTCAACAGAAACGGCTTTTGTATATAAGCGGCAAACCTTTCAACAGAAACGGATTGGGTATATAAGCGGCAAACCTTTCAACAGAAACGGCTTGGGTATATAAGCGGCAAACCTTTCAACAGAAACGGATTGGGTATATAAGCGGCAAACCTTTCAACAGAAACGGATTGGGTATATAAGCGGCAAACCTTTCAACAGAAACGGCTTGGGTATATAAGTGGCAAACCTTTCAACAGAAAGCAGTCGAGCTATAACAGATGACAACTTTTCAGAGAATAAAAGAAACTACCGGACAGCTGAGAGATCTGCTGGACTAACTGGCCAAGTGTGACCTTAAAGCAGAAGAGCTGGAGACAGACAAGCAATGTACAGGAGAGCTGATGTTGCACATGAGAGTGTGAGCACAAAAACAATCAAATCTGGATTGCATTCATGAGTCTGGTGGTACCAGCAGCGAAAATTCAAAGCTGGAAGGCAAATTAACAGTCAAGGAGAGGGAGTGCGAAGAAGTGCTATGGTATGAATGAGAAACTTAGGGTAAAAATAAAGGTAGTCAAATAGCAATTGCCGCTGGATATGAAGTATTAGTGGCTTCCGTCAGGTCAGCTTCATGAGGTAGGTTTAGCCAGTTCCTTTCATGGCTTTTCTTTCTTCTCAGAAAATACCTCATTCCCATTTAGAGAGGCTGGATGGACCCAGGGAGTCGCTTAGATCGAAAAAAGTTATTTTGCCTCAACTGGAATTTGAACCCCGAACCTTCTAACCAGCAGACGAGTGCACTGGCCACATCGCCGCTAGACTCTCTATGACAAACGTATCATCTGAAAAAGTAAACATCACATAGACTCATTTACGATCTCAATGGGTTCAGTTTTTGTTCAAGTAAAGTCGTTCTTGTGCTGGTGAAGTGTCTAGCTCATTCATGGGAGCTCACGGGCGTCTCTAGAAAGTAAAGTCGCTCTTGTGCTGGTGAAGTGTCTAGCTCATTCATGGAAGCTCACGGGCATCTCTAGAAAGTAAAGTCGCTCTTGTGCTGGTGAAGTGTCTAGCTCATTCATGGAAGCTCACGGGCGTCTCTAGAAAGTAAAGTCGCTCTTGTGCTGGTGAAGTGTCTAGCTCATTCATGGAAGCTCACGGGCGTCTCTAGAAAGTAAAGTCGCTCTTGTGCTGGTGAAGTGTCTAGCTCATTCATGGAAGCTCACGGGCATCTCTAGAAAGTAAAGTCGCTCTTGTGCTGGTGAAGTGTCTAGCTCATTCATGGAAGCTCACGGGCGTCTCTAGAAAGTAAAGTCGCTCTTGTGCTGATGAAGTGTCTAGCTCATTCATGGAAGCTCACGGGCGTCTCTAGAAAGTACGATGACTTCTCTTGACACAAATAATTTAATAAACTGCAAGAAGACAAGACGTTATATGGTTAAACAGCAATGATAAGGTAGTGACTTGCACTCATTTATTGTGGCACGGGCGTAATACCGACCACCTTCCCCCAAAAATGATGTCATGTTCCGATGGCTTGTAAACATGATGGCCACTAACACCATATTGCCTATACGCCACGTGGCGTGACGGGGATATTTACTCTATTTTTACTTACAACTTATTTATTGTTCGGATTGTTGTGATTCAGAATTGTGTCCACATCTGTAAACGTTATTGTTGGTGATAAGATCCGCTCTTTCTAGAGATACAATGGATTTATCGTTTGGGAAGCTCGTCAGAAGTTGCCTTTCTTTCCTTCATGCACTTTTAGAACCAGCACTTCTCAGATTGAGCAGATTGAATTCGCCTGCTTTCAGGCCAGTATTTACTGTCTTTCCCAGCTGAGACTGTCTTAGCGAGTTGAGTCTGCCTTAGCGAATTAAGTCTGTCTCAGCGTGCTAGTCGGGGTCAGTTAATGTTCATCACAAGCATCTTCACGGCACTTAACCAAAAGTATTTTTGTCTTTGTTATATTTTAACGATCTTCTCATGTGATCTCCACTACGGAAGACACAAAACACAAAAGTCTACATTAAACACTATTATGTTGCGCGATACGCGAACTCCTGTGAGTTCAAGCTGACTTCAGACAATTTGTATTGTCCGCGTGTTGTATGAATTATGCAGATTGCGTGCAGAAAGTTTGCTTAGATACGTCATACATATTGCCAGCGCTGTGTTGAGACAAAACTCTCTCTTGGGAGTTGTTCATGAAATATTGAAGTGAGGAGATCGCTGACCGTCTCACCACGGCTGTGCGCTTCTGGAGTGTTGAAGAACATACAGGAGTATGGCTATAGTGGAAAACAAAACTGGAAAATTGTAATGTGATATAAGAATAAGAGAAAACAAGTGTTGCAGAGCATGTCAGTGTTTAGGACTTGTAGGAGTAGTATGGCCCTTTTCGTCTTGTCAGATGGTCTAGTAAAGGCTATTGTGTATTTTTTTTAGGTTTTGTTTTTGTCGAACAGCTTCTCTCGTGACTAATTCTACCAATGTTTGACAAACACACGCGATCACAGAATGAACAAGTCAGGTCCACTGGTCCACAATTTTAAAATTAGAACAACAGCCCTCATAGATAAAGAACTAAATAGGCTACATGTCGATATTGCTGCCCTACAATCAATTCAGAAATTTACCTATCTTGGATCCACAATTACGCAAACCACTTCTCTTGATGATGAAATAAACAGTCGAATTGGTAAGGCAGCTACGACTTTCGGCAAACTCACAGAAAGGGCCTGGCACAACACGAAACTAACACTAACGACCAAACTCTTAATATATCAAACTTGTGTGCTTAGCACACTATTATATGGATCCGAAACCTGGACAACATACTCAAACCAGGAAAAAAGACTAAATGTCTTCCACATGCGATGTCTCCGCAAAATAATGCACATCAAATGGCAGGACAAAATAACCAACTTAACTGTCCTGCAACGTGCTAAGACCCCAGCAATCATATCGATGCTCATATGTCGAAGACTAAGATGGCTGGGGCATGTTCAACGAATGGAAGATAAGCGCATTCCTCGGCAAATACTATATGGCGAACTAATAAACGGAAAAAGACAAATCGGCAGACCTAAATTACAATATAGAGATATCTGCAAATCATCTCTGTATGACTTCTCCATCTGTGAATTTGACTGGGAACATTTGACAAGTAATCGCAGATCATGGAGAGCATTTATAAGGAACGGTATAATAGAATTTGAGACTGTGCTAAGGCAAAACTTAGAAGAGAAAAGACTCATGAAAAAGGATGGAAAACCCTGTAGACCAGTGGGCCTGACTTGTTCATTCTGTGATCGCATGTGTTTGTCAAACATTGGTAGAATTAGCCACGAGAGAAGCTGTTCGACAAAAACAAAACCTAAAAAAAAATACACAATAGTCTCCAGTAGACCCTCTGACAAGACGAAAAAGGCCACATATATTCTCTGTATACCTAAATAAAATTTCTAAAAATATATTTTAGTAAAAATTTGAATTTTAAACAAACGAGTACTTTGTATTTGCTTTCTTTGTAAAGTAATAACCAATTAATCTTTGTGATTTTCAGAAAGAGTTTAGTCTTTAATTTCTATTGTATGGACCTAACATTGGGTTTATAATAATAGACTGTAGTTTGTGTTTGAGAAATGAGACTCAGTTTGATGATCTCTATGACCTAGTTCGTTTTGTCGAATTTCTTTTTTTCATAAACACAATCATTTATACAATTATTATAGGGAAACTATAGGAAATAAATGAAAGGCATCACAAGTACGGAAAACAAAAACACCGAAGGAGTGAAAGGTAATGTTTGACCAGTCACAATGGGAAACACTCATCAAATTCCCTTTCATTTGTTTACAAGAAACGTTGGTACAGCTCTATGAGCGGCAAGATGAGTTATGCTGAATACTTGGGCTATTCTTGTTGACACCCATTGACAAAACAATATGATTATATAGAGCAGTCTTTTAAATCTTTTTAATTTTCATAAATGACATCGTAATGGACATTCTACCCAGAATACACTCAGCAATATAAGCAGATGATCTGGCGTTATGGGCTCGCGAGGAAAGTATGTCGGTGGCTGGAGCCAGGATGCAAGATGCCCTAAGTGAACTTGAAAAATGGACGAACACCTGGTTCTTACCAATCAACGAAAAAAAACTACATATACAATTTTCAGCCTATCAAGAAATAGACTCTCAGCAAACTTGAAAATAAAAGACCATACACTCCCTATTGACCAAAACCCAACATACCTTGGCGTCACCATGAAACGCAGAATAACTTTGAAAAATCAGATAGACAGAGCAAGGAAAAAAGCCAGAAAACGAAAAAAAAAATAATGAAGAAATTGGCAGGAACGGACTGCGGATAAGACAGCAATATTTTGAAAAGACTACGTAGGAAGAGTCAGGCCAGTTCTAGAGTATGGAGTCACAGCCTGGGCTATGACTTCCAAATCACACCTTAGTAAAATTAACAGAACACAGAACCAAGCTGCCCGTATCATCACTGGTGCTATGAAATCTACACCTATCAAGACTCTAGAAACAGTAACAGGTTTACAACACTTAGATGACAGACGGGTCACTAAAGTATTGCAACAAGCGGAGAAATAAAGAAGACTCCTTAGCCACCCCATGCACCAAAGAATAACTGGTTCCAGAATTGTACGACTAAAGAGGAACAACTTCGCTGCAATTGCCAATGAACTAACTACTGGAGACCCAGTACTTTCCCAAACAAGATCGAAACCCTTGGGCCCATCTGATATGTCTCCTTATGAAAAACATAAAATACCAGAACTTAAGGAAAATATAACAGGAATCATGAAAAAGGCACCCAATCAGACACAGAAAGAAAACACGTAGCAGAAAAAACACATACACGATACCTACCCACAGGACTCTTGGTCCCACATATACACAGATGGCTCTGTTACAAATGCCACCAGAAATGGAGGGGGATGTGTGTTCTTGACGCTGAATAATCAGGACGAGATCACCAAGTCAATAGCTACTGGAAAATTCTCAAACAACTTTAAAGCAGAAACTGAGGACATCAGAGATGCTGCAACACTGGCTACTCAACACAAAAATAACATGCACAATAAATTGGTGATTCTGACTGATGCACTGTCAATACTATCAGCTCTAAAACGCCCCAAGAACAATGAACTAGATGACTTGAGAATAACCCTGGACCAACTATGCAATAACTTCCAGAGAAGTCATTCAGTGGATACCATCACACTGTAATATACACGGGAACGAACGCGTAGACAAATTAGCTAAAGAAGGAGGGAGATTAGCACAAGAGAACCATCCGCTCAGTTATGATGAAGCCAAATCCATCCTCAAAGGTCAGTTCCATGAAAAATGGAAATGAGAACACCCAAAGCATAACGAGAGTGACGGATACCACCAACTATGAAGGAGGGATCAAGTCATCATACTTCGCCTATGCACTGGCCACAATAGAATGAGAAATCACATGTTCACCAAATTCAAAATAGGTACAACCAGCCTATGCCACTGTACACTGGACAATATGACTACAAAACATGTTCTACAGGATTGCCCCCAGTATGCAGACCTGAGAAGAGCAATGTGGTCCACGCCCACCTCCCTGCAGAGAAGCTATATGGGGCAATCGATTCGCTTAAACAGACAGCTGACTTCATGAAAGAGTCTGGAATCCTACTCTGATTGAGTCTTGATCGCAGACAGAGAGAGATATATAGAGCACTGGTGTCCGTATTCAACACAAACTGACATTACCATGTTCTGGAACTACTGTTTAACTTTCAAAATCTAAAACGACTTTAATTTAAAAGTTAAAAAAAAACATTTATGATAAATCGATAGAGCTCATTTGTAAGTCTCTTCCTGGGGGAACACTTTCAAGAACTGAGATTATGTTTTTAATTACAGGCTGTGAGTGCTCAGATCTTTATTCCTGGTTTCTCGATTAGTCAGATAATTCTACCCTAATTCATTGCAGTTGGGAATGGAAAAGTGTTAGCCACATGCCACTGCCGGGACACAATTTCAAGAATCTTAGTCTCTATTATATCTATATTACATTTGTGTGAGAGCATGTGTATGTGTGAGAGCAAGTGTATGTGTGAGAGCTTGTGTATGTTTGAAAGTATGTGTATGTGTGAGAGCAAGTGTATGTGTGAGAGCAAGTGTTTATTTGAGAGCAAGTGTATGTGTGAGATCAAGTGTATGTGTTTAGTAATAATGTGTGTAATATTAATGAGTGCAATAATAATGTGTGTAATAATAATGTGTGTAATAATAATGTGTGTTATAATAATGTAGTAAATATTTAAAAGACTGGACTGACTAATGAGATTCTTGTGTTTGAATATCTCAAAGAATGTCAGTGGTGTCCAAGTAGAAACTTTTTGTGGCGATGTGTAATTATCTTATTGATGTGAATATTTCAAAGATTGTCAGTGGTGTCCAAGTAGAAACTTTTTGTGGCGATGTGTAAATATCTTATTGATGTGAATATTTCAAAGATTGTCAGTGGTGTCCAAGGAGAAACTCTTTGTGGCGATGTGTAAATATCTTATTGATGTGAATATCTCAAAGAATGTCAGTGGTGTCCAAGTAGAAACTCTTTGTGGCGATGTGTAAATATCTTATTGATGTGAATATCTCAAAGAATGTCAGTGGTGTCCAAGTAGAAACTCTTTGTGGCGATGTGTAAATATCTTATTGATGTGAATATCTCAAAGAATGTCAGTGGTGTCCAAGTAGAAACTCTTTGTGGCGATGTGTAAATATCTTATTGATGTGAATATCTCAAAGAATGTCAGTGGTGTCCAAGTAGAAACTCTTTGTGGCGATGTGTAAATATCTTATTGATGTGAATATCTCAAAGAATGTCAGTGGTGTCCAAGTAGAAACTCTTTGTGGCGATGTGTAAATATCTTATTGATGTGAATATCTCAAAGAATGTCAGTGGTGTCCAAGTAGAAACTCTTTGTGGCGATGTGTAAACATCTTATTGATGTGAACAGCGAATCATGTACGTGCCATTGTGTGCACAGTTAGGTTATCCCAGATATAGTCAGGCATTTCAGTGAAACGCTCTGAAATATTTAGAAAATTTGTATATCTTTTGCTTCCCAACATTTTATGAATTTCCTATTTTCAAACAAATATTTCAGCGCAAGGCAGATCCATATATTCAATTTCCACACACGCAGCCTTACTATTGTTTTCAACAATGTTTATTTTTTCTTATTACATCAACACTAAATAGGCAGGGATTCCCTCGCTGTTAAAAGAATACCGTTTCTCTTTGTTTCACTTCCACTGGACCTGGTCTGGCTGAACCTTCTTCGAAGAGTTCCAAAGTCGTCTCAACACCGTTTACCCACAACATATTTGTCCATGCTGTGTATTGTTTTCAACGCGTAAGTTTCACTGAGTTGCTATATGTAGACTACCATTGACTTTTCTGCTCTGGTGATCACCGACAAACACAAGCTTAGTTTCCAGTCTCATGATGAGACACTCCCATATTTTTTTTTTTAATTCGAGCCTGTCAAAGAAAGTTATGTGTGTGTATACCAATGCCGCCCCTACCCCACTCACACATTTGTCTCCATGTTGTCACACTCCATTTTTTTTGTGTGGATTCAAAGCCCACTTGACTACTTTTAAACTGTAGTCTCAAGTTTTTGTGTGGATTCGAAGCCCACTTGACTACTTTTAAACTGAAGTCTCTAGTTTTTTTCTGGATTCGAAGCCCACTTGACTATTTTTAAACTGAAGTCTCTAGTTTTTTGTGGATTCGAAGCCCACTTTACTACTTTTAAACTGAAGTCTCTAGTTTTTTGCCAAACTACAGTGTACATGAGAGCAGTGTACTAGGTTGAGAATGTCTGTCGTAGAGTAATCTTCTCTTAATTAGATCATATCACGAATGAAAAAAAGTTCTAAGATTAATGAAACAAGCATTCGATGTACATAGTGGTAGTTGACAGTTGTGAAAAAGCGCAAACTGAAATGGTTTGGCTGCGTATCTCAATCTTCCTGTTGGGGCATTCTTTGATTAAGGAACTGTAGAGAGAGACAGAAACAGAGAGATGAGAAGATAATATAAAAGAATAGACAAGCCTAAATTTCGTAGTTAAACAAAATTAGACATAGATCAATTGTGAAGGTTGATAAAGTTTGTCAGGCTCCCGAACGACCTGCAGGAGAAAGTCAATGAATTCTCTCAGTTGTGCCACAGCGACCTCCAGGAGAAAGTCAATGATCTCTCTCTCAGTTGTGCCACAGCGACCTCCAGGAGAAAGTCAATGATCTCTCTCTCAGTTTTGCCACAGCGACCTCCAGCAGAAAGTCAATGATCTCTCTCTCAGTTTTGCCACAGCGACCTCCAGGAGAAAGTCAATGATCTCTCTCTCAGTTGTACCCCAACGACCACCAGGAGAAAGTCAATGATCTCTCTCAGTTGTACCCCAACGACCTCCAGGAGAAAGTCAATGATCTCTCTCAGTTGTGCCACAGCGACCTCCAGGAGAAAGTCAATGATCTCTCTCAGTTGTGCCACAGCGACCTCCAGGAGAAAGTCAATGATCTCTCTCAGTTGTGCCACAGCGACCTCCAGGAGAAAGTCAATGATCTCTCTCAGTTGTGCCACAGCGACCTCCAGGAGAAAGTCAATGATCTCTCTCAGTTGTGCCACAGCGACCTCCAGGAGAAAGTCAATGATCTCTCTCAGTTGTGCCACAGCGACCTCCAGGAGAAAGTCAATGATCTCTCTCAGTTGTGCCACAGCGACCACCAGGAGAAAGTCAATGATCTCTCTCAGTTGTGCCACAGCGACCTCCAGGAGAAAGTCAATGATCTCTCTCAGTTGTGCCACAGCGACCTCCAGGAGAAAGTCAATGATCTCTCTCAGTTGTGCCACAGCGACCTCCAGGAGAAAGTCAATGATCTCTCTCAGTTTTGCCACAGCGGCTCCAGGAGAAAGTCAATGATCTCTCTCAGTTTGTGCCACAGCGACCTCCAGGAGAAAGTCAATGATCTCTCTCAATTGTGCCACAGCGACCTCCAGGAGAAAGTCAATGATCTCTCTCTCTCAGTTGTGCCACAGCGACCACCAGGAGAAAGTCAATGATCTATCTCTCAGTTGTGCCACAGCGACCTCCAGGAGAAAGTCAATGATCTCTCTCTCAGTTGTACCCCAACGACCACCAGAAGAAAGTCAATGATCTCTCTCTCTCAGTTGTGCCACAGCGACCTCCAGGAGAAAGTCAATGATCTCTCTCTCAGTTGTACCCCAACGACAACCAGGAGAAAGTCAATGATCTCTCTCTCAGTTGTGCCACAGCGACCTCCAGGAGAAAGTCAATGATCTCTCTCTCAGTTGTACCCCAACGACCACCAGGAGAAAGTCAATGATCTCTCTCTCAGTTGTGCTACAGCGACCTCCAGGAGAAAGTCAATGATCTCTCTCTCAGTTGTGCTACAGCGACCTCCAGGAGAAAGTCAATGATCTCTCTCTCAGTTGTGCTACAGCGACCTCCAGGAGAAAGTCAATGATCTCTCTCAGTTGTACCCCAACGACCACCAGGAGAAAGTCAATAATCTCTCTCAGTTGTACCCCAACGATCACCAGGAGAAAGTCAATAATCTCTCTCAGTTGTACCCCAACGACCACCAGGAGAAAGTCAATGATCTCTCTCTCAGTTATGCCACAGCGACCTCCAGGAGAAAGTCAATGATCTCTCTCTCAGTTGTACCCGAACGACCACCAGGAGAAAGTCAATGATCTCTCTCTCAGTTGTGCCATAGCGACCTCCAGGAGAAAGTCAATGATCTCTCTCTCAGTTGTACCCCAACGACCACCAGGAGAAAGTCAATGATCTCTCTCTCAGTTGTACCCCAACGACCTCCAGGAGAAAGTCAATGATCTCTCTCTCAGTTGTGCCACAGCGACCTCCAGGAGAAAGTCAATGATCTCTCTCAGTTGTGCCACAGCGACCTCCAGGAGAAAGTCAATGATCTCTCTCAGTTGTGCCACAGCGACCTCCAGGAGAAAGTCAATGATCTCTCTCAGTTGTGCCACAGCGACCTCCAGGGGAAAGTCAATGATCTCTCTCAGTTGTACCCCAACGACCACCGGGAGAAAGTCAATGATCTCTCTCAGTTGTACCCCAACGACCACCAGGAGAAAGTCAATAATCTCTCTCAGTTGTACCCCAACGACCACCAGGAGAAAGTCAATGATCTCTCTCTCTCAGTTGTGCCACAGCGATCACCAGGAGAAAGTCAATGATCTCTCTCTCAGTTGTACCCCAACGACCACCAGGAGAAAGTCAATGATCTCTCTCAGTTGTACCCCAACGACCACCAGGAGAAAGTCAATGATCTCTCTCAGTTGTACCCCAACGACCACCAGGAGAAAGTCAATAATCTCTCTCAGTTGTACCCCAACGACCACCAGGAGAAAGTCAATGATCTCTCTCAGTTGTACCCCAACGACCACCAGGAGAAAGTCAATGATTTCTCTCAGTTGTACCCCAACGACCACCAGGAGAAAGTCAATGATCTCTCTCTCTCAGTTGTGCCACAGCGACCTCCAGGAGAAAGTCAATGATCTCTCTCTCAGTTGTACCCCAACGACCACCAGGAGAAAGTCAATGATCTCTCTCTCAGTTGTGCCACAGCGACCTCCAGGAGAAAGTCAATGATCTCTCTCTCAGTTGTACCCCAACGACCACCAGGAGAAAGTCAATGATCTCTCTCTCAGTTGTACCCCAACGACCTCCAGGAGAAAGTCAATGATCTCTCTCTCAGTTGTGCCACAGCGACCTCCAGGAGAAAGTCAATGATCTCTCTCTCAGTTGTACCCCAACGACCACCAGGAGAAAGTCAATGATCTTTCTCAGTTGTGCCCCAACGACTTCTAGGATGGTATAGACCTGTGATGTTATTTATTTACCTTTGTATTCTCTTTGACAGCACATCACAGTTATAGTTGATCACAATAGATAAATCATGACATACTCTTTTTCTCTCATTATCTAATCATAATAAAGAATAGTGACACTGTGACAGTAAAGGCATGTCGTAAGAGACGACTAAGGAGGTTGATCGATGGCTTGACAAGCTGTCATTGTAAAAAGTGTTGTTATGGAAACAGAGCCATAGTTTTTAGAGCAGTGATCTCCGCAATATGTGCATTTAGCACGCACGGTTTCTGTTTTTGAGATTGTGGTCCTGCCCTATGTGCCGTCTTTAACTCGAAAGGACAACAGATAGATAGATAGATAGATAGATAGATAGATAGATAGATAGATAGATAGATAGATAGATAGATAGATAGATAGATAGATAGATAGATAGATAGATAGATAGATAGATAGATAGATAGATAGATAGATAGATAGATAGATAGATAGATAGATAGATAGATAGATAGATAGATAGATAGATAGATAGATAGATAGATAGATAGATAGATAGATAGATAGATAGATAGATAGATAGATAGATAGATAGATAGATAGATAGATAGATAGATAGATAGATAGATAGATAGATAGATAGATAGATAGATAGATAGATAGATAGATAGATAGATAGATAGATAGATAGATAGATAGATAGATAGATAGATAGATAGATAGATAGATAGATAGATAGATAGATAGATAGATAGATAGATAGATAGATAGATAGATAGATAGATAGATAGATAGATAGATAGATAGATAGATAGATAGATAGATAGATAGATAGATAGATAGATAGATAGATAGATAGATAGATAGATAGATAGATAGATAGATAGATAGATAGATAGATAGATAGATAGATAGATAGATAGATAGATAGATAGATAGATAGATAGATAGATAGATAGATAGATAGATAGATAGATAGATAGATAGATAGATAGATAGATAGATAGATAGATAGATAGATAGATAGATAGATAGATAGATAGATAGATAGATAGATAGATAGATAGATAGATAGATAGATAGATAGATAGATAGATAGATAGATAGATAGATAGATAGATAGATAGATAGATAGATAGATAGATATAATCATAACCAGTTTATTGATCTCTATTATTATTCTTAGCCTATGTTCGTACTGTAGTGGATGCACTTATCTTAAATTAATGGTAATTAATTCGGGACTTCTCTGAGACAAATAGTCGGTGGATATGATCAGTCCCAAGTGCATATCTTGCATTCAACCTCTCTATCACTTACTTACGTATATCAGAATGTGAAACACAACTTGAAAACTCTCAGACACTTCACAACACTAAAGTTCATATGTTCATTGCTCTACTCACTCTCTCTACCAACTTACTTAATGACTTCTCAACTGACTTAAAACTACAACTTGAAGATTCTTAGCTTCATAACTAACTGGCTCAACTTTCTAATCTTAGCATATTAGATCTGATTTCCATCTCTATAAACTTCTAGCTCTTCCTATTTCTGACTCTTGTTCTAAGTGTTCTAATTGTCCTAACAATGATTGTCTAATCTAAAAGTTCTCTCTAACTATTCTATCCTTGACTTCTCTCTCTGTGTCTAATCTCTAACCGTTCTATCCCTGACTGTCTCTATCTCTAACTGACTTAAACATATTGTGCTGAAGTTTAAATATTCAGCTTCAACTCTTCGCCTGAAAATCAGCAGCCAATCAAACTGTCGCAAAGTGACAATTTGCACTCTTCTGATCACTTTAGTTGATCACTCCTCATCATTCTGTGACCGAAACTTTGCCCTATGACTCAGAATTGTCAAAACAAACTGTTTATTACTCTGTGAGCAACCTCTACTTGATCGCTCCCTCCCTCCGTGACTTCTGTATAACCTCTGGTAAGTCTTGAATTCTCCTGAGTTTAACATAATCCTTACTTCATGACTTTGACCTTTCCTGATTGTTGGATGACAACTTATTTATCAGACGGCCAAAGTCATGGGGTCAACGCATGCTATTGTCATGCGCCTACTCTCACTTAGTAATTCTGGACCTTATCTCCTTCCCACTTTCTGTGTATCCACTACCCACTATGTGAGCTTCTATTATCCCCTAACTTGTTATTCTGGCTGGAAATTTACCATGCTTTAAATTTTATGTCCCAACAACTGCTGGTCGCTACCATATGTTACTGCTATTGTCTATGAAAGAATGGCTAACGACTAAGTTACCCTCTCCCATGCTTTCATTAGCTTATTCTATAACATAGGAGAAAGTCAATGAACTCTGTCAGTTGTACCTCAACGACCACCAGGAGAAAATCAATGAACTCTCTCAGTTGTACCCCAGCGACCTCCAGGAGTAAGTCGGTGAACTCTTTCAGTTGTACCCTAAAGACCCAAATGTTATGGGATGAAGAAAAAAAAGACCTTTCCTTGAATGCGCTTTTAATGGTCAGTTTCATCTCTTTAAAAGATCATATTCTTTTTACAGTTCCAGGTATTGCTATTCTATCAGTTTCTCATTGTCAGGAATTCATAAATCCCGTGATATCAGTTTGGGGCCACCTTGTATAATTTACACGTAACTGTATCTAAGCGTTTAATCATACAAGTGAGGGGCTTTAGAGCAAAAATAGGCAGATCGTCAACATGTAACTGTAATTAATCAGGTGAATCTATTGAAGGTTTCCACACTTTAAAACGTAGATTTGATATCAGTATATACCCTATCCTTCATCACAATTATACCTTCTTAGAAATGGAGTTTGGCCTAAATGCGTGCAGATTGTTGCTGTGGTATGCTGGTATGCTACTTGCAGGTATTAACTTCACGCTACATTTCCGTGTCGCATTGATTTGCTCTCATTGAGTACCTCCTTTGATTACAGTCGACGCGACAACAAATCCTCCAGACAATATCAGCTAATCTGTGGATATACTTTAGACTACAATTTGAACAAGTTTTAATGTGGGGAGACAACCTAAGACTGTTAATGTCTCATTAGAATTTGTACTGGAATGAAATGTAAGTGTGACTCTCTTCGAGCTTTCTTTGTTCCTCACGCCAAGGTATTGTGTAAGACGCCTTCGCCACACACTGTTATCACACACACGCCCACATACGTATGTAATAATTCTCTATGTTCAATGCTGACAAATCATCCCTTATTGCTTGTTATTCTACTGCTTGTGCCGTGAAGCGTTGCAGAGAGCAGGTATGTGTAGACTTATGAATAGTTAGCTGTGGTCATATTGGTCCGTCTATTGATCTCTTGCCTCATATGTTCATGCATGCGATATCAATGATATATTCGCTTTTAATCTGATCATGTTCAAGATAGTTATGGTATTGATTTGTACCGGCATTGATTGCTTGAATCACTGCCTTATTGCCTGAAAAGGCAACAGTCAAAGACAACATCGTCGGCGTCGTCAACGTTTCGTCACTTCAACAAATATAAAGTTTTTTAAAATAAGCAACTGTCGTGTTTCCTTTCCTCACTTGACATGTAACCATGCACGTTAGTATTTTGAAAAGGCATCCTGAATTTTTGCTGTGCCACTGAAGTCAATGTTTGTAATCGAAGCTGTAAGAACAGTGAGACTTTCATTTTTAAAAAGTACGAAAATTGTTTCCATGAAAACTCACGACAAAGCAGTCTGTGTACCAGAGAAAGTGACAGCAATGACGAATCAAACTCACTGCAGCCAATTGTGGACCTGATTAATAAAAGTGAAGTTCAGAAGATGAAACACACTGAATGTGAGGGTCGAAACATGTGTAATTTGTTGTAACTAAGAAGACGTGCAAATATTAGACACAATGATTAAGAACAAATGCACTTAGCCTAGAATGATGAGTTTAATAAATCTGCTGAGACAATGTAGCAACAGGTAAATATGGAAGGGGGGGTTGAAGAAATAATGATGGACAGCATACCATAATGTTGGTCTGTGTAGTAAACAAGAGAAATGATGAATAACATTGACAATGGAGAACCGTGCTTGTGTTAGCGTCTCTGTACATTGTCGGAACATCCTATGTAGGTCAAATGTAGAACTACACAAGCAAATAATAATGTTAATCAAATGAGAAACATGTTATGTAACATTATCATTCAGTCAAAAAGAGAGTTGTTGCATTAACAGAGTATTACAGTAATATATTAATCAGTGTTGCCTTATAGTCGCTTGTCAAGAACAGAAAACAAGAGATATGACGTCAGATAAAATCAATTGAAATGTGATTTGTTAGTGGGATGCTGAGGATATTTGGGTTAGCGGGGTAGAGTTCTGCCCTACCAAAGGAGGAGTAAGACGTCTCCTTTCCTTCGGTAGACTTCGGGACACCCTTGGACAAAGGTGAAGGTCCCGTTTAGTGCCCTTATCAGTGTTACGTGAAGCCATTGGAGCAGGTGGTGGATGGAGTTGTGAGAGCACACGACAAGTAGTGCGGGTTATAGTCCCCACTCTGTGAAGACAATCTCATTTATAGTGACAATGGCTGCGGTCTCCAGGCTAGTGCAGCTACTGCCAAGAAGGTAAGGAATGGCAAACTACCTTCTTGTATTGCCAAGTAAAATTATGTCAAATTATAATTTTATATCTACAGCTGACGACGTTAATGAGGACCCCATCGCCACCTCGTCCGGTAGGGAGCGTCATGTGCTACAGGTGACACCCGATCGTCATCAAGCTACTGTATGCAAGATCAAAAATAACGAGACACTAGCAATAGGGACTTGGAACATTAGATCAGCATTCCAGGTTGGAAAACTAGAAAACATCAGCCAAGAAATGAAGAGAATGAGATTGGACATCTCGGGACTATGTGAAATGAGATGGACAGGGGCAGGATTATTACAACGTGACAGTGGAAATGTAATTTACTCTGGGGGAACCACACACAAAAGAGGAGTAGGCATCATGTTAGATAGAGAAAGAAGCAAAACAGTGAAAGGTTTTTGGCCAGTATCAGACAGAATTCTGCTAGTAAAATTGAGAGGTAGACCAATGGATATCAACATAACTCAGGCTTATTCACCAACAAGTAATAGCGAAGAGGAAGACATTGACACTTTACAATGAGCTAGAGATGACCATGGAACAGTGTAAATCCCAAAAAAAATAACTATTATATTAGGGGATTTCAATGCAAAGGTAGGAACAGCTAATGTGCAAAATGTGACTGGGGGGCATGGCCTTGGAGAGATAATGACAGAGGGATTGATAGATTTGATCAAAGACACATGAAATGATTAATGGTAACACCTGGTTCAAACAACACCTTAGTCTACTAAAGACATGACAGACAGTGCACAATTAAATCTATTTTATACTCGTACAGAGAAGATTCAGGAATGGGTTAGCACCTGTTAAAACATGGCCAGGAGACAAATAATCATAAATGAATATTATTATAGAGGGAAACTTCCGAGGCGATAATCAGCGAATCAATTTAGAGGAGGAGGTATGTTTACAGCACTCGGAAAAATAACAAATAATCAACAACAGAAAAAAAACAAAGAACAATATATGGTCCGAAGCAGGATCGAACCCACACTCCTTGGTACAGCGCCTTGCCACGAAAAGCCAAACGCTAGGGAACACTGCCAACTCGGCTTTCGTTAGAAATGGAAAAACAAGAAAAGAAAGACTCATAATCTATGCACAATCAGTTAAATGAATTAACAGGAAGAAAATAAGTCAGTCAATAAGTTTCAAGATGTGTGAAATCAAATGAAGGAAATATAATAATGGGACAGGAGAAGACAATGAAAAGGTGGACAGAATATATCAGTCAACTCTATGATAATAAAAGACCAGAGCTAAACAATTCAGACAAAAACACAGGGTCACTAATAATGCAGATGAAGTGGAGGAGGAAATTCGGAACACATGAAAGAGGCAAAGCTTCAGATCTCGACAATATAACAATCGAAGAGACATATGTATTAGGAGAGCTGGGAGTACAAGTCATAACAAAACTACTCAATGACATATATAACACTGGACACACACCAGAAGATCTAATTAAGTCAATCTTTGTAGCCATACCGAAGAAGTCAGGCGCCACTGATTGTGATGACCACTGCACTATTAGTCTCATGAGCCATATGACCATAATATTACCAAGAATCATCATGAGGCGTGTAAGGAACAAAATAAATGCAGAAATAATTTAGGAACAATGAGGATTTATAAAAGGAAACGGCACCAAAAGTGCAATATACACGCTGAGAAATTTGATAGAAAGAGCTATATAGGTAAATAATGATATGTGCTTTATCATCATCATCAAGTACCGGGCCTACTGGCGTAGGTGATCATGTCTCTCCACAACTTTCGATCTCGGCAGCTATTTATCATTTTTGTTGTTGACCTTCTGCCAAGCCATTCTCTTAAGCTGTCTGGTATTTTTTCTCGTTGCTTCCCTCTATCTCTTCGTCCCTCAATTTTTCCAGTTGATACAATATATTCACGTTGTTCTCTTCTCATTACATGGCCAAAAAATGATGATTGTTTCTTCCTAATATTGGAAATTAGCTCTCTTTTTGCTTTGACCTCTCTCAGAACATCTTCATTACTCTTCTCAGCTGTCCATGGAACTCTCAACATTCTTCTGTAAAACCACATTTCTACAGACTAGAATGATTTTCTTGTCTGGTGTCCTATTGCCCATGATTCTCGCATCCCTATGTTAAGACTGGCTCTATTTAACATTTACGAACTCTTTTTCTTGTTTTTATTGTCAAAAATGGATTGCATAGTATCTTCCTCATTTGTTGGAAAGCTGCTTTTGCCTGAGCCATTCTGCATCTCACCTCTTTTGTACATCTTCCATCTGAGGTTAACAAAGTTCCCAAATATTTAAATTCATTTACCTGTTTTAATATTGTTCCACTTGTCTTTATTTTGCACTGAAGTGATGTCTTTTTCTTTGTTGTTACCATTACATTTTCTTAATTATTCTTTGATCTTTGCTGTCTACGTTTATGCTTTCTAAAATGTTGATTATTTCTTGGTGCTTTGCTTTGTCAAATGCCTTGGTGTAATCTATAAAACATAGGAATAGATCTGTTTTCACCTCTATGGCTCTTTCTACTAAAGATCTTATGATATAAATGGCATTGCTTGTTCCTTTATCTCTAACAAAACCACACTGTTCATCGCTAATTTATGTTCTTTATAGACTAAACAAAAGCATTTGACAAAGTAAAGCATGTGAAAATAATCGATATCCTGGAGAAATTAAACATTGATGGCAAGGATCTGCGAATCATATAAAAAACATGTACTGGCAACAAATCGTAACTATACGAATTAGCAAGCAAAAAGAACAGATCCAATATATAAAATAAGGAGTCAGTAAGGGCTGTGTATCGCCAGATTTGTTCTCATTTTACAGAGAAAATATAAAGAGGCTAATAGAGACATAATATTAAAAGAAAGTAACAAGAAAGGTCTCAGTCTGAATAATAAGAAAACAGAAGTAATGGTCATATCGACAAAAACAATGATCATGCAGCATACAAATAAACAAGACAAATCTGAAACAAGTGCAACGCGTCAAATACTTGGGCACAACAATAACATCAGATGGGAGATGCACCACAGAAATAACAGTAGAATAGTTCAGGCCAAAATAGCATTTCAGAAAATTATAAACATCGTATGCAGCAAATCTATGTCAATAGAAATGAGAAAGAGAGTCCATTAGTGCTATATATAGCCAATTTTGACCTATGCAATCGAATCATGGACAGTAGACAAACAAATGAAAAGACGATTAGAGGCCCCAGAGATGGGATTTCTCGGAAAATAGTTGAAAGTTTCCTGGACAGCTAAAAAGATCAACGAGGACATTTTCAAAGAGGCCAACAAGCTTCCAAGGAACATGAGAAAGAACAATCAACATTCTTCGAGAATATCATAAGGAGAAGAAAGTTGAAATACTTGGTTACAACTGTGAAAGAGAGATCATGGACGAAAAAGAGAGATGATACTAGTTAGCTTGGTGTCACGGCATGGAAAACAGTCAACAACAGAATTGATACCATACACTGTGGATAGAAGACTTGCGGAAGGACATGATCGCCTACGAGAGCCAGTATGACACATGATGATCATGGTGACCGCGGATACTGAGGACAGCTAATCGCTTATATCATATCACAGCCATTAAGAAAAGTTATTCACCAAAATTGTGGGGAAAAAAGGCTGAGATCAATAATAGAACTACAGTTAAGCGATTCTCAAATGGGGTTCCAAGAAAACGGAGGATGACGTACTGATTCACACTAAAACAGCTAACAGAAAGGACGACAGAGCACAATCAAAATGTGTACACAGCTTTCGTTGACCAAGAAAAATAATTTGACAAAGTAAACAGAGAAAAACTGCGGGAATTCATAAATTCACATTGCAGGGAGATCTAACGGTCGGTTGTTCAATGTGCGGCGGGGATAATCCGACGACTGTGTTTCATATGTTCGCATTTTCAGTAAAAAACCATGTCCTAACATCATCAAGCGCTATACATTTGTTAAAATATGACGATCATGATTTTCTGGATGACGTGAACATCCATTTAATCGTGTGGATAGGCGGCAGGAACCGTTATTGGCTATGTCTGAAAAGTGTTCCGTGTTGCAGTTTCCTCATATTCCAAGTCCGGCTTGTTGCAGGAGCTACTGAGTTAATTGCTCTGTGCACACCGTGAGCTGTGTGTTTCATCCGTTTTGATCGTGTTTCGATATTCAGATTGCTTACGATGAATAATAATATCATATGACAGGAAAAGATGGCTGTGTTCACTTTCTGTGCGGTTTCGCCGTATATCTTTTTCGTGTGCTGAGACTGCTATGATGGGAACTACAGCTACCTTCCTTTGTTTGGGAAATGAGATATTAATTCGGATATTCCAGTGGCACGGGCGGTTGAGCAATTATGGATTTTAAATCGTTTGCAGTTATACCGGAGCCTTCCATAACCATAACTGTGGAAGATACTAACAACATACGGAGTAAGCCAACATCTAACCAACCTAATTAAAAACCTCTAAATCAACAGCAGCTGCACAGTAGAACAGCTGCAGGTTAGACAGACTACTTCGAAGTTAGATCAGGTGTAAGACAAGGGTGCGTACTATCCCCCATGCTGTATATTATATACATGGGCTATACGTGCAAATTAGTCACGCCATCAGTGAAAGAGGAGATCAATTAGTTTCTATTTGCAGACGATCAGGTACTAATACATAGAAAAATATAAGAACTACAAGAACACTAAAATAGACTCAATAGCACATTCATAAAATACAACATGAACATCAACATCAATGAAACAAATTCATGAATATCGCAACAGAGAAACAGAATATAAACATAACTATAGGCGGCAGAAGGTTAGTGGGGTAGAGTTCTGTCCTACCAAAGGAGGAGTAAGGCGTATCCTTTCCTCCGCTAGTCTTCGGGACACCCTTGGGCAAGGTGGAGCTCCCGTTAGCCCTACTATCAGGGGTATGTGAAGCCATTGGAGCAGGTGGTGAATGGTGTTGTGGGAGCAGCCGACAAGTAGTGCCGGTTATGTTCCCCACACCACGATGGCAGGCTGAGGATCTCATGTATAGAGACAATGGCTGTGATCTCCGACTAGTACAGTCACTGCCAAGAAGGAAAGGAATGGCAAACTACCTTCTTACATTGCCTAGACTAATCATGACAAATCACAAATGAGAAAGAGAGTTCATCGGTGCTATATAGAACCAATTCTGACCTTTGGAAGCGAATCATGGACAGTAGACAAACAAATGAAAAGACGATTAGAGGTCACAGAGATGGGATTTCTCAGAAGAATGTTGAATGTTCCCTGGACAGCTAAAAAGACCAATGAGGAAGTTCTTAAACAGGTCAACACAAAAAGGCAGCTCCTAAAAAACATCAGAAAGAAACAATCAATATTTTTGGGCACATCATGAGAAGAGGAAAGTTGGAATATTTGGTTACAACTGGCAAAATAAAAGGAAGGAGAGATCTCGGACGACAAAGAGAGAAAATACTGGATAGCTTGGTGTCATGGCATGGAAAACAGTCAACAACAGAACTGATACGATGCACTGTAGATAGAAGATTGTGGAAGGACATAATCGCCCACGCCAAACGGTACGACACATGATGATGATGATAGACGGCAGATAACTAAAACAAGTAGTGGAATTTAAATACCTAGGAAGTTTCATGACATGACAATTCACAAACAGCAGAAATAGAACCAAGATGCAACACAGTTTTGTCAAATTATTGGACAGTTATCACCACTTTTGTCTAATAAAGAAATAACTCTAGAGGCGAAACGGGAACTCTACAATAAAATCTTCATCCCAGCATTGTGCTACCAATGCCAGTCCTGGACCCTAGATGCAAGAACAATAAGAAAAATAACATGTACTGAGATTAAATGTGTTAGACAGGAAACATCATGAGACATAATGAAGAACTGAGAAGAAAGCTGGGAATAATCCCCGCCATAGAATTTATAAATAAATAACAGATAAAATGGTTTGGCTACGTGACAAGGCAGAAAGATCAAAACACAACACAACGAGCTTTCAATAAACGTTGCGAGAAGTACATCAGACCTAAGGGCCGAACAAGAGAAAGATGGATTAACGGAATAGAAACATTAGGAAAGATAACAGCAGGAGAGACCAACCCAAGAGAAAAAGACCGTAATTTATATATCCCCTGGACCCTGAAGGGCAAATGCGGAAGGAAAGAAGGAGAAATAAATGAACAGCTAAAAATAAAATTAGTTGAACTAAAAGAGGCAAATGTGAAAAGAAAGATCACAACACACGTTTGTGGTGCATATGTGGAGATGGGGTAGGTAGGAATACTTAACACCAGGGAAATGTAAGGTAGGAGAGATAGAGATGGACAAAGGGAAACAAATGATATACCTCTTAACGACGTGGTACAAGGAAATATAAGGTAGGAGAGATAGAGATGGACAAAGGGAAACAAATGATATACCTCTTAACGACGTGGTACAGGGAAATATAAATAGTGGAACTCACAAGATCTGCGGTTGTGGAAAGACATGACATCCACCACTTGGACCAGCAATACATGTCCTATTTCACTGTTACATACTGAATTCATAAGTACAATATTGATTGCAATATATCACACAATGGTGTAATAAATACAATATCGATTGACACTGTGAAGTTGATTCTAACATCGTCACATAACAATGTCCGCTAACAATGCCCTCTCAACATAAGAGTAAAGGTTATTCTGTCTGGGACATCAATAGCAGTTCAAAACTTTAGTCTTTCACATCCTTCGAGTGAAAACACAATAATTATCACAAATGAGACTAGTTCAACTAATTATACTTTTTATTTGTTACAAAATAAACATTAAACAACAATATTGAATCATGCGTCTGCTTAGTAAATGATATATTTCCATTTGTCCCTGTTTGATAACATCTTTCTAGCCAGACTACTTTTGTAAAACAACAATCTCTGACATTAAGTTGGTCCTGTAAAGTTTGTTGCCGAAGCAATACGTTTTCTGAGATTCATCATATCGTGTTTGTGATGGTGTTCATGCTCGGAGTTTGAATGTTCATGCTCGGAGTTTGAATGTTCAATCACGTTGTAATTAGTTCATTGTGGACACGACAGACAAAATGACGTCACTTCATAGTTTGTTGTCTTTATTATCAGAACTTGGCAGATAATGGACGTTCTGAAGTTGCATAAATAAAAATCAATTATGACATAATGATAACGAGACTGCTATCTGGTCGTTCACAGCCAACAATCTACTAGAGTATTCACACACATGTGTGTCTTGTACTAACATGAACTGATCCATACCAGACGATTGATCTCGCCAAACAGAAGCTCCACTCATTCTCTCATCTACAAATAAACAATTTGTCTCTTTTCGTTTTGCAGGCAACATATCTGTAGACATTCGTGGCTGGCATCCAGAAGCAAACACGTCATCCCTTGAATGGCTACTGGAAGCTACGAAGACGAGACTCGAGAAATGATTAAGGTGCCTAACAGACACTACCAGAGGGACTCCAAGCGAGATAACTACGGCGCAGACAGAAGTGAGCGACATGACCAGGACACGCAACCTCGGTATTTGTCAAATCTGGCTAGAGGGAAGGCTAGCAGCTTCTACATCAATGGCGATAGCTTCTTCCCATCCAAGAAGGTTACATATAACCCGTCGCAGTTTAAGGTGAGTTTTGCTCCCTTATCGCTTCCAAGGGGGTTATATATAGGAAAAATAAAAAAAATGGTATGTAACAAGCTTTACGTGACAAGTGGACGACACAGACTAAACAACGTTTCGGCTCAATAGGCCTTCATCAGGAACAAACAAAAAAAACACACACACAAAACTAATAACGAAACAACCAAAACAAAAACAATCGAAATGTGTTAAAGAAAACAAAATAAATAAAACTATCCTGTCAAATCCAAAATGAAATCGTAACCAAGTGCGGCTGTCGTGAACGTCGAGAAACGCACAAAAGTGCGTAAATGTACACAGAACCAGAGGAGTTCACACAGGGGTCAGTGTGCAAACACAAAGGAGAAAGAATAGAACAGTAGACTAACAGGTGTAAAAAGACGGTAAGAGTGAGATGTCTGAGAGTGGGGTACAATAAAAACAAATGAGGGGTAAGGAGCACAGAAAAAAAATTATAGAGGAGAAAACCGAAGTGTCTCATAAGGGACTAGAGGAGAAGAACTTATATATAACATGTTATATTTTAAGGTGAGTTTTTGTCCCTTATTGCTTCCAAGGGGGTTATATATAACCTCTAATATTTTAAGGTGAGTTTTGTTCCCTTATTGCTTCCAAGGGGGTTATATATAACCTGTTATATTTTAAGGTGAGTTTTGTTCACTTATCGCTTCCAAGAAGGTTATATATGACCTGTTATATTTTAAGGTGAGTTTTGTTCCCTTATCGCTTCCAAGAGGGTTATATATGACCTGTTATATTTTAAGGTGAGTTTTTGTTCTCTTAATCCCATCTAAGTAGGTTAAATATACATCTTTCAAAGTGTAAGCTCTGTTTATTCATATTTTTTATTTTCCAAAAGACTATCATCATTATCATTGAGTGCCAATCCGCATCGAAGGTTGGCTAACATGAAGCGCCGTTCCTATCTGTCTCTTGCTTTGATGGTGCAAGTTGTCATAGGCTGACTTGTCCATCTTTTGATGTTACTCGTCAATGTTAGTCTTGGTCTGTTTCTGCCCCTTCTACCTTGTATTTTCCCTTCCAAGATTACTGCCCCAAAAATCTAATTTGTCTTGTTTGAATTGTGTTTAGTAGTTCTCCTTTCATTGTTAATTGTTTTAATTAAGACTTCATCATATTTTTTCTTTTCTTTCCGTACAATTTTTCCTTTTCTTCTATAAATCCACATTTCAAAGTCTTCAATTATCTGTTCTGTTTTTTTGTCTTTTGTCCAAGTTTTCAAAAGACTGTAAATAGCCTAGATTTTGGTGAGTTTATCTGCTATATTGCTTGCTATTGTACCTATGAATTTCCCAGCTCGACCTATCTTTATCACATATTATCCGCCCCTTCCCGATATAATCACGCCATACCAAAGCAGCTTTAATTGAATAATAATTAAATTTTATTTATAAAGATAAACTCACAAAAAGGGCATGGAACAACACGAAACTAACTCAAAAGACTAAACTCTTAATATATCAAACTTGTGTGCTTAGCACACTACTATATGGATCCGAAACCTGGACAACATACTCAAACCAGGAAAAAAGACTAAATGTCTTCCACATGCGATGTCTCCGCAAAATAATGCACATCAAATGGCAGGACAAAATAACCAACTTAACTGTCCTGCAACGTGCTAAGACCCTAACAATCATGTCGATGCTCAGAAGTCGAAGGCTAAGATGGCTGGGGCATGTCCAACGGATGGAAGAAAAACGCATTCCTAGGCAAATACTATATGGCGAGCTAAAACACGGAAAACGACAAATCGGCAGACCTAAACTACGATATAGAGATATCTGCAAATCATCTCTGAAAGACTTCTCCATCTGTGAAAACGACTGGCAATATCTGGCAAGTGATCGCACATCATGGAGAGCACGTATAAGAAACGGTATAACAACATTTGAGACTGTTCTAAGACAGGACTTAGAAGAGAAGAGACTCATGAAAAAGGATGGTAAACCCTGTGGACCAGCGAGCCTGACCTGTTCATTATGTGACCGCGTGTGTTTGTCAAACATTGGTAGAATTAGCCACGAGAGAAGCTGTTCGGCAAAAACAATACCTCAAAAAAATACGCAATAGCCTCCACTAGACCGTCTGACAAGACGAAAAGGGCCATATATACCAAAGCAGCTTCTACGCGAGTCTATAAAAGGCCGTTGCAAGTAATAGTCACTTTAGATGACTATAGAGGACATCAATGTGCTGGGTTAGAGCTAAGACAAGTAAGTATACCACGCTAGTGAAGACTGTATTCGAACAGAATTGTTGCATGAAGTTAAGTGTAGTTATTTTGTGCTGAATATAAAGCTTGTAAGCTTTAGAGTCAATGCAGCAGGAGGTCGACACCTGGGAATCATGACCCAGGTGGGCCCGCCTCCCTTGGAGTGGCAAGAAGCTAACGGACCGACAAACTTGCTCGACGGGTTCACTTCTGATGATTAGACTGCCTCCTGCTGCGAAGCTCTGTATAACGAGTTTCCTATTACGTAATACAAACGAGTTCGTATTTTATTTATTTTTGCACATGTAGAAATATAAACCATCATAATTTCGAGTAAATCATGTTCCTTTTCAAAAAGATTGTGCATCCGCCATTCCTGTGGTAACTATGGCAAGTATTATGTCCATTACCCCCTCAAAGAAGTGCTCCCTTGTCAAATCGATCCCTAAGGGCAAGATTAGCAGCCTCTTGTCACAACTGCCTCAGTCCACAACAAAAATGATCTAAATTGTTACAGCTAAAGGTTAGTTCCACATCGGACCCTCCCAGAGCTTTCTTTATGTTCTTCACAGGAGACCAATAATAATCAATGAAATTCTCATGGGGGGAAACTTCTGAGGCGATAGATCAGCGAATCATTTCAGGGGAAGGGGAATGTTTACAACGTTCGGAAAAAAATCACAAATAACCAACAAGAGAAATAAAAGAATAATAGATTATCCGACACAGGATCGAACCCGTACTCCTCGGCACATCGCTTTACCACGAGAAAACAAACGCTAGACCACTAGTAATTATGCACTACTATTCATGCTGTTTCGTCCTATAGCTGTTTCGTCCTATAGCTGTTTCGTCCTATAGCTGTTTCGTCCTATAGCTGTTTCGTCCTATAGCTGTTTCGTCCTATAGCTGTTTCGTCCTATAGCTGTTTCGTCCTATAGCTGTTTGTCTGCAACGCATGTATTCAGCCCTAAGGGAGATACTTGTCTTCATGGGAAATACAGATACATACAATTTATTGCCGAGTTGTGATCTTAACCCTATGCTATAGTCATGAGTACACATACGTAAAAGACATCAAAAAAAAATTATAGCTATTGTTTTAGATAGCTGAGTTGGCCGTGTAAAATAAGTAAAGTATCCCCGTCACGCCAAGTGGCGTATAGGGAATATGGTGTTAGTGACCATATATTTTACAGACCTTCGGCACATGATTTTTGGGGTAATGTCGTCGGTATTACGCCCGTGCCGCTTCACTTTCCCTGAAAAAAATCAGGTTCCCATTACAGCCTGGGTGAACCCGGAAGCCGTCGGTTGGGATCGAACCCTACCTCTTGTCCATTGTAGTCCAGTTCACTAACCACTGAGCTATCGCGGCTCCCGAGTTGGTCGTGTGCTCTAGCGTTTAGTTTCTCGTGGCAAGGCGCTGTGCCGAGGAGTGCGGGTTCGATCCTGCTTCGGACCATCCAGTGTTCTTTGGGTTTTTTTTCTGTTGATTATTTGTGATTGTTTTCCCGAGTGCTGTAAACATACCTCTTCCAGTGTAATGATTCGATGTTCTTCTCAGTTCTAAGTTTTCTTCAGGTCAGTTGTTTGTTTCCTTTCACTTTTCCGATCAGTTTATTTATATCGGACGCACTTTCACTGAGGTCTTTATCCGATCATGTAGTTTCGCCGTCAACGCCCTATTCTCTTTCAGTAAAGTTATCTACAATATTTTCAAACAAAGAAAGTCTCACTTCCTTCATTCCTTCCCAGAAGAACAAATCTAACTTTTGACAGTTAAAATACACTTGTTGGACAATAGTGGTGATAATTGTCCAATGATTTGACAAGCTATGTTGCATCTTGAGTCTATCTCTCTTGTTTGTGAATTATCGTTTGTCACTAAACTTCCTAGGTATTTTAATTCCTCTACTTGTTTTAGTTGTTTACTTGTTTAGTTTAGTAGTTCTACTAGTTTTAGTTTAGAGCCTGCAGCTGCTGTTGATGTAGAGACTTTTAATTAGGTTGGTTAGATGTTGGCTTACTCCGGGGTCGGCTTACAGTAATAAGTCCATTTTAATTTATAAGAAATAGGCATTCATTTTTTTCAATCCACTGGTTTCACAAACCCTTTCACACAGAAAACATTATTTACTCTCCTTTGTGCTTGGTGTTACCTCATGCTGCAGTCTTTAATCATTCGGAGCAGTTAAATTAATTGTGATGTTAACTTGTTCCACCTACACATATAAGTAGCTATATTTGTTTATTCGACATCCATTCCTTTAACTCTTTCCGTACGTTCAGCCGCACTGTACATGAATCTCAATTTGATTAGTGTAAAACTGTCATGAAACTATATTCTTATTATAGGTCTTGTATCATCTTGGTATTGGTGAAATCGAATTCCTTTTTAAATTATCTAAAATGTCAGATATCATATATTAAGTATAAAATAAATATAAACATGTAGATTTATTTTTAAAACCATGAAAAATTGTCTCCCTAAAATCTCTACCGCTGAATTGATAAAAACTTTCCGTAGTGAAAGAGTTAAGGAAATATGAAAACATTTGCGTGCCTGAAGTATTTATATGGATGGAATGAACTCACATTAATTAGAATAGAATGAGAACGAACAAGTTGATCAATGTTGTCAGCTGAAGGAAGCACCATCTTTCCGTCAACAATCTTCGTCCTCCTTCATTTCATGGTCCTCCGATTTGACCCAGTTTGTCAGTGTCTGTGAGGGCTGGGCGATCTGATGTACATCTGAAAGTTTGAAGGTTTCACGTGCCTCTTTACCCTTAACCCTTGCCTAAACTAACTCTATTCCATGTGCATGCTACAGTGGTAATAGTAAACGCCTATGACCAAGCTCCTGTATTATGTTGTCTATCTGGAAAATTCTCGTCCTGTGTGAATTTTTTTTACAAGTGACAACAATTCAGGCTGTATGTACATAAATGGAATATGCTCCTTTGTTGTTGGCCACATTGTAGTCTCATCTTTAGTAGATGATGTCTGGACTAGACTTCCATAACAGCAGCATTACGGTAGGCAGCATTGTCCATTACTAGATATAACGATCAACCTAAAAACTGAATTACAGTTCCCTCAATCCAATTTCTAAAAAAAAAAATGGTCATTCATTTTAGCATGATAATCCCGATTATCTTTATTTAAATATTAAAACAAACATGAGTTCACCATTTGCTAATAATGCACTTCATCTGCTACCTGCATGGACTACTTTCAGTCTTTGACCTTTGGTACAAATCTCTTTACAGTTCCATCTGCTGTCTTCCATTCCTTTGCATTAATATGGTTTGCATTTATCCATGCTTCAGCTATATAAACAATATTATAATTTTGTTACGTACTTCTCAAAGCTACTAGGTGAGGCCTTTCACAAATTACTTTTCTACCACCCGAATGCTTGTGAAATGTTAAGCCAAAAGCTCTTATAATTTTCCACAGAGCGATATTTGTCAATGTCACGATAATTTCCAATTACAATTTTTAATTTCTTTGGCATCATTAATTCTTTAACACCCAACAATCTATAAATTGTTCGTTTAATCACTTCTTTGTTAAAGTTGTCCACTTTATATTTCCATGATGACCCTCCTATATGTAGAAACATTGCAATCTTCATTTAGAAATCCTGATAATATCTAGTCACTAATGCCGAGACCATGTTTTGTACTTTCCTCAGGGTTCGAATTACAATGAACCAGCTCTCCACGTTTAGTGTCAAACGTTGATATCACTTTTGTGTAAAGTTCTTGAGAGTCACGATTCTAAGTGTCAACACCACTCCAATAAAATCACACATTTTGAGTGATCAAACGCCTCTGAATACTGCAAACCAGAATGCGAAAACAAGTCGCTGACGTCATATTACAGCATGTTTGTGAGTTTACGTTCGTTACATGCACGTTAGCTCATAATGTTCAAAGTGCAATGATGATGACGCGCTAATAACTCAATAACTCATGTTAGTTCATAATGTTCGGAGTGCAGTGATGATGATGCGCTAATAACTCAGTAACTCAAGTTAGCTCATAGCGTTCGGAGTGCAATGATGATGAGCCGCTAATAACTCAATAACTCAAGTTAGTTTATAATTTTCGGAGTGTTATGATGATGACCTGCTAATAACTCATTAACTCAAGTTAGTTCATAATGTTCGGAGTGTAATAATGATGACCCGCTAATAACTCAATATCTCAAGTTAGTTTATAATTTTAGGAGTGTTATAATGATGACCTGCTAATAACTCATTAACTCAAGTTAGTTTATAATGTTCGGTGTGCAATGATGATGACCACCTAATAACTCAATAACTCAAGTTAGTTCATAATGTTGAGATTGCAATGATGATGACCCGCTAATAACTCAATAACTGAAGTTAGTTAATAATATTCGGAGTGCAATGATGATGAGCCGCTAATAACTCAATAACTCAAGTTAGTTTATAATGCACGGAGTGCAATGATGATGACCCGCTAATAACTCAATAACTCAAGTTTGCTAATAATGTTCGGTGTGCAATGATGATGACCTGCTAGTAACTCAATAACTCAAGTTAGTTCATAATGTTCAGAGTGCAATGATGATGCGCTAATAACTCAATAACTCAAGTTAGTTCATAATGTTCAGAGTGCAATGATGATGAGCCGCTAATAACTCAATATCTCAAGTTAGTTTATAATGTTTAGAGTGCAATGATGATGAGCCGCTAATAACTCAATAACTCAAGTTAGTTTATAATGTTCTGTGTGCAATGATGATGACCCGCTAATAACTCAATAACTCAAGTTAGTTTATAATGTTCAGAGTGCAATGATGATGACCAGTTAATAACTCAATAACTCAAGTTAGTTCATAATGTTCAGAGTGCAATAATGATGTAAGTAAAGTAAAGTAAAGTACCCCCGTCACGCCAAGTGGCGTATAGGGAAATATGGTGTTAGTGACCCTATATTTTACAGACCTTCAGCACATGATTTTTCGGTTAATGTGGTCGGTATTACGCCCGTCCTGCTTTACTTTCCCAGAAAAAAATCCAGTACCCATTTAAGGCTGGGTGAACCCGGGAGCCGTCCGTTGGGATCGAAACCTACCCCTTGTCCTTTGTAGTCCAGTTCACTAACCACTGATGATCCGCTTATAACTCAATAACTCAAGTTAGCTCATAATGTTTGGAGTGCAATAATGACGACCTGCAAATAACTCAATAACTCAGGTAAGTTCATAATGTTCTGTGTTCAATGATGATGACCCGCTAATAACTCGCTAACTAATATTAAATTAACTAATAATAAGTTAGTTCTTAATTTTTTCAAAAGAAAAACGTGAATTGAGTTACCATAACCGCCAGGTGAAGGTTGCAACAATATGGTCTGTTAAACTCATAAAAAGAAACCAAGTGACGATTAAGACACATTTATATATTTCAAAGAAGCAACAATTATTCCGTATTACGTAATAGGAGGGAACAAATTATGACATAGAGTTGACGATTAAATAAATATAAATATATATTTTCAACAAATTTGACTTCACCAATGCTGAGATATACATTTTTAAATAACGGTACACATTTTTGAAAGCGATATAAATAGAACAAAAAACAGAGCAGAATTTCCAGGCCTTTAAAACGTGGATTTATAGAAAAATGTGGAGAAATGGATGGAAGGAAAAAAAGACAAACAATGTAGTTTTGAATTAGTAGAACATGAAAAAAAGAACTACTTCACACAATTCGGAGAAGACAACTGGTATTTGTGATACATGTGAAGAGATGTTTTTTCCCCTAGAGATGTTTTTTTTTTCCTTTTCTTTCGCCGTGTATTCTCTTTTTCTATAAACCTGTCTGCTTCATACTTGAGTGGGAGCTTTAGAGTGTGTTTTCAAAGATTGTGGTCTGCAGCTATTTCTTCCCTGGCTGCAGGTTTTATGTTCAGTCTTCATGTCACATTTACACAAGTCTATGAAATAATGTATGACCTAAAGGAGGGTAAAAAAAGGGAATAGAATAGAATAGAATAGAATAGAATAGAATAGAATAGAATAGAATAGAATAGAATAGAATAGAATAGAATAGAATAGAGAAGTCTCCTTGGAGCAGTGACCATTTCTCATCTCACTTTACTGGTTGCAGTCTTGTAGGGTATGTAATTCTACACTTTCCGGTGACTCATCTTTCCTTGTATTCTCTACCTTCCACTCCCCTCTCCCTTTTCTTCCTTTTTTTGTTGCTTTTCTTGGTTCTCTTCTACTTATGTGTGCAGCCACTCTTCATTGCACCATCAAAAGCTAACATATGATATCTAGTATTTTCTATTTATTCATGGAATGATAATTTTCCCTCTGAAACATTATTTTCTAATTTTTCTATGAATTTTAATATTTTAATTCTTTTTTTTTCTTAGATGAAGACTTCTTGGGTGTAAGCGTTATTTTGTGTAGTTTTGTACTGCCCATAAAGCCGGAAACTCACATTTCAAGAAATCTAGTTCCTTTGTTGATATGATGTTCTCTGATGTGGTTCATCGTTTTCATCTCCACATTTATCCAAATCGACATTTGAAAAAAAAAAAGATGAATTTAAAAAAAGCAAAACAGAAAAAAGAAGAAAACAAAAAAAGATGGAAAAGAAAAAAAATAAGGATAATAGAAGATACAAAAATGTGGTTCATGTTGTCTTTTTTTCAGGACTTTAATAATTACCTGGACTACCTGACAGAACGGTTGGTGCCTCGATTTGGAGCTGTCCGCAAGATTTGTACTCCCAGACAAGGTGGGCGAATTCTGGAGCTAGGGGACTTGGAGGATGATGGCGTTTATGTGGTGGTTGGCAATGAGAAGTTCAAACGTTACAGGTGAGAGTACCAAAGATGTTTCTGTTGTTCATATTGACTCATTTTGATTTTCAACCTTTTGCGTCTAAATTGTACGGTTTGAATCTTCATGTAAAACGCCATTATTTTAAACATTTGCCGTTTTATTTTGTGAATTCTTCCGAGTGATGCCTACATCAACGATACGTTGGCTCCCACATACAGGTTTCTTGATCCCTCTTTACTAACTTATATTTATAATTCTCATCCTTACGTATTCTGCCATATTCTTCTCTTTCACTGTATATTCCAGCACTAACTTACTCTCTTTTTTATTCTTTTTATTCCATTTCCACATACCTGTTATTAGATTATTTCTTTCAGACACACTACCATCATACCCTCCTTGTAATCGCACCCCGTCTTTACACCCAGTCTTTCATGATCCCCAGTTACGTGGTATCTATCCCCTTGTTGTGCGATGCACGTCAGGCTTTATTTGCCCAGGTTTTCACGCCCTAGTACATGTATACATTTCTCTATCTCAACCGATACCCGTCTAATTGTTGACCGCCTTTCACAACCCGTGTTATCACCTTCTACTCCTATAAGACTTCTCGTCTAATTACATGATTGGTTTTTCTCCCTCTCCCTCTCACGTCTCATCACATTCGTATTTGACTTACAGTTGTCCACACATGGGAGCTTCTGGATCAAGTCTCACCTAAGTCTCCAATTAATGTTTAAATAAATATATATTTTTAATTTACTAATTTATATATGTTATCAATTTTTTATTCTCTTATAATGTACTACATGCCCTTTTATTTTAACATTTCATATCTTATCCCACTTTTTAAATTTTTCGTTGATTTATTTGTCTCGCTCATTCTAGATGTAGTAGAGTTTTAATTTTATTCCGCTGTCCGATTGTGTTCTCGCTTTCTGAAGAAACATGTAGGCCGGAACGTCATTGTTTTGTTGTGTTCCTTTTTTGTTAAGCTGCCATCATACCTTGTCTGAGTGTCCCTTACACCCCATCACATGCTCACTGCCACCAGCTTTACCGCAGCATTTATTTACCTATCACTGTACAAATACTTGTGTGTGTTTTTTATTATTTATATTTATCAGGCCACCTAACTGATCTGCTGAGAGCGAGTAGCATTCCCTGTAAGTTACCAACTGCACTCTTACATTTAGCAACCCTAACAAAGAAGACTATTTCCTCTCATTCAGTTACTAACAGTTGTTAGTTTCCTATTAAAATTTGACTTTCCATTCTCTGAACAACCAGATTTTAACAGACGAGATTGATCGATTTGGAATGTGTCCGCCAGTCTCAGAACGTTGATGCTTGTATGTTTTAACCATTGAATTCAGCTCCGGTCACCCTGCTTCAAATATTCCCCGCCTTACACGAAACGGGAAGGTCCGTAAAATGTCAATATGTCTGCCTATTCATCAACCGTTTGGCTGATAAGGTATATCACTCCAATTGTGCTTGATCGCCTCTCAGTCGCCACCAACTAATGTGAACATCACATAATATCAACTAATGCCAACATCACACAATATCAACTAAAGTGAACATCACATACTATCAACTAATGCCAGCATCACACAATATCAACTAAAGTGAACATCACACAATATCAACTAATGCCAACACCACACAATATCAACTAAAGTGAACACCAAATAATATCAACTAATGCTAACATCACACAATATCAACTAAAGTGAATACTACAATATATCAACTAAAGTGAACACCAAATAATATCAACTAATGCCAACACCACACAATATCAACTAAAGTGAACACCAAATAATATCAACTAATGCCAACATAACACAACACCAAAAAATGCCAACACCACACAATATCAACTAATGCCAACATCACACAATATCAACCAAAATCTCTCTCTCTCTCTCTGCGATCAGGACTCAGTCAGAGTAGGATTCCAGACTCCCACATGAAGTCAGCTGTCAGGTTAACTGTGTTGATCGCCCCCACAGACAGAACGTCACATTTAGAGCCCGTCAGATCCACTCTGACTGAACACCCGTTAATACGTTGCACTGTGTTCTGCGCCAGTGGCCCAGTGCATCCGATTTCAGCCAGCATTTTTTCAGGTTTGCTTTCCTTAGCCTTTGATTGTCCCCAATCTTCCTGCAAGGCAGCAGATTGTCTTTTCTGTAGGGGGATTCTGCCCTTAGATGGTCTACCCTCCCAGGTTTACGAGCACCATCTGCCCGAATATCAACCAAAATGAACACCACATAATATCAACTAATGCGAACACCACACAATATCAACTATTCCCAACAACACACAATATCAAATAATGCCAACACCACACAATATCAACTAATGCGAACACCACACAATATCAACTATTCCCAACAACACACAATATCAAATAATGTCAACACCACACAATATCAACTATTCCCAACAACACACAACACCAAAAAATGCCAACACCGCACAATATCAATTAATGCCAACATCACACAATATCAACTAAAGTGAACACCACATAATATCAACTAATGCCAACATCACACAATATCAACTAAAGTGAATACCACAATATATAAACTAATGCCAACATAACACAACACCAAAAAATGCCAACACCACACAATATCAACTAATGCCAACATCACACAATATCAACCAAAATGAACACCACATAATATCAACTAATGCGAACACCACATAATATCAACTATTCCCAACAACACACAATATCAACTAATGCCAACACCACACAATATCAACTAATGCCAACATCACACAATATCAACCAAAATGAACACCACATAATATCAACTAATGCGAACACCACACAATATCAACTATTCACAACAACACACAATATCAAATAATGCCAACAACACACAATATCAACTAAAGTGAACACCACATAATATCAACTAATGCGAACACCACACAATATCAACTATTCCCAACAACACACACAATCAAATAATGCCAACACCACACAATATCAACTAAAGCCATTACCACTATTTATCTACCGTCTAATCTTTATATATCAAAATGTCCGTTATTTGATTCTCAGAACAGCTGATTCGATTTTCTACATTATGTTATTAAAGTGGGTTTGTCGCTAAAAAGAACTATTTCTGATTAGTCAGGAGATCACAGCTATATCGTGAGTTAAACATACCATAGTTAAACATAGATGAGGATGTCAGTAAACAATTAGGACAGGACATGAACAGCGCACGCCAAAAATCTTTGCCTGGCCTTTGCAAGAACATTTATGATGTGTGAGGAGAGAAAGTTAAAGTTGGTGTACACAGCTTGATATTTTGATTATTAATTCCTCTGTTTGTGAATAGGTGTCTTATAATCATCATGTGCCATACCGGTTGCCTTAGGCGATCACGTCATTTCACAACTTTATCTCAACAGTTAAATGCATCAGTTCTGCTCTTGACCGTTTACCGTGCTACAACACCAAGCTGTCTAGTATCTACTCGCTTTGTCGTCCACGATTTCACTTTCCCTATATTATGACAGTTTTAACCAAGTATTCCAATGCCCTCCTTCTCATGATGTGTCGACAAAATGTTGATTGTTTCTTTGTCATGTTTTTAGGAACTCCCTTTTTTGTGTTGGCCTCTGGGATTGGTTTGGTTTGGTTATGGAAGGCCCCGGTATCACTGCAAACGAAGTAAAATCCATAATTGCTCAACCGACTGTGCCAGTAGAATCATCCGAATTACTAACTCATCTCTCAAACAAAGAAAGGTAGCTGTAGTCCCCATCATAGCAGTCTCAGCACATGCAAAAAGACATAAAAGAAACCGCATAGAAAGTGAACACGGCCAACTGTTCCCTGTCATACGATATCAGCATTCATCGTAAACAATTGGAATATCCGAACATGATCAAAACGGATGAGACACACAGCTCACGGTGTGCACAGAGCACTTAATTCAGTAGCTCCTGCAACAAGCCGGACTTGGAATATGAGGAAGCTGCAACAAGGAACACTTTTCAGACATAGCCTTCAATGGTTCCTGCCGCCTATCCACCATATTGCCCGGAAGTTCACGTCCTCCTGAAAATGATGATCGTCATAGTATTTATATGTATAGCGCTTGATGATGTTAGGACATCGTGTTTGACTCCAACTCCGAACATACAAAACACAGTTTGTCGTTAGATTATCCCCGTTGCACACCAAACAACAGATCGCAAGATTAGCGCATGGTCGGTCTTGGGACACACGATGAGCCATTATGATGACGTAGCACACACAAAATGGCTGCGTCCATGGATTCATGATTACTCTAGTGAATGCAGTCTACAACGAACGACACATGGTGCAAATTCCCCAACGAGATAAAACTTCGGCTGACTTGACGGAGCCCACCAAATTAATGCGTTGGAAATTGTAAATAACTTGCAGCAAACAACACCATCAACGGTCATTGAACAGCACTCAGTGTGACGTCAAGCGCAGATCAACACTAGACGGTTGAAGGTCTCATTCTCAACACTTGATTTGTCAAAACGGAGTATTGCCGTGCGTGCAACGCCAATTCATTGGCGTAGATATGATAAGTAGAACATCATTTCGACTTGAATACAGAAAATTGCAACGGAAAGCCGAAATTGATCAGATTCCAAAGCAATTTCTGCAGCGATCGAGAGAAAGTGACTTAGTTCCGCCATCATGGCAACGGAAGTCATCGGGAATTTCCTCGTTGACCTTTTTAGCAGTCCAGGGAGCTTTCAATAATCTATTGAGAAATCATATCTTTGAGACCTCTAATTGTATTTTCATTTATTTGTTTACGGTCCATTATTCGCTTCCCCTATGACAAAATTGGCTATATATAGCATCGATGATCTCTCTAACTTCTATTAACGCAAATTGGCTCTATATAGCATCGATGATCTCTCTAACTTCTATTAATGCAAATTGGCTCTATATAGCATCGATGATCTCTCTAATTTCTATTAACGCAAATTGGCTCTATATAGCATCGATGATCTCTCTAACTTCTATTAACGCAAATTGGCTCTATATAGCATCGATGATCTCTCTAACTTCTATTAACGCAAATTTGCTCTATATAGCATCGATGATCGCTCTAACTTCTATTAACGCAAATTTATTGCATAAGACGTTTTTAATTTTGTGAAGTGCTTCTTTGGTCTTTGGTCTTTGCTATTCTGCTATTTCTTTCTATGGTGCATCTTCCGTTTGATATTATTGTTCCTTGAACAATTTGACGCTTTGTACATATTTATGATTTGTTCTACTTATATTTATGCTGCATGAATGTGATAATTGTTTCGTCGATAGGACCGTACTTCTGTTTTCTTACTGTTTAAGCTGATATTTTTTCTAGCTGCACATTTTCACCATTATGTCTATCATTACTTGTATTTTATTCTTCAACACTGCTATTAAGAATGTTATTGAGATATTTGCGAGTCATCATCATTGCACTCCGAACATGTCTATAGGTGCTCAGATCCCTTCCTCAGAAAGTTCCGCAGTGTCCAGCGACTGACGACTCCAGTTCTGTGTTGGTTGATAAGTCTTCTTACACAGCCACTAAGTTTCTCGTTTCTGGCTGTGCCCATCTTAACTCCCATCTCTTTCATCCGAAGGAGTGACGTGCACTCATGATTGTTGAAGTCCTGTGCTCTTCCCACATCTCGGAGGGCATTGTTGATGTCCACCCGATCCATTGGTTGACCGTCCTCAACGATTGCGCAGCTAGCCAACCTGTCCGCTCTTTCATTTCCCCGTATTCCCGCATGTCCTGAGACGTGGACTGCACTTTTTAAAAAAATAATTAAGAATGTGTCATCATCATATAGCAGGTTGTTTACATTGTGGCCTTTGACTTTAATTTCTTCGTTTGTCTACTGTTTATCTCATAACAGTTTCGCTTAAGGTGAGAACAAAATTACGACGGCGGAACGCAACCTTGTCTTACTCCTAGTTTTATATATAAAAAAAAAAACCCAAGGAGTCAGACAAAATTGTGTTTCTGGCAGAATTTGTCTAATGAATAAGCGTAATATTGCGACCTTGAAAGTTTGAAGTTCATGATTAACTGTTTTTTCTTCTCTAAATAAATCGTTGTCTTGGTAATACCGGTGACACAGTGAGAGTTATATTATTAGAAAAGTGAATGAATAGAAACGGTAGACAATGGCGCTCTTTGAAATCAATTCAACAGGCAACCGACCCTACCCCTATGTTCAGCCATACAAACATTTGCACTGACTGCGACAGAAAACTATGTCTATATTTAGAAACACGTGATAGTTTTTTCCAAAATTATGACTGGTTGTTTGACCGAACTCGAATGGTTTAAAAACGTTCTGAAAAGATAGGGCATTGACAAAGAAAGCTCTTAACAAACACAGACAATTCTGTAATGAAGGTACATGGACAGACAGAACATTTGAACAGAGATCGAACAGAGAAACTGAGAGCAAATCGGTAGACTAGAACGAGTTCGATCTTTTAAAGAGCCAGGCGAACATTAAAATCTAAACACAAATGGGAGATAGTTCAAGGAGAAATAGACCTCAGATTAAAGAGTTAGGAGGAGACTCCTGAAACAGTCCGGAAAGGTCACGGGGTCAAGGTTATAGGTGAATGTGGGGCGAGAGATGTAAGGAAAACACTTGAGTCGGAACAAGAATTGAGAAACTCTCGAGAAGAAAACGAGGGTCCACAATCACTTGAGAGTCAAGTGGAGGAATAGCCAGTGAAAGAGATACGGGAATACTGAGAGTGCAACTTAGAGGCTAAGAACAAATCTGATTACTAGCAAAAAAGAGAGTCGAGACAAAAATACAAACTAGTATATGTATAATAATCGTTCAATCTAAATGTGCAGATCACTCAAGAACTAACACAGTTTGTTGTGACTAGATAGTCCCACTCCTGAATGACAATTACGTCCACAAATATAACACGTGTAGTTGAACGTTGAAGCAGATACTGGTGCTTTTGCTGCGTCTTTTTTCTTGCGTCTTTTATTTTATTGTGTTTTTCTTATTCTCGTTATTAATCTTTATATCTAAGATTACCATTGCCCATTGTTTGATATACAGGGTGTTCGTAAAGTCTCACTACACATTGTATATAAAACAAATTTGAAAAAACAATAAGTAAATGACGTCATCAAAAATGTGCTGCACAGTCCATCGTGAAGCAAAATGCAGTGAATTGCTGTCGTCTGCTGGAGTAATTCTTTGCACTCAAAACAGAATGATGCTATCAACAGAAGAAAGAATTTTTTGGTTGAAAAAGTGTTTCGAAATGGCGGTCGATACACACGGATGGTTATTCAAAGATTTCTAGCAAGATTTCCTGATAAACAACCTCCTCATCGTATTATAGTTAGGAATTTGTTAAGTAAGTTTCGTGCTACGGGAAATGTGGAAGATGCTCAGCGATCTGGTAGGTCTGCTGTGCCTCAAGAAAAATGTCTAGGTATCCAAGACATAATCTTGAAAAGTCCAAGGTAGTCAATAAGAAAAATGTCGCAATAAGTGAACGTATAAGTGGGCACAGCGCACAAAATTCTTCTAACACAAGTTAAATTTGTATCATTACACAATTGTGTCTGTTGTGTCGAAGCTAACAGAGTGTGACTATCATTTGAGGGTCAACTACTGCACGTGGTTTCAAGCATTTATAGTTGAAGAAGGCGACTCAATTCTTGATGTAACATTCTTCTCTAATGAGGCATGGTTTCTTCTACCTGGATACATTAATAACCAAAATAATCATATTTGGAGCAGTTTTAATCCCAATGGATTTCATGAGGTGCCTCTACACGATGCAAACATTGGGGTATGGTGTACCGTCAGTAGAAAACGTTTAATTGAACCAATTATCTTCAACAACACTATTAATGCCGATCGATACCGTACTGACATACTGAGACCTTTTTTAGAACAGCTGAATGAACATGAAATTGAGGAAACGTGGTTCCAGCAAGATGGTGCAACTGCACATAAAGCTAGAGCATCACTGCATTTTTTTGAAGAAATGTTCACAAATCGAATAATATCACATGGAATTTGGCCTGCCCGTTCTCCAGATCCAACTCCATTAGATTATTATCTGTGGGGTTTCTTGAAAGGAAATGTTTTCACAAATAATATACGCACAATTGATCAGAATTACCATTCAAGAAATAACAACAGACACGTTACAGAAGGTGTTTGACAATATGAAGAGACGTGTACAGTCATGTCTTGAAGCCCGTGGTGGACATTCCCAACACCTTTTGCAATGAATATTCTATTGGTACTTTCTAGATTGATAAAAACAGCATTACTTCATAGTAGTAACTATTTTAACTAATTTAATTACTTTTAAATGTTACGTAGAGCCAGTCTTAACATACGGATGCGAGTCATGGACAATAGGACAACAGACAAGAAAATCACTGGAGTCTGTAAAAATGTGGTTTTACAGAAGAATGTTGAGAATACCACGGACAACTAAGAAGAGTAAAGAAGAGGTTCTGAGAGAGGTCAAAGCAAAAAGAGAGCTAATTTCCAATATTAGGAAGATATAATCATCATTTTTTGGCCATGTAATGAGAAGAGAACAACTTGAATATATTGTAACAACTGGAAAAATTGAGGGACGAAGAGATAGAGGGAAGCAACGAGAAAAAATACTAGACAGCTTAAGAGAATGGCTTGGCAGAAGGTCAACAACAGAAATGATAAATAGCTGCCGAGATCGAAAGTTGTGGAGAGACATGATCACCTACGCCATTAGGCCCGGTACTTGATAATGAATTACTTTTAAGCACATTTTTAATGACGTCATTTACTTAATTTTTTTTCAAATGCGTTATATATACACAGTGTAGTTAGACTTACGAACATCCTGTATATGACACGTGTTGATCTAAATGTAGAGCTGCTTCATATTACGATATCAAGAATCAATAGATGTGTGAACTGTATGACGTTCAGAGTAATTGATATCCAGCTGTACCACAGTGCCCACAGTCTATGCGAAACGAAGAATGTCCTATAATACGTGGCGAAGTTGAAGAAGCCGTCAAAAATCTTAAACAAAGAACTTCTCATGGCATGGATAGCACTCTGAACGAGCTGGTTGAGCAAGGAGAAGAGACCTTGATAAATGCATCTATTGTTATATCCGCAACACGATCTGGCAGACAAGAGAGAGGCCATCATCATGAACACAGGCCATATTTACTACTATGCCAAGGAAAGGAAATCTGAACCAACGTGACAAGTACAAAGCGATCAGTGTTATCAGTCACTCAAACAAGTAATGTTAACAATCATGCATGAACTAATAGAAACCAGTTAGAACCGATCAATGCTGAGGCAGGCTCTTGTGTAGGTGGAAGTACAAGACAGCAGATCTTCAACCTCCTGTTTCCACAGACTTCACAGAAACGTTTGATAGAGTTGAACATGCAGTCTGATGGGCGACGGCATGGATGTGCATCGTTGGTAACAACATAGTCCACTGTATAACACGGGGGATTGAGTCAGAAGAACAGTTGGAGACTGACAAGGCTGCCTACTCTCTCCTATCTTATTCAACATTTTATTGGAAAGAATCACGAATAACTGTTTTAGAAAATCATACAAGTCATCAAAGTGCTGACAGTATTGATGGCAGAACTAGTCTCTCTCTCTCTCTCTCTCTCTCTCTCTCTGCGTTCAGGACTCAATCAGAGTAGCATTTCAGACTCTCACATGAAGTCAGCTGTCAGGTTAAGTATGTTGATCGCCCCCACAGACGGAACATCACATTTAGAGTCTGCCAGATCCACTCTGATTGAACACCCGTTAAAAACGTTGCACTGTGTTCTGCGCCAGTGGCCCAGTACATCCGATTTCAGCCAGCATTTTATTCAGCGATGATAGCTGAAATCACAAAGTACAGCAGTCCTTGCAAGCCTAAATGCTATTGGGTAGATAAGAGCATCGTTCTTGGCTCTCAAATCGGACAGATTCCGTCCCTAATTATATCTTAATTGAGCTCACATGATGTTATCATCTGGGCCCTTTATTTTTCTCAATTGAGCTCATATGGTGCTGTCATCTATGCCCTTTATTGTTCTCAATTGAGCTCATGTGATGCTGTCATCTGTGCCCTTTATTGATCTCAATTGAGCTCATTTGGTGCTGTCATTTAGCCTCTTTATTGATCTCAATTAAGCTCATATAGTGCTGTCATCTGTGCCCTTTATTGATCTCAATTGAGCTCATATGGTGCTGTCATATGTGCACTTTATTGATCTCAATTGAGCTCATTTGGTGCTGTCATTTAGCCTCTTTATTGATCTCAATTGAGCTCATATGGTGCTGTCATCTGTGCCCTTTATTGATCTCAATTGAGCTCATATGGTGCTGTCATCTGTGCCCTTTATTGATCTCAATTTAGCTCATATGGTGCTGTCATTTAGCCTCTTTATTGATCTCAATTGAGCTCATATGGTGCTGTCATCTGTGCCCTTTATTGATCTCAATTGAGCTCATATGATGCTGTCATCTGTGCCCATTATTGATCTCAATTGAGCTCATATAGTGCTGTCATCTGTGCCCTTTATTGATCTCAATTGAGCTCATATGATGTTGTCATCTGTGCCATTAATTTTTCTCAATTGAGCTCATATGGTGCTGTCATCTATGCCCTTTATTGATCTTAATTGAGCTCATATGATGTTGTCATCTGTGCCCTTTATTGATCTCATTTGGTGCTGTCATTTAGCCTCTTTATTGATCTCAATTAAGCTCATATAGTGCTGTCATCTGTGCCCTTTATTGATCTCAATTGAGCTCATTTGGTGCTGTCATTTAGCCTCTTTATTGATCTCAATTGAGCTCATATAGTGCTGTCATCTGTGCCCTTTATTGATCTCAATTGAGCTCATATGGTGCTGTCATCTGTGCCCTTTATTGATCTCAATTTAGCTCATATGGTGCTGTCATTTAGCCTCTTTATTGATCTCAATTGAGCTCATATGGTGCTGTCATCTGTGCCCTTTATTGATCTCAATTGAGCTCATATGGTGCTGTCATTTAGCCTCTTTATTAATCTCAATTGAGCTCATATGGTGCTGTCATTTAGCCTCTTTATTGATCTCAATTGAGCTCATATGGTGCTGTTATCTGTGCCCTTTATTGATCTCAATTGAGCTCATATGGTGCTGTCATTTAGCCTCTTTATTGATCTCAATTGAGCTCATATGGTGCTGTCATTTAGCCTCTTTATTGATTTCAATTGAGCTCATATGGTGCTGTCATTTAGCCTCTTTATTGATCTCAATTGAGCTCATATGGTGCTGTCATTTAGCCTCTTTATTGATCTCAATTGAGCTCATATGGTGCTGTCATTTTGCCTCTTTATTGATCTCAATTGAGCTCATATGGTGCTGTCATTTAGCCTCTTTATTGATCTCAATTGATCTCATTTGATGCTGTCATTTAGCCTCTTTATTGATCTCAATTGAGCTCATATGGTGCTGTCATCTGTGCCCTTTATTGATCTCAATTGAGCTCATATGGTGCTGTCATCTGTGCCTTTTATTGATCTCAATTGAGCTCATATGGTGCTGTCATCTGTGCCCTTTATTGATCTCAATTGAGCTCATATGGTGCTGTCATCTGTGCCCTTTATTGATCTCAATTTAGCTCATATGGTGCTGTCATCTGTGCCCTTTATTGATCTCAATTGAGCTCTTTTGATGCTGTCATCTGTGCCCTTTAGTACCCTTTAATTTCATGAACCTATTGTGTCACATAAAGAGTGAAACAGAAAGGACCACACCTTTGGCTTGTTCATGTCTCACAGTTGCCACTCGTCGATGATGACTCGTGTACGCGGGACACTCGTCAATGATGAAAGGAGATGATATTTGACAAGTGACGAAGGATGTAATAAATAATTGGTGAACAATCTGGTGTTCTTTAAATAACGATTATTTAAGTAGCACAAATATTCTCAAGACATATATATATGTGTATGTGTGTTACAAATTCTACAGCATATCATAAAAAAAAAAAGTACCCCCCGTCACGCCAAGTGGCGTATAGGGAAATATGGTGTTAGTGACCCTATATTTTACAGACCTTCAGCACATGATTTTTGGGGTAATGTGGTCGGTATTACGCCCGTGCTGCTTTTACTTTCCCAGAAAAAATCCGGTACCCATTTAAGGCTGGGTGAACCCGGAGCCGTCGGTTGGGATCGAACCCTACCCCTTGTCCGTAGTAGTCCAGTTCACTAACCACTGAGCTATCGCGGCTCCTACTAATTTTTAGGGAATTAGTAAAACCCAGGTGTCCTCGCCAGGATTACGAACCCCGGCTGTTGCCGTGGTAAGCCAACCGCCTATCGATTGCGCTAACCGGACAACAGCATATCATAGTTTTAATTAATCAATTCCACAATTATAGTTACTAGAGTTTGCCTGAACTACTATGTTGTAGGTACATCTACAATCGTTTCTACCAAACTTAATTAATACATATCTTTTAATATGTATTTTTATTGTGTATTTACAAGAAATATTTTTTTGCTCCAACTATTATTATTTTGTTAATGCTTACTGTTGAGACTAAAGCCTTTATATAACAATTCATTTCTATGTCAAGCGTCTTCTGCAACATATTTTTACCCTTAGCCACTAACACTGTGCCATCCTCACACATTAGATTCTTTATAACATGACCACAGACTGATATTCCTGATATGTCTTTTATGGATCTTAGTATGATTGATAAAACTGCACATTAAATAAATCTGGTGACAGTACGCAGATTCGCCTAACCTTTTATGTGTTGGAAGATTCTTGACTGATTTCATGTTCTTATGGCTGCTTTTTCTTACTAGTGCACGTTTTTAAAATTCTGGAATACTTGGGGGTCAACATCTATAATCTTGTTATACAGCCAACCTGGATAGAGCTCAGAAAAACTTGCAAGTGAACGTAGCACGGTTATCCACTGACCTAGATGTTAGCAGTCGGCTACTTGTAACTATCGATCTGAGCCCAATTCAATCCAGAGGCTGGGAGACCTAATCAGTGTCCCATCCAGACACTGAAAGCCACAATTAGTGTCCAACCACTATCAATCTCATACTCTATAAGGGTCTCAATACTAGCGCCACCTATAAACAAGAACAGTAATCGGTGCTGATTGAAATCAACAAACACTGGCAAAGCTATCAGTTTACTCCCGTGTCGCCCTACTGTTCTCACTCGCTACTGTTCTTGCATTAATCAGTTCTCATTGTTTGTTCACACTTTCATGATCATGTCATTTTAGGACAGTCCATAGGACTGGGATTGGTTAAAAGCTTACGAGAATTAGAAGATGGAGACCAAACAGGCCAGATATATCGGCTGTCACAGAATTATTCTCCACAACATACCATTATTCTACACAATATACCATTATTCTACACAATATACCATTATTCTACACAATATACCATTATTCTACACAATATACCATTATTCTACACAATATACCATTATTCTAACAATATACCACTATTCTACACAATATAGCATTATTCTACACAATATAGCATTATTCTACACAATATACCATTACTCTACACCATATACCATTATTCTACACAATATATTATTATTCTACACAATATACCATTATTCTACACAATATACCATTATTCTACACAATATACCATTATACTACACTACATACCATTATTCTACACAATATACCATTATTCTAAACAACATATCATTATTCTACACAACATACCATTATTCTACACAATATACATGTACCATTATTCTACACAACATATCATTATTCTACACAACATACCATTATTCTACACAATATACCATTATTCTACACAACATACCATTATTATACATAATATACCATTATTCTACACAACATATCATTATTCTAAACAATAAATCCCATTATGCTACACAGCATATCATTATTCTACACAAAATATCATTATTCTTTACAACATATCGTTATTCTATACAACATATCATTATTCTAAACAACATATATAGTCTATACAACATATTATTATTCTTTGCAACATATCATTATTCTATGCAACATATCATTAGTCTACACAGCATATCATTATTCAACACAATATACCATTATACTACACAACATATCATTATTCTACACAACATATCATTAGTCTATACAACATATTATTATTCTATACAACATATCATTATCCTACACAATATACCATTATACTACACAGCATATCATTATTCAACACAATATACCATTATACTACACAACATATCATTATTCTACACAACATATCCCATTATACTACACAACATATCATTATTCTACACAACATATCATTATTCTACACAACATATCCCATTATACTACACAACATATCATTATTCTACACAACATATCATTATTCTACACAACATACCATTATTCTACACAACATATCGTTATTACACACAATATATCCCATTATACTACATACCATATAATTATTCTATAAAACATCCCATTATGCTACACAACATATCATTATTCTACACAACATGTCATTATTCTACACAATATATCCCATTATGCTACACAACATATCATTATTCTTTACAACATATCATTGTGCTACTCAACATATCATTATGCTACACAAGATATCATTATTCTATACAACATATCATTATACTACACAACATACCATTATTCTACACAACATATCATTATTCTACACAATATATTCCATTAGGCTACACAACATATCATTATTCTAAACAAAAAAATCATTATTCTATACAACATATCATTATGCTACACAACATATCATTATTCTACACAACATATCATTATAATATACAACATATCGTTATTCTACACATCATATCATTATACTACACAGCATAATAGTATTCTGCACAACATATCATTATTCTATGCAACATATGCGTATTCTATACAACATATTAGTCTACACAACATATTATTATTATTCTACACAGCATATCATTATTCTACACAACATATTATTCTACACAACATATTATTCTACACAACATATTATTATTCTACACAATATATCATTATTCTACACAACATATTATTCTACACAACATATTATTCTACACAACATATTATTATTCTACACAATATATCATTATTCTACACAACATATCATTAGTCTATATAACATATCATTATTCTATACAACATATCTTATTCTATACAATATATCCCTATTCTACGCAACATATTATTCTATACAACGCATCAATGTTCTATACAACGCATCATTATTCCACACACCACATTATTCTACACAGTATATAAACATACATAGTACTCGCAGGTCCTAATGATTCTATAAAGACCTATCTTCTTTTCTCTTCTGCTTTTAGCTTTTCACTGATACCTAAAAGGTGTCGTGGTTTATATCATTTGTCGCTTTTGAGCTGCTCGAACTGTCTGAATTAGTGATTTTCCTTTGTTGTTACATGTCTATGTCACTGCATCTATCCATCTTCTTCTGTGTCTTCCTCTTGGTCTTTTTCCATGCATTCTCGAGAAGAACGCCCTTGATGGTGATTGGTGGGGATTCACTCTGACCAGGTGGCCAAACCATTTAAGTTGTTGTTGTTCTATATATTCTTGGTAGGGTTTTGTTCCTACCAGTTTTCTTATGGTTTCATTTGGTATTCTATCTCTTCTTGTGTTTTTTGTTACTTTTCTCAAGCATCGCATCTCACATGTATTTATCTTTCTTAATTGTGATTTAGAAAGTGTCCATGTTTGACTTTCATAGCACAAAGTTGGTATTAAAATCCTATTTATCATTTGTTGTTTAGCTGGCATAGAAATGTTTGGATATCTTAGCAATAGTGAAAGCTGGTATGTGACAGCATTTGCTTTTTTGTATTCCCTTGTAAATTTCTCTGTCTGGTTTTCTATCTTCTGTGAACTTTGTGCCCAAATACTTGAATTCTTCTACTTGTTTTATTTCTTTATCTTTGATCTTAATGTTTAATTGGTGTCTTAATTTGCTTATTCTCATAGCCTCTGTTTTTGTTGTGTTAATTTTCATACTGTAGTTTGTGCAGCTTTTATCTAGAGATGTTAAATGCTGTTGTAGCAGGTTTTCATCCTCATATATTAGGCATTGGTCATCTGAGAAGAGTAGCTCGTTGATGTTGGAACTTTCTACCTCTATGTTATTATTTGATTTTTCCTTATTGTTGATTATGACGATCATCATTTTCGGGAGGACGTGAACTTAGATGGTATGTGTTGGATAGACGGCAGGAACCATTGAAGGCTATGTCTGAAGGGTGTTCCTTGTTGCAGTTTCCTCATATTCCAAGTCCGGCTTGTTGCAGGAGCTACTGAGTTAAGTGCTCTGTGCACACTGTGAGCTGTGTGTTTCATCCGTTTTGATCATGTTTCGATGTCCCAATTGTTTACGATGAAGGATGATATCGTATGACAGGGAACAGTTGACTGTGTTCACTTTCTGCGCGGTTTCGCCTTATGTCTTTTGGCGTGTGCTGAGACTGCTACGATGGGGACTACAGTTACCTTTCTTTGTTTGGGAGATGAGTTAGTAATTCGGATGATTCCACTGGCACGGGCGGTTGAGCAATTATGGATTTTGATTCGTTTGCAGTGATACCGAGGCCTTCCATAACCAATAACCAATAACCAATATTTCCTAATTTATTTTGTCCATATATATGATGAAGAGGAGTGGTGAGAGGATATAAAGGAATATATATAAAGACCTATAATCATGTTATATGATTTACTTCTAATAATAATTCTTCCCACCTCAGGTGGAGCAGTACAGTCATCTTATTTCAAACAAATACGCGTCTAAACGTTTCCTGGTTACATTTCCCATAAATGATCATTTCAAATAAAAATCGTTCAGTGAATCATACCCCCCGTCCCCCGTTTTCCATAAAGAAAGCAGGCCACGATCATCTTGGGAGAAGCTGCTGCTGTAAAGCTGTACTTCTCAACCTTTTATGTACTGTAGACCTTGATTTGTTCCCGTGGACGTTTCTACATAAAGTACATTATGTAAACGCTTTTCTTACAAATAGATCGTGTTTATACCTCTGTAGATTAGTGTTTTTAAGCCAGTTTTTTTTATCTTTACATTTTTTAGTATGTCTTCGTTGACCTTTTTCATTATTCAAGGTATCTCTAAGAATATTTCTCTAGTATTTTCTTTCCAAAGAATGAATATAATTCCTTTTGTTTTTCGCGATTTTCCATTATTCACTACCATATGTTGTTATGGGAATACACAATGTCCTAATTAATTTTAATTTCACTGTCTTGCATGTATGAGCCATAATTTCTTTATGGCGTTTAATTTTTGTGTTGATAGTCTCAAGTTATCTAGATTCATTGTGTGCTCTTTTATGGTTCTATATTATCGGCACAAGGTAATCAATGGAATTGAGTGATAGGCATTGAAGAAATGAAAAACGTTTGCTAATAATAAGGAGGTCACCACATGGTTAATAGGTCACTGACCTACTTGTTTGTGGGCAGTTAAGGATTTGAAAATAAAAGTTGAAAAAATTCACTTTCTCACACAGTCTGTGTTATGGTGAACTATCTTACAATATTTTATACGCGTCTTGACATACAAAGATCATTTGTTATAAAACAAATTAAAACTTTTTGTCATAACAAAATGTGTCTATCATAACAAAATGTGTCTATCATAACAAAATGTGTCTATCATAACAAAATGTGTCTATCGTAACAAAATGTGTCTATCGTAACAAAATGTGTGTATCATAACAAAATGTGTCTATCATAACAAAATGTGTCTATCATAACAAAATGTGTCTATCATAACAAAATGTGTCTATCGTAACAAAATGTGTCTATCATAACAAAATGTGTATATCATAACAAAATGTGTATATCATAACAAAATGTGTCTATCGTAACAAAATGTGTCTATCATAACAAAATGTGTCTATCATAACAAATGTGTCTATCGTAACAAAATGTGTCTATCGTAACAAAATGTGTCTATCGTAACAAAATGTGTCTATCATAACAAAATGTGTCTATCATAACAAAATGTGTCTATCGTAACAAAATGTGTCTATCGTAACAAAATGTGTCTATCATAACAAAATGTGTCTATCATAAAAAAATGTGTCTATCGTAACAAAATGTGTCTATCGTAACAAAATGTGTCTATCGTAACAAAATGTGTCTATCATAACAAAATGTGTCTATCATAACAAAATGTGTCTATCATAACAAAATGTGTATATCATAACAAAATGTGTCTATCGTAACAAAATGTTTCTATCACAACAAAATATATGTGAACATAATCTAGTTCTGACCAGCTATATAAATACACATTTTAATCAATTCTACACCTGATTTACCCCAGTGTGTCCCTTAACAAAACTCGTGACAACAACTACAGAATATCTATAACTCTTACAATTCTTGTCGTGTCAACATAATAAAATTAAAGACATTGTTAACTCCCTTTGTTGTGACCGATCGATTCACCATGGAAATGCTGGACGTACATTGTTATTAAAGATTGTGTTGAGCTCGTTCCTCGTCTTATACGGGACTTCATCGTACGATCCCTGTCCTTTTGGCTGGAACATCGAATCGAAAAGTTGTACGTAACACGAGAATTAGATTCAGAATACGTGTGTTGCTTGTAACGTGAGGTGCCATAGATCGTGTTAGTAGATTGTGTTAGTATCATTGGATGATATTACAAATGACATTACCTTTGTATTGTGAACTATTTTAGAGTGTTGTAACTTGTTTGTATCTATTTCGCTAGTTTAATTAAGCAGTGATATTTCTATATTTCTATATATAACTTATGAAATGTTGGAATTAAAAATAAATATGTGAACTGGTTTGAGATGTCGACTATTTAGATTTTAAGTGAAAGTACACGAAAACAGTTCAACTCATTTAATTATGTTTACATAGATTATAAGAATAAGGTATGACTTTAGGCTTAGTCTTCACTTGACTATCTGTGATTAGTCAGATTGTGTACAACAATGTCTAAACGAGATGTGTCACGCTACATTATAGAGTTAACCACTGCTTGATGTACCAAGGGCTACAACTCACCTTGTGTTTCGATGTTACTTCAGCCAACATTCACGATTCACGCGATATTTTTTTTTCTTTGTTTTCATGTATTACATTACACTTTGATAATTACTACGAAAAATTAGTCTTGTTAGTTAATTCTTCTGTTTCTTTCCTTCCTTCTTTCTTTCCATTCTTTCTCCATCATTATCTCACTTTTATTTTCCTTCCTTACTCTTTACTTCATCGCTCTCTCTTGTTAAGCATTTGAGATATCGATGTGGACTCCCGCAAGATGCTCCAGTGTGGTTCTCATCTCCTTGTTTGTTAATTAATGAGATTGTAGAACCGACTACCACAAGTCAGACTAAGAATTCCTCAGTCTCTTTCAGCAAAACAACGCACGCATCACCGGTGCTTCGACAAATGACACCAACAGCACTCAAATGAATACCTCGGGGCACAGCAGAAAAAAGCGTCTAGGGAATTCCCCAGATAACTGATAACCAGACTTGTTATTCACAGATCATGAATTTTGCTTGTGTATTTCAGGCATTCACTGAAAACAAAGACTAGCTATTACGTTTATATTGTGATCGAGAGAGATAAGGAAGTTTGTAGTAAAACAAAAAAGATCAAACCTACTGATAAATACAGTTCAAGCAGGACAATAACAATGATATTTGGAACAAATCAACATCAGGTGTCATGCTCAAAGTTGGCGTTAGCGATCATGTATCTCCATCTCTCTCTTTTTCCGGCGCTTCTTATCAATTTCAGTGTTGATTTCTTTGCTGTGCCACTTGTTAAAACTATTAAGCATGTTTTTCTGTCTCTTCTCCCTAATTTGTTTCCATCTATCCCAAACATTTTCCATTTTTTTCTCTTCGCATGACATGCCCAAAGAAAGTGTTGCTGTTTTCTGAAAGATTTCATAAGATTCCTTTGTGTTCTGGCACTCTCATGATATTTCCATTTTTCTCTTCAGCTGTCTATCATATTTGGGTGGACTAATCGATAATTGGGTGACCGAATCAATAATTGGATGGGTTAATTGATAACATGTCGTGCTCCACCATATGAGATCGCGGGTTCGAATGCAGATAGGCTCAAAAGTTTGTTACATCGGGGGGGGGGGGGGGGGGGGGGGTCGAAAACTCATACCCGAACACCTCTCGGCGACTGCACTGGGTAAGCGACCTTTATTCTCAGGTTCCATAAACTGCTCGACCCCCCCCCCGCGCCTGATCCCAAAAAAGGAGCAATGCAATAAAGATATTTTTTAAATCATATTTTCTGCATAACCATATTTGTGTGACCTCCAAGTATCTTCCTATTTGTTTATTGTGCGTCCATCTTTTACTTCCATATTAAAGAATTGACTTTATGAAACACTGTAGAACTTTTTTGTCTAATTCCAAAGACAAAGATAAGGTTATACAAAATGTTGTTCTACCTTTGCCCGGGCAATTTTGCATTTAATTGTGGTAACATATCATCTTGTATGTAATGTATTATCATAGCCAGGTATTTGACATCATTCAAAGTTGTCTTATTTATTTGGTGCACTTTGGAAGTTTCGCATGTATCAGAAAAGTGTTAGAGATAATACATCTCCTACGGGAACTCCCATTTTTAATTACAACTATACTTGACTTTCGAACTAAGTTTTGACATGCGTTTGAACTAAGACCTTTTTTCTTCCAAAGTATTTGTTATCATTGCTAACATTTTGTTGGAAACACTGATTACTCATTAAATTTGAAAATCAGACTTTGCTTCCAGACCTTACTATCAAACCTTGTTTTCAGACCTTTCTTCGAGACTTTTACTTCCAGACCTTGCCTTGAGACCCTACTCTAAGACATCTTTTTTTATAAACCTTACTTCTAGATCTTGTTTCCATACCTTGCTTCTAGACCTTTCTTCTAATTCTTATTTCCATACTTTTTTTTCCCAGACTTGACATCCAGACCTTCATTCCAGACCCTATTTCGAGACCTTATGTCCAGACCCTACTTCCAGACTTCTTTTTAAAATTCTTGTTTCCAGACCATGCTTACCTTACTTCCAAGCCTTACTTGCATACTTTTTTTTCAGACCTTACTTCCATATTCTATTTTCCAGACTTTAGTTCCAGACCTTACTTCCAGACCTTACTTCCAGTCTTAACTTCCAGACTTTACTTCCAGACTTTACTTCCAGACTTTACTTCAGACTTTACATCGAGACTTTACTTCCAGACCTTACTTCCAGACTTTACTTCCAGACTTTACTTTCAGACCATACTTCCAGACCGTACTTCCAGACCTTACTTCCAGACTTTACTTCCAGATTTTACTTCCAGACCTTACTTCCAGACTTTACTTCCAGACCTTCCCTCCTGACTTTACTTCTAGACCTTACTTCCAGACCTTACTTTAAGACCTTGTTTCCATGCCTTACTTCTAGACCTTACTTCGAAAACTTTTTTTCAGATCTTACTTCCATACCTTGTTTCCAGACCTTACTTCGAGACCTTACTTCCAGACCATACTTCCAAACCTTACTTCCAGACCCTACTTCATGACCTTACTTCCAGAACCTACTTCCAGACCCTACTTCATGACCTTACTTCCAGAACCTACTTCCAGATCTTACTTCCATATCTTACTTCCACACCTTGTTTCCAAACCTTACTTCGAGACCTTACTTCCAGAACCTACTTCCAGATCTTACTTCCAGACCTTACATCCAGACTTCACTTCCAGACTTTACTTCCAGACTTTACTTCCAGACCTTACTTCGAGACCTTACTTCCAGACCATACTTCCAAACCTTACTTCCAGACCCTACTTCATGACCTTACTTCCAGAACCTACTTCCAGACCTTACTTCGAGACCTTACTTCCAGACCTTTTTTCCAAACCTTATTTCGAGTCCTTACTTCCAGATCTTACTTCCATACCTTGTTTCCAGACCTTACTTCGAGACCTTACTTCCAGATCTTGCTTCGAGACTTCACTCCCAGACCTTGCTTCCAGATCTTATTTCCAGACCCTACTTCATGACCTTACTTCCAGAACCTACTTCCAGACCTTACTTCCATATCTTACTTCCACACCTTGTTTCCAAACCTTACTTCGAGTCCTTACTTCCAGATCTTACTTCCATACTTTGTTTCCAGGCCTTACTTCGAGACCTTGCTTCCAGACGTTACTCCCAGGTCTTTTATTCCATACATTGTTTCCAGATCTTACTTCCAGACCTTACTTCCAGATCTTACTTCCAGACACTCCTTCCAGATCTTAGTTTCAGACCTTACTTCCAGACACTCCTTTCAGATCTTAGTTTCAGACCTTACTTCCAGACACTCCTTCCAGATCTTAGTTTCAGACCTTACTTCCAGACACTCCTTTCAGATCTTAGTTTCAGACCTTACTTCCAGACTTTACTTCCAGACTTTACTTCCAGACCATACTTCCAGACTTTACTTCCAGACTTTACTTCCAGACCATACTTCCAGACTTTACTTCCAGACCATACTTCCAGACTTTACTTCCAGACCTTACTTCCAGACTTTACTTCCAGACCATACTTCCAGACTTTACTTCCAGACCATACTTCCAGACTTTACTTCCAGACCTTACTTCCAGACCTTACTTCCAGACTTTACTTCCAGACTTTACTTCCAGACTTTACTTCCAGACTTTACTTCCAGACCTTACTTCCAGACCTTACTTCCAGACCTTACTTCCAGACTTTACTTCCAGACTTTACTTCCAGACTTTACTTCCAGACCTTACTTCCAGACTTTACTTCCAGACTTTACTTCCAGACCTTACTTCCAGACCTTACTTCCAGACTTTACTTCCAGACTTTACTTCCAGACCTTACTTCCAGACCTTACTTCCAGACTTTACTTCCAGACTTTACTTCCAGACTTTACTTCCAGACCTTACTTCCAGACTTTACTTCCAGACCTTACTTCCAGACTTTATTTCCAGACCTTACTTCCAGACTTTACTTCCAGACTTTACTTCCAGACTTTACTTCCAGACTTTACTTCCAGACCTAGTCACAAAAACATTGTTCAAGTCTACCAAGTCTGCCAAGTATGTTTTTACTTATTTCTGAAACCGATGCTCAACCTCTTCATAATAATATATGTCAGGACTTCAATAGATCTGCTCTGGTCAAACTTGAGTGTTCTGAGACTAATAATTGATTTATCTCTATAAACCGAATTTGCTGTTGATTGATATGAAGGCACGATATAAAGGAATAACGCTCTAAAACAGACAGTCCTCCATGTACAAAATAATGGTGATGATCTTCCTTTCTTTCCTTTTCTTTCTTTCTACATCGTTATGGTTTCTTATACTCTCGTCAGGGAACATAAGAGAAATCGGTTTTTTTTTCATGAGCCATTGATTCTATTGCTGGCTTCCTCGTTGAATAATTGTTTTCCAATGCCTCCATTCCAGATATTGTATTAGAATGAGGGCAGGAAAGTGAGAGAGAGAGAAAGAGAAATAGAAAGATATGGAAGAAGAGAGAAATAGCGTGTGAAAGAAATTGAGAAAGAGTGAGAGAGAGGGGAAAAAGAAAATAGAGAGGAGAGACAAAAATAATATAACATTAAGTAATTCATCTGTTTCCTTTCAAAAAATTAAAAATTAACTGTAAGCGTTATATTTCACTCTACTAATTAAAAATTAACTGTAAGCGTTATATTTCACTCTACAAATTAAAAATTAATTGTAAGCGTTATATTTCACTCTACAAATTAAAAATTAACTATAAGCGTTATATTTCACTCTACAAATTAAAAATTAACTCTAAGAGTTATATATTCCACTCTACAAATAAAAAAAATTAGCTGTAAGAATGATATATTCCACTCTACAAATTAATAATTAACTGTAAGCGTTATATTTCACTCTACTAATTAATGTGCAATTTGAAACATCATAGTTTACAGTGCAAAACAAATATATCATCATCAAGAGGTGCCATGTCTGTTGGTGTAGTCAATAATCTCTCTCCATATACTCGATCCTTCGTCTATCTCATAATTTCAACCGATGATCTTTTATTATGCCATTTGGACAAGCTATTCTATATTGTTTACTGTTGGTTTTCCTCTGTTCTTCTTTCCATTCATTCTGCCTGTTATAATATTCTCAATGCCTTCTTTTCGCATGGAATGCCCAAAAAATGTGGATTTGTTTCTTCCGTATGATTGTGATAATTTTCCAGGCTTCTCCAACTCATTTTAAACAGTCTTCATTTGTAACTGTTTCTATTCATGGCATTCGTAACATTCTTCTGATATTCCCACATCTCAGCTGCCTCTATTGTTCTCTGTGCTGGCTTGTCCATGACTCACTTCTATATAGTAGAACAGGTTTTATGTAGAAACATAGAATACGTTTTCTAGCATTCATCGTCATCATCATAATCATCAAGTACCGGGCCTGCTGGCGTAGGTGATCATGTCTCTCCACAAATTTCGATCTCGGCAGCTATTTATCATTGCTGTTGTTGACCTTCTGCCAAGCCAATCTCTTAAGCTGTCTGTTATTTTTTCTCTTTGCTTCCCTCTATCTCTTCGTCCCTCAATTATTCAGTTGTTACAATATATTCCAGTTGTTCTCTTCTCAATACATGGCCAAAAAATTATGATTGTTTCTTCCTAATATTGGAAATTAGCTCTCTTTTTGCTTTGACCTCTCTCAGAACATCTTCATTACTCTTCTCAGCTGTCCATGGTACTCTCAACATTCTTCTGTAAAACTACATTTCTACAGACTCCAGTGATTTTCTTGTATGTTGCCCTATTGTCCATGATTCGCATTCATATATTAAGACTGGCTCTACATAACATTTAAGAAGTCTTTTTCTTGTTTCTATTGTCAAAAATGGATTGCATAGTATCTTCCTCATTTTTTGGAAAGCTGCTTTTGCCTGAACCATTCTGCATCTCACTTCTCTTGTACATCTGAGGTTAACAAAGTTCCCAAATATTTAAATTCATTTACCTGTTTTAATATTGTTCCACTTGTCTTTATTTTGCACTGAGGTGATGTCTTTTTCTTTGTTGTTACCATTACCTTTGTCTTTTTGTTATTAAGGCTGAGTCCTTTATTTTTGCTTTCCTTCACTATAATGTCCAACATTTCTTGTAACTCATTTTCACCCTTAGCGATTAAGACTGTATCATCAGCATACTTTAGATTATTTATAAGATGACCTCCAACTGTTATTCCAGGCATGCCCCTTATGGATCTTAAAATAATCTCACTATAAATATTAAACAAATCTGGTAACAGCACACAACCTTGTCTAACACCCTGTTTTATTTGTTGAAACCTTTTCAGACTTTTTTGTTCCCAATTGGTTTCCAGTTCTTATGGCCGCTGTTTGTTGCCAGTACATGTTCTTTATTATTCCTAGATCTTTGCTGTCTACGTCTATGTTTTCTAAAATTGTGATTATTTCTTGGTGCTTTACTTAGTCAAATGCCTTGGTGTAATCTATGAAACATAGGTATCTTAGTCATATGACTCGTAAAGCTTATTGTGAGATGATCATCGTATTCAATCGCACCCGATTTCTTTGGTAGGGCTATGAATATTGATTTGAGCATGTCGTCTGGTATATATCCGCTGTTGTAGATATCATTCAATATTTTTGTTATTATTTCTATTCCAAAATCACACATGGCTTCAATCTCTTCCTTAATTATATTATCTGGTCCAGGAGCTTTGCCTGCTTTCATATTACGCAAGACATCTTCCACCTCTTCTCTGAGTATTTCTGGTCCTTCTCCATTATCCTTAATATTTACTTCCGTTCATTCATCATTATAAACATTTTTAATGTATTATGTCCATCGTTCCCTTATGTTTTCTTGAATAATCAACAATTCTCCTTCCTTTGATATTAGACATCCATTTTTTATTGCGTTTTTCTTCATGTTAATTCCTCAATTTGTTTGTATATAGCTTTAGCATCTCCTTTTTGTTGCATTTCAATCTCTTTGCATCTCTCTTTTAGCCATGCTTCTTTTGCTTCATTGCATTTTACTACAATTTCTTTATTTAATCTCGTATACTCATCTTTATTTTCTTTGTTTCTTCTTCGTGTATCCATTAGCTGAAAATGTCGTCTGTCATCCATTTCCTTATTGAATTTGTCCTCACTGGTGGTATGAGCTCTTTTGATGTTTGTTGCATTGACTCTTTTAGCATTTCCCACTGTTCATCAATGCTTTGTATCTTCTCTATTGCATTGTACCGGTTCTGAATTGTGATTTTATATTTGTCTTACAGCTTCTTGTTTGATTTGAGTAAATCTAAATTTAACTTGGTGTTAACTGAGGCTCGTTTTGTTCTTTTTAATTTTACTCTAAGCTTTCCCACAACTGGTACATGGTCACTATTGCAATCTGCCCCTGGTCTAGTTTTCACACACACCAGTCTGTTTCTAAATCTATTGCTTATCATTATATAATCAATTTGATTACGTGCGTTGTCCCCTGGGCTTTTCCATGTCCACAGACGTCTTGGATGTTGCTTAAACCAGGTGTTTCCTATGATCATGTTGTGTGTTCTTGCCCAGTCAATAAGTTTCTCACCTCTTTCATTCCTCTCGCCTAAGCCATAATGACCAACTACTTCCTCAACTCTTTCCTTTCCTACTTTTGCGTTAAAATCCCCTAGAACTATGATGTTTTCATGTGGTTTGCATTTATGAAGTGCCTCATTTAACTCCTTGTAAAATTTATCAACTGTTTCCTCTAGACTGTCTGCTGTTAGTGCATAAACTTGTATAAGATTTATGTCTATTGGCTTTCCATTCAATTTCACTAAAAGGACTCTGTCAGATATTGGGTAAAAGCCTTTCACTGTTCTTGCTCTTTCTGCATCCAAGATGATACCTACTCCTCTTTGGTGTTCAGTACCTCCAGAATAGATTATTTTATGTTTATCAGAATACATCTCCCCTGATCCGGTGTATCTCATTTCGCAAAGTCCCAGTAATTGTAACCCATTCTTTTCCTACAAAAAGGGAGCGCTTAAAAAACATCAGAAAGAAGCAATCAACATTTTTTGGGCACAACATGAGAATAGGAAAGTTGGAATATTTGGTTACAACTGGCAAAATAAAAGGAAAGAGAGATCGCGGACGACAAAGAGAGAAAATACTGAATAGCTTGGTGTCATGGCATGGAAAACAGTCAACAACAGAACTCATACGATGCACTGTGGATAGAAGATTGTGGAAGGACATGATCGTCAACACCAACCGGTACGGTACATGATAATTCTTTTCATTTCTTGTATGACATCTTCTAGTTTACCCTTCTGCATGAGTGTTCTCACATTCCAAGTACCTATCTATAGAGTTTGTTTTATCTTTATTTTGCTCACAGTAGCTTGATGACGATCGGGTATCACCTGTAGCATGATTGTACAAATAAATTACGACGGTGGTTTTCTGTTGTCTTCCGTCGGTTTGTTTACGGTTGGCTCCGCTAGCCTTTGACTAAAAAGTCTCAACCACAAGGCAGTGGGGTTGTTTTACTTCGGGGTACCCTCATTTCTAGCATTAATTGACAATAATTCGTTACATGGGATGTTTTTCATTCGATGTAATTATGTCCTTGCTTGTCCTATGTATAGCTTTATCTATTATAATTATTACTGATTAATATACAACGGTGAACATTATATCTTCCTCTACAAATTAATATATTTATTTGTTTTTTTTTTATATTTTAAGGGATCATGTGATTGTACGCGCTTACTATTTGATGTAAATCACTTTGCACTATTGAACGAGTAAAAAAAATGGCGGTTTGTTTACGCCGGTCTGTCGTCAAGGACGTGTAATTCATTTAATTTGTCGAAGGCTCACAGTGTATCCGCGTGCTGTAGAGCTATTTACTGGAGTTGGCCAGTTTATAACGTGGAAACGGGTTCTGACCCGTGCTACTGAGTAAGTGCACGTGAGTCTGGACCATCCAAAGCATCAACGTTCAGCGACGTTCATCTATGACGACGGTAAGTGTAAGTATTCAGATGCAGCCCAAACGACATCACCGAAGAAGGAAAACACGACGGGGCAAGAGAGGTGGCATTAAATTGTCAAAGTGTGAGAGGCTAGGCCTAAAGTATGTGCGCGTTACTTATTGGAATTGTGGGTCCATTAATCAACGACGGCCCATTCTTGATAAGCTACTGTGCGGCGCCGATATAATGGTTTTGCAAGAAACTCTTCTTGGTGACAGGACAGTAAGTACTCCTGGCTTTCATTGTTTCTACAATAGGCGACACCTTGGGCAGGCCATCCTTGTGCGTAACAATATGGTGGCAGCTGAGGTTGATATGTCTGCGTGGAACAATGCAGAATTGCAGGTACATGCGGTTAGGGTGCAGACCCCAGTTCATATCGTGATTGTTAATGTGTATGCCTGTAATGGGAAGGTGAATACACAACAATGGCAGAATATCTTCGAGTTTGATGAAGAGAATGTCATTTTCTGCGGAGACTTTAATGATAGAGGAAACCAGTGGGGTAACGTCATAACCAACAAGCAGGGAGAAGACCTAGAGAACGCACTGGTATCGGCCGATTTAGTGTGCTTGAATGATGGAAGGACAACAAGAGTGGCCACTCGGACAGGGGACTCTGATAGTCTCATAGGCCTTGCACTGGTATCTTCCACCTTCGCATCGGTTTGCAGGTGGAATGCACTGGGGTTCCACGGAAGTGATCACTATCCATGTGTCCTCCTAATTGAGAAAATCAGAAATAAAAGCCAGAAAAGAAAGCTCCACACATTCAACTACGAGAAAATAGACCATGACGTCATTAGCAAAATCAGACATAGGAAACAAAGTGCCCCTCATAGGAGGCAGGAGCGATGGACGCAGCCACCCTGGTGGAATGTAGATGTCGAGGAAGCTTGGCGGAGCAAGAGACAAACGGTCAAAACATGGCAGAAAGCTAGAAGAAATGGAAGAACACAACCTGAGCTCTTGAAGCGTCTGAAAGTAGAGGTCGACCAAAAATGATGCACTTTAAACTATGCGCTAAGTAGGCTAAGGATGCCAAATGGGATGACTTCTGTAAAAAAGTGTGTTCAGAAAAATCGCTCGCCACATTATGGCGCCTTCATCAGTGCATGACTGGCACGACATGACACAGAGGCATACCAGACTTTCAGAGCACAGGCCGGATATGGCACAAATCTGATGAGAGCTTAGGAAAGGCCCTGCTTGCCCGCTACATTGAGCAGGCGGACCAAAGAAATGAGGCTGTAAGAATGAGGATACGGGGATCGCTGTCAAAATTGTGTAAGAATGTAGGGCTGGAAGAAGATCTCACAATCACAACCGATACCATTCGCATGACACTTAAAAGGTCACACAACACTGCTCCTGGTCCAGATGGTGTTCGGTACGATGACATAGGCAATTTAGCTGACGACGACTTGACAAAACTGGCCAATGAGTTTAATGCCAGCATTCGGAGTGGCCAGATTAAGGAGAAGTGGCTACACAGCTACTTGCTACCGCTACCGAAGCCAAACAAGGACCATTCTCAGATCAGTGCCTACAGAATCATCACAATGCAGAACACTGCGGGCAAGCTGCTGGAGAAAATAATTGCCCGTGTCTTCACCTGTCACCTTGAACAGAAACGTGTATTCCCACCCACACTCGGAGGTTATAGATATAACAAAGAGACATTCCTCAATGCGGCAGTATTTGCCTATGACGTCTTCGAAGGCTTCCACAGACGAGAGGAGACATGTGCTGCTGCTATAGATCTGGAGGATGCATACAATAGGGTACCATTTGAATATCTCATGCATATGCTCCTCAAACTGGCGGTACACCCGTTCCTCATTAGATGGATCGTCGCGGCACTGTTTCAGAGGAAGGTAACACTTAGATGTGGAAGTTGGTCTTCCGAGCTAACAGCCCAGGGCTGCCACAAGGCTCACCATTGTCACCAGTTCTATTTAACGTGTACATAATCACGATCACGGCTTGACTTTTGCTGATGATATTGTGGTATATCGACAGGGAAGAGACAGACGGGGAATCTCCTCCACAATGCAAGACGAACTCGATCGCATTTTTTCATTATGTGGGGTATCAGGTGCCGTGGTTAATCCTAATAAAGCATCAGTTTCATGGTTCTCCCTTAACAATCATATCGTTCATACGACCACACCGGTAGTACGAATGGGAGCTGATGAGGGTCCAGGGACAAGTTGATGACATACCTCGGAGTTAAGTTTGATCACAGCCTGTGTTTTCGGGACCACGTCGACCATGTGATAACAAAATCCCGCAAAGGATTAGCCGCCTTGAAGGTCATGACAGCTGCCAACATCGAGCAGAGGCTACTTACTCTTCTGTTCCAGGGATTAGTCCTCGCACCAATCGAGTATGCCCTGGCCATTCTTACTGTAAATACGACTCAAATTGATAGGCTGGAGAAAATACAAAATGAAGCCATGCGCATTATCCTGGGATGTACGAGGGACACTCCCTGTGTAGCAATGAGGTATCTTCTTGACTTTCCAACCATGGATGACAGAATCAAGATCTGGAGAGCACGAGCATACCTGAAGATTAGTACAGATAAAGAGCATCCATTGCACCACGTGCTCAACACAGAGAAAGGTGACAGGCTAAAA